>OZ010580.1:12498352-12695852 GCA_963932145.1 Acanthosepion lycidas | reverse complement strand
GTTTAAACTTACCATTTACGTAAATATTTATATCTATGAAAATAACGTATGAACAATAAATATGTTAAAATAATTGTCGGATTTAGTCCTTTTCATAATATATAACGTCATTTGTATACGTTTCGAGCAGATATAAGCGTTCAAGAGAAATCATGGGAAAGTTGTAATTTAAAAGCTATAATTCGACCTTGCTAACCAGACGCTCCCTCTTTAGCTAAATGGTATAGCACGTCAGGTTATATGACGGTTCCGTGTAGGATACAGGTTCAATTCCTGTCGGAGGACACAAATTTTCTATGAAATTTCTCGAACATTCAGGACGGTAAATACTCTTAATACTGTTTATTATAGACAGATCATTTACTTAAATATTTGCACATATAAAAACAATAAATATATAAACAATAAAGATATCAAAGTAATTGTCCGACTTCATAAGATGTGAATGTGTGAGGGTGCATCTATAAGTCCGTAACCTAACACGTAACTAAAATTTAATCTGAATTTTCATATCATATTGTACAACCTGTTATTGATATTCAACACACACTGAACAAGTGTAAGTGTAATGACAAGGAAGGGTGTTAATTTGAAAAAAATATAGAATATTTTCATTATCACTTAAGGACCTGATGTATGTACCTATACATATATGTCTGTGTGTCTGTGTGTGTAAAAAATTTATTCGAAAAAAATTAATTTCTTTTTCTCGCTCCAAATATTAATGTTTTTTCTTCCTTTATCAATGAGATCACCTGTTTTAAAACTTTTATTCTCGAACTGAGATTAGCAACTGTCGCCATCATTAAATGAGTCTCATGACTAAACTACCCCACTGCCCATCCCTGCCTTTTTTTAATTCATCAAAAAGACCACTAAGTATTTTTTATGGTATTCTCATGAGTTAATGATAATTGTTATAAATTATGAATTGTCATTGCCCACGAGTGAGATTCCAGCATTTCTGTGTTTTTATTTAAGGTGTCTCTCCTGACTACGACCAGTCATATCATGTAACCATCTTGTATCGTATACTTACAGATTATTCGTTTACATTTATTGAGGTAACTTACTAAGAGTTGCCTACATACTTTATCAAAAAAGTAAAAAGAAAGAGAATAACAACTATACGTGTGTATATATAGGAAAATTTAAGTCGCTTTGTTGGTTGATACGTTTTTTTTTTAAGACTAAAACAAAATGAAATAAACTCTGCCCTGATTTAATTCACTGGCCCAGAGAGTCAAACTATTGATAAGTACAAATATAAATAGGCCAGGACACTATCGCTAAAATATTTGGATAAAATACGATTTAGAACACTAACTACTTGAAGTGTGTCAATATATTGCAGGAGAGTTAGAACTCTGATGAAATAATTATAAACCCCCTAACATTTATATATACCAAAATACTCGTAAAAATGGGAAACAACAAAACGAGTATTATTTATTATCTGGTTGTTATGTGATGTTAGTGAAACGAGAGACAGTAATACTGAATAAAATTGTGAATTTTGTAGATCAAATATGGATTGGAATCCGACAGAAGGATAAAATGAAGAATAAGCAAAGTGTATACAGTCTTTCTCGTATGTCTCTTTTTTAAAGATGAGTGTCCAGATAATTTGGTTAGGAAATACTTGCAGTTTTTTTTACATCAAATTTTTGTTGAGTGCTACAAGTTAAATGTTACTATTATGAAAAGAAAAAGGAGACGAATTTTTCGATGACGCACATGTTGATGACCTGACCATGTGACATGCCTATCCGATACCGAGAATGTCACGTGTTTCTATGTGTAGAGGAAAAAATGGAGTCGATTCTCATTGGTTTAGAATGAGTAAATTAATGATAATTAAAATTGATATAATTATTTTATCATAATTTTTTTGACACTCTAATTTTTATTTATTTTTTGAGGACACGATACCGTGACAGTATAATTAATTTTTTATTTATGTATTTCTTCATGGATACAACAATATCACTGAGTCAACTTCATTACATTTACTTATGCGCAAATACCCTTCGGAAAGGTATGTCCATTTCTTCGTCTCCCCACACTATGATTTAAATAGTAGAACAGGCGGGACTCTTTAGCCTTGGTTGGCAATCAGTCTAGGAGAAGGGCAACTCTGAAATTAAAATGACACTCCTCTCGTTGTTCACGCCTTCCAGAACCATTACAATTATCGGAGACTTGTGTTCAAGACCGTTGGAACGTCTTTAGGGCCTATGCATAACCATCTTCCCTTCTTCCGGTTGACTATAGAATTAATCCTCACTCTGAACGTCAAAAGAAAAGTGTTAGGATGAGTCATAAGTAATTTCCGTTTTTGGAGAGCAATTATAATGACGAATGTATTTTCCTAGCAACTAATTATATGTGGCAGTTAATAAATTTATAAACATATCTTAGTTTTTTGTATGGTTGTGTATATAGCGGGTTAAAGATAAATTTATTAATCTACTAATGGAAGGATTAATGGACCATAGTCGACTGGTTAGAATGTTTGCTCTCCAACCATGAGACCCAGGTTCGAATATCGCCATGGTCAAATTGTTACGTTGACGTTATCGGAGGTGATCCCAGCATACAGAACGTTTGGAAAGTGTCCGAAGACAATGCCATATATATTGATATAAATCTTGTAAGTGAAATTGAGTATGTGGGTTGAGCTAACATAAAGTTGGTGGTTGAGTTAACATGAAGTTGCAAGTCATCGTGACCGAGCGTTTGACCGTACTGACCTTGTTCAGGCATATGATTACACCAGAAAATGCGCTATTTCCCAGAAATTGTAACTAAGTTCCGCTCAGTATAGTTGCAGTATAAACCACAGGTGGGCTTTGTTGGTGTTGAACAAACACAAATTTGACTGGGCTGGTGTCTGCAATAGGGATTGGCTAGCCGCCCTAGTATACTCGGATACGAGCGGGCATAAACATAATTTGAGAGATTTAAAGGGCATCTGCGTCACATAATGTCTAGCAAGTGAATAACGTTATAGAGACATCTAGAAAAATATGTAGGATTTATGGTCAAAGAGATGGACTGGTTTGCAAAATTTAGTTCTGGAGAAACGTTGTTGGAAGATCGGCGTTAATAATGATGAGGCTCTAAAGGCACCGGTCAAACTTTTTCGAGCAGCTGACCTCATGAGGTTTACTACATCATAAAGTGGGCCGTATTACTAAAAAAATCAAAGTAATGACAGGAGGATTTCTATGGTGTCACCCTCAAAAAAAAAAAAAAAAAAAAAAAAAAGAAGAAAAAAAAGAAAAAAAGAAAAAGAAAAGAGTACTGAGCTCCTACATAATATCTGTCCTCCTCCTATATGGCCGTGAATGTTGGACAGTATCCTCAAGGATGAAGAAGAGACTCGATGCGGTGGAGATGAGGTTCTACAGAAGGATGCTGAGTATATTATGGATCGAGCATGTGAGCAACGATGAGGTCTTGGAGAGGATTCAAACAAGGAGGAAGCTTATGCTTAGCATAAGGAAGAGGCAGATTAAATTTCTGTGATACGTAATGAGAAAAGAGGGCCTGGAGAATCTGATACTCACGGTAAGAGTAGAGGGAAAAATAGACAGGGGGAAGCAGAACATAATATACGTGGCGGGCTTGGGCAGGTTGGTTGGTGGAGCATGGTGTGGGGGAGTTGGCCGAAACACAAAAGCTATTGAGAGACACAAGGGAAGGGGTAAGTAGAGGCCATGATCGCCTAAGGAAGAATTTTTCATTAAATATATCACAGCCATTTTCCCCAAAAGAAGACCAAGCACTGAAGCATCAACATTAGAAATGAGGAAAAGTTGACTTCTAAAAGAACCCCACCCTGAAATCTTGGTATAATAAATATCCCCGATGACAGAGTGATTAACACACAGTCCTGTGTTTTGATTAGATTCTAATTTATTCATTGAATATTTGTAACAGAAGTATGTTTATTCTCTAGAGGGAAATAATTATTGAAGTTTCTTGTTTCTAAAGCAAAAGATGTTTACACACATGATCTTCCTTAGTGAAAATCACCAATGATTTAAAATGTCGACAACGTTACCTTCAACAAAATGTTACAAAATTCAAGAAACATTGTACATAAACGTTGTTTATATATGTTGATATGTATGAGCGCGTATGGGTGAACAAGTGAGAATTAAAAGAAATAAACATTTTAATTGACCATGACCTGCTTTAAAATCATTAGCGTAAAACATTTCATGGCAAAGTACATGGGAATTAACAAAGATGTTAAACACATCCCCCCCCATGTAAGCCAACGATTAAGAAAAGATAAGGAAAAGCTGGGTGTTTTGGTTCCACATGCTCTAAAGGAAAAGTACTAATTTGATCGTTGATAAACATAAACGGAAATTATTTTTGATTCAACCTAATATAAGAAATGATAGTGCTGATTTTTTTTTTTTTTTGTTTAGTGCTGATTTTTTAATTAATTTGTTAGATAAGAGACCCTACTTCTGATAAATACATTTTAACTTGAAAGAAAAAAAAAAACTTTATTGTTTTGTTTTGCCCCCAAAACTTGATGGATGATAAAAGAACAAAATAAAAAAAAAAAAAAAAAAAAAAAAAAAAAGGAAAAAAGCTGAATATTCTCCAACAATGACTTTGTAGAATAGAAATAACACTCACTTGGACACTTTATTAATAAAAGTATTCGAATATTATCCAAGAATTTCTAAGAAAAACAGAAACAATATATGGTGCGACTATGATATCTACTATTCATTTTCAAATATGGTATGATATCTACTATTCATTTTCTATTAGGATATGATACCTACTATTAATTTTCTAGTATGGTATGATATCTACTATTCATTTTCTACTATGATATACGTACTATTAATTTTCTACTATGGTATGATACTTACTATTCATTTTCAAATATGGTATGATATCTACTATTCATTTTCTATTAGGATATGATACCTACTATTAATTTTCTAGTATGGTATGATATCTACTATTCATTTTCTACTATGATATACGTACTATTAATTTTCTACTATGGTATGATACTTACTATTCATTTTCAAATATGGTATGATATCTACTATTCATTTTCTATTAGGATATGATACCTACTATTAATTTTCTAGTATGGTATGATATCTACTATTCATTTTCTACTATGATATACGTACTATTAATTTTCTACTATGGTATGATACTTACTATTCATTTTCAAATATGGTATGATATCTACTATTCATTTTCTATTAGGATATGATACCTACTATTAATTTTCTAGTATGGTATGATATCTACTATTCATTTTCTACTATGATATACATACTATTAATTTTCTACTATGGTATGATACTTACTATTCATTTTCAAATATGGTATGATATCTACTATTCATTTTCTAGTATGGTATGATATCTACTATTCATTTTCTACTATGATATACGTACTATTAATTTTCTACTATGGTATGATACTTACTATTCATTTTCAAATATGGTATGATATCTACTATTCATTTTCTATTAGGATATGATACCTACTATTAATTTTCTAGTATGGTATGATATCTACTATTCATTTTCTACTATGATATACGTACTATTAATTTTCTACTATGGTATGATACTTACTATTCATTTTCAAATATGGTATGATATCTACTATTCATTTTCTATTAGGATATGATACCTACTATTAATTTTCTAGTATGGTATGATATCTACTATTCATTTTCTACTATGATATACGTACTATTAATTTTCTACTATGGTATGATACTTACTATTCATTTTCAAATATGGTATGATATCTACTATTCATTTTCTATTAGGGTATGATACCTACTATTAATTTTCTAGTATGGTATGATATCTACTATTCATTTTCTACTATGATATACGTACTATTAATTTTCTACTATGGTATGATACTTACTATTCATTTTCAAATATGGTATGATATCTACTATTCATTTTCTATTAGGATATGATACCTACTATTAATTTTCTAGTATGGTATGATATCTACTATTCATTTTCTACTATGATATACGTACTATTAATTTTCTACTATGGTATGATACTTACTATTCATTTTCAAATATGGTATGATATCTACTATTCATTTTCTATTAGGATATGATACCTACTATTAATTTTCTAGTATGGTATGATATCTACTATTCATTTTCTACTATGATATACGTACTATTAATTTTCTACTATGGTATGATACTTACTATTCATTTTCAAATATGGTATGATATCTACTATTCATTTTCTATTAGGATATGATACCTACTATTAATTTTCTAGTATGTATGATATCTACTATTCATTTTCTACTATGATATACGTACTATTAATTTTCTACTATGGTATGATACTTACTATTCATTTTCAAATATGGTATGATATCTACTATTCATTTTCTATTAGGATATGATACCTACTATTAATTTTCTAGTATGGTATGATATCTACTATTCATTTTCTACTATGATATACGTACTATTAATTTTCTACTATGGTATGATACTTACTATTCATTTTCAAATATGGTATGATATCTACTATTCATTTTCTATTAGGATATGATACCTACTATTAATTTTCTAGTATGGTATGATATCTACTATTCATTTTCTACTATGATATACGTACTATTAATTTTCTACTATGGTATGATACTTACTATTCATTTTCAAATATGGTATGATATCTACTATTCATTTTCTATTAGGATATGATACCTACTATTAATTTTCTAGTATGGTATGATATCTACTATTCATTTTCTACTATGATATACGTACTATTAATTTTCTACTATGGTATGATACTTACTATTCATTTTCAAATATGGTATGATATCTACTATTCATTTTCTATTAGGATATGATACCTACTATTAATTTTCTAGTATGGTATGATATCTACTATTCATTTTCTACTATGATATACGTACTATTAATTTTCTACTATGGTATGATACTTACTATTCATTTTCAAATATGGTATGATATCTACTATTCATTTTCTATTAGGATATGATACCTACTATTAATTTTCTAGTATGGTATGATATCTACTATTCATTTTCTACTATGATATACATACTATTAATTTTCTACTATGGTATGATACTTACTATTCATTTTCAAATATGGTATGATATCTACTATTCATTTTCTATTAGGATATGATACCTACTATTAATTTTCTAGTATGGTATGATATCTACTATTCATTTTCTACTATGATATACGTACTATTAATTTTCTACTATGGTATGATACTTACTATTCATTTTCAAATATGGTATGATATCTACTATTCATTTTCTATTAGGATATGATACCTACTATTAATTTTCTAGTATGGTATGATATCTACTATTCATTTTCTACTATGATATACGTACTATTAATTTTCTACTATGGTATGATACTTACTATTCATTTTCAAATATGGTATGATATCTACTATTCATTTTCTATTAGGATATGATACCTACTATTAATTTTCTAGTATGGTATGATATCTACTATTCATTTTCTACTATGATATACGTACTATTAATTTTCTACTATGGTATGATACTTACTATTCATTTTCAAATATGGTATGATATCTACTATTCATTTTCTATTAGGATATGATACCTACTATTAATTTTCTAGTATGGTATGATATCTACTATTCATTTTCTACTATGATATACGTACTATTAATTTTCTACTATGGTATGATACTTACTATTCATTTTCAAATATGGTATGATATCTACTATTCATTTTCTATTAGGATATGATACCTACTATTAATTTTCTAGTATGGTATGATATCTACTATTCATTTTCTACTATGATATACGTACTATTAATTTTCTACTATGGTATGATACTTACTATTCATTTTCAAATATGGTATGATATCTACTATTCATTTTCTATTAGGATATGATACCTACTATTAATTTTCTAGTATGGTATGATATCTACTATTCATTTTCTACTATGATATACATACTATTAATTTTCTACTATGGTATGATACTTACTATTCATTTTCAAATATGGTATGATATCTACTATTCATTTTCTAGTATGGTATGATATCTACTATTCATTTTCTACTATGATATACGTACTATTAATTTTCTACTATGGTATGATACTTACTATTCATTTTCAAATATGGTATGATATCTACTATTCATTTTCTATTAGGATATGATACCTACTATTAATTTTCTAGTATGGTATGATATCTACTATTCATTTTCTACTATGATATACGTACTATTAATTTTCTACTATGGTATGATACTTACTATTCATTTTCAAATATGGTATGATATCTACTATTCATTTTCTATTAGGATATGATACCTACTATTAATTTTCTAGTATGGTATGATATCTACTATTCATTTTCTACTATGATATACGTACTATTAATTTTCTACTATGGTATGATACTTACTATTCATTTTCAAATATGGTATGATATCTACTATTCATTTTCTATTAGGGTATGATACCTACTATTAATTTTCTAGTATGGTATGATATCTACTATTCATTTTCTACTATGATATACGTACTATTTATTTTCTACTATGGTATGATACTTACTATTCATTTTCAAATATGGTATGATATCTACTATTCATTTTCTATTAGGATATGATACCTACTATTAATTTTCTAGTATGGTATGATATCTACTATTCATTTTCTACTATGATATACATACTATTAATTTTCTACTATGGTATGATACTTACTATTCATTTTCAAATATGGTATGATATCTACTATTCATTTTCTAGTATGGTATGATATCTACTATTCATTTTCTACTATGATATACGTACTATTAATTTTCTACTATGGTATGATACTTACTATTCATTTTCAAATATGGTATGATATCTACTATTCATTTTCTATTAGGATATGATACCTACTATTAATTTTCTAGTATGGTATGATATCTACTATTCATTTTCTACTATGATATACGTACTATTAATTTTCTACTATGGTATGATACTTACTATTCATTTTCAAATATGGTATGATATCTACTATTCATTTTCTATTAGGATATGATACCTACTATTAATTTTCTAGTATGGTATGATATCTACTATTCATTTTCTACTATGATATACGTACTATTAATTTTCTACTATGGTATGATACTTACTATTCATTTTCAAATATGGTATGATATCTACTATTCATTTTCTATTAGGATATGATACCTACTATTAATTTTCTAGTATGGTATGATATCTACTATTCATTTTCTACTATGATATACGTACTATTAATTTTCTATTTTTGGTATGATACTTACTATTCATTTTCAAATATGGTACGATATCTACTATTCATTTTCTATTAGGATATGATACCTACTATTAATTTTCTAGTATGGTATGATATCTACTATTCATTTTCTACTATGATATACGTACTATTAATTTTCTACTATGGTATGATACTTACTATTCATTTTCAAATATGGTACGATATCTACTATTCATTTTCTATTAGGATATGATACCTACTATTAATTTTCTAGTATGGTATGATATCTACTATTCATTTTCTACTATGATATACGTACTATTAATTTTCTACTATGGTATGATACTTACTATTCATTTTCAAATATGGTACGATATCTAGTATTCATTTTCTATTAGGATATGATACCTACTATTAATTTTCTAGTATGGTATGATATCTACTATTCATTTTCTACTATGATATACGTACTATTAATTTTCTACTATGGTATGATACTTACTATTCATTTTCAAATATGGTACGATATCTACTATTCATTTTCTATTAGGATATGATACCTACTATTAATTTTCTAGTATGGTATGATATCTACTATTCATTTTCTACTATGATATACGTACTATTAATTTTCTACTATGGTATGATACTTACTATTCATTTTCAAATATGGTACGATATCTACTATTCATTTTCTATTAGGATATGATACCTACTATTAATTTTCTAGTATGGTATGATATCTACTATTCATTTTCTACTATGATATACGTACTATTAATTTTCTACTATGGTATGATACTTACTATTCTTTTTCAAATATGGTACGATATCTACTATTCATTTTCTATTAGGATATGATACCTACTATTAATTTTCTAGTATGGTATGATATCTACTATTCATTTTCTACTATGATATACGTACTATTAATTTTCTACTATGGTATGATACTTACTATTCATTTTCAAATATGGTATGATATCTACTATTCATTTTCTATTAGGATATGATACCTACTATTAATTTTCTAGTATGGTATGATATCTACTATTCATTTTCTACTATGATATACGTACTATTAATTTTCTACTATGGTATGATACTTACTATTCATTTTCAAATATGGTATGATATCTACTATTCATTTTCTATTAGGATATGATACCTACTATTAATTTTCTAGTATGGTATGATATCTACTATTCATTTTCTACTATGATATACGTACTATTAATTTTCTACTATGGTATGATACTTACTATTCATTTTCAAATATGGTATGATATCTACTATTCATTTTCTATTAGGGTATGATACCTACTATTAATTTTCTAGTATGGTATGATATCTACTATTCATTTTCTACTATGATATACGTACTATTAATTTTCTACTATGGTATGATACTTACTATTCATTTTCAAATATGGTATGATATCTACTATTCATTTTCTATTAGGATATGATACCTACTATTAATTTTCTAGTATGGTATGATATCTACTATTCATTTTCTACTATGATATACGTACTATTAATTTTCTACTATGGTATGATACTTACTATTCATTTTCAAATATGGTATGATATCTACTATTCATTTTCTATTAGGATATGATACCTACTATTAATTTTCTAGTATGGTATGATATCTACTATTCATTTTCTACTATGATATACGTACTATTAATTTTCTACTATGGTATGATACTTACTATTCATTTTCAAATATGGTATGATATCTACTATTCATTTTCTATTAGGATATGATACCTACTATTAATTTTCTAGTATGGTATGATATCTACTATTCATTTTCTACTATGATATACGTACTATTAATTTTCTACTATGGTATGATACTTACTATTCATTTTCAAATATGGTATGATATCTACTATTCATTTTCTATTAGGATATGATACCTACTATTAATTTTCTAGTATGGTATGATATCTACTATTCATTTTCTACTATGATATACGTACTATTAATTTTCTACTATGGTATGATACTTACTATTCATTTTCAAATATGGTATGATATCTACTATTCATTTTCTATTAGGATATGATACCTACTATTAATTTTCTAGTATGGTATGATATCTACTATTCATTTTCTACTATGATATACGTACTATTAATTTTCTACTATGGTATGATACTTACTATTCATTTTCAAATATGGTATGATATCTACTATTCATTTTCTATTAGGATATGATACCTACTATTAATTTTCTAGTATGGTATGATATCTACTATTCATTTTCTACTATGATATACGTACTATTAATTTTCTACTATGGTATGATACTTACTATTCATTTTCAAATATGGTATGATATCTACTATTCATTTTCTATTAGGATATGATACCTACTATTAATTTTCTAGTATGGTATGATATCTACTATTCATTTTCTACTATGATATACGTACTATTAATTTTCTACTATGGTATGATACTTACTATTCATTTTCAAATATGGTATGATATCTACTATTCATTTTCTATTAGGATATGATACCTACTATTAATTTTCTAGTATGGTATGATATCTACTATTCATTTTCTACTATGATATACATACTATTAATTTTCTACTATGGTATGATACTTACTATTCATTTTCAAATATGGTATGATATCTACTATTCATTTTCTATTAGGATATGATACCTACTATTAATTTTCTAGTATGGTATGATATCTACTATTCATTTTCTACTATGATATACGTACTATTAATTTTCTACTATGGTATGATACTTACTATTCATTTTCAAATATGGTATGATATCTACTATTCATTTTCTATTAGGATATGATACCTACTATTAATTTTCTAGTATGGTATGATATCTACTATTCATTTTCTACTATGATATACGTACTATTAATTTTCTACTATGGTATGATACTTACTATTCATTTTCAAATATGGTATGATATCTACTATTCATTTTCTATTAGGATATGATACCTACTATTAATTTTCTAGTATGGTATGATATCTACTATTCATTTTCTACTATGATATACGTACTATTAATTTTCTACTATGGTATGATACTTACTATTCATTTTCAAATATGGTATGATATCTACTATTCATTTTCTATTAGGATATGATACCTACTATTAATTTTCTAGTATGGTATGATATCTACTATTCATTTTCTACTATGATATACGTACTATTAATTTTCTACTATGGTATGATACTTACTATTCATTTTCAAATATGGTATGATATCTACTATTCATTTTCTATTAGGATATGATACCTACTATTAATTTTCTAGTATGGTATGATATCTACTATTCATTTTCTACTATGATATACGTACTATTAATTTTCTACTATGGTATGATACTTACTATTCATTTTCAAATATGGTATGATATCTACTATTCATTTTCTATTAGGATATGATACCTACTATTAATTTTCTAGTATGGTATGATATCTACTATTCATTTTCTACTATGATATACATACTATTAATTTTCTACTATGGTATGATACTTACTATTCATTTTCAAATATGGTATGATATCTACTATTCATTTTCTAGTATGGTATGATATCTACTATTCATTTTCTACTATGATATACGTACTATTAATTTTCTACTATGGTATGATACTTACTATTCATTTTCAAATATGGTATGATATCTACTATTCATTTTCTATTAGGATATGATACCTACTATTAATTTTCTAGTATGGTATGATATCTACTATTCATTTTCTACTATGATATACGTACTATTAATTTTCTACTATGGTATGATACTTACTATTCATTTTCAAATATGGTATGATATCTACTATTCATTTTCTATTAGGATATGATACCTACTATTAATTTTCTAGTATGGTATGATATCTACTATTCATTTTCTACTATGATATACGTACTATTAATTTTCTACTATGGTATGATACTTACTATTCATTTTCAAATATGGTATGATATCTACTATTCATTTTCTATTAGGATATGATACCTACTATTAATTTTCTAGTATGGTATGATATCTACTATTCATTTTCTACTATGATATACGTACTATTAATTTTCTATTTTTGGTATGATACTTACTATTCATTTTCAAATATGGTACGATATCTACTATTCATTTTCTATTAGGATATGATACCTACTATTAATTTTCTAGTATGGTATGATATCTACTATTCATTTTCTACTATGATATACGTACTATTAATTTTCTACTATGGTATGATACTTACTATTCATTTTCAAATATGGTACGATATCTACTATTCATTTTCTATTAGGATATGATACCTACTATTAATTTTCTAGTATGGTATGATATCTACTATTCATTTTCTACTATGATATACGTACTATTAATTTTCTACTATGGTATGATACTTACTATTCATTTTCAAATATGGTACGATATCTAGTATTCATTTTCTATTAGGATATGATACCTACTATTAATTTTCTAGTATGGTATGATATCTACTATTCATTTTCTACTATGATATACGTACTATTAATTTTCTACTATGGTATGATACTTACTATTCATTTTCAAATATGGTACGATATCTACTATTCATTTTCTATTAGGATATGATACCTACTATTAATTTTCTAGTATGGTATGATATCTACTATTCATTTTCTACTATGATATACGTACTATTAATTTTCTACTATGGTATGATACTTACTATTCATTTTCAAATATGGTACGATATCTACTATTCATTTTCTATTAGGATATGATACCTACTATTAATTTTCTAGTATGGTATGATATCTACTATTCATTTTCTACTATGATATACGTACTATTAATTTTCTACTATGGTATGATACTTACTATTCTTTTTCAAATATGGTACGATATCTACTATTCATTTTCTATTAGGATATGATACCTACTATTAATTTTCTAGTATGGTATGATATCTACTATTCATTTTCTACTATGATATACGTACTATTAATTTTCTACTATGGTATGATACTTACTATTCATTTTCAAATATGGTATGATATCTACTATTCATTTTCTATTAGGATATGATACCTACTATTAATTTTCTAGTATGGTATGATATCTACTATTCATTTTCTACTATGATATACGTACTATTAATTTTCTACTATGGTATGATACTTACTATTCATTTTCAAATATGGTATGATATCTACTATTCATTTTCTATTAGGATATGATACCTACTATTAATTTTCTAGTATGGTATGATATCTACTATTCATTTTCTACTATGATATACGTACTATTAATTTTCTACTATGGTATGATACTTACTATTCATTTTCAAATATGGTATGATATCTACTATTCATTTTCTATTAGGATATGATACCTACTATTAATTTTCTAGTATGGTATGATATCTACTATTCATTTTCTACTATGATATACGTACTATTAATTTTCTACTATGGTATGATACTTACTATTCATTTTCAAATATGGTATGATATCTACTATTCATTTTCTATTAGGATATGATACCTACTATTAATTTTCTAGTATGGTATGATATCTACTATTCATTTTCTACTATGATATACGTACTATTAATTTTCTACTATGGTATGATACTTACTATTCATTTTCAAATATGGTATGATATCTACTATTCATTTCCTACTATGGCTCGATATTTAGCAACTGTTGGAAGTATGAAATGAAGTTAGTGATTAGGGGTTAGGGTTAAGTTTTAGTGTTAGCATTAGGGTTAAAGGCAGTGAACTGTGAATAGGTTATCTATTAAAATATAAAAAAATGAATCATTAAAAATTTTTTATACAAGAAAATCAAGAAATAGTGATTTCAATGTTTATAAACTGATTTGATGCCATTTAAAAATAAAAAAATTCAACAGGTCATCATTTTTCCTGAGCATTTTTCAGCAATAATGAATGCATTGTCATTTACGGTAGCTTGCAAATACCTGGATAGATATCATACTATAATTGTACCCAATATAGTATATCTAAACAAAAAGAAAACACAAAAAGAAAACACAAAAACAGACATCTCCACAAAAAAGTAAATAAAACTGATGATATTGAAAGAAAAATAAGTTTTAGAATGCAAGACTACATACAAGATTCCAAGATCCGTCATAGAATTTTGGTATGAATGATCTTAACAAAAAAATATTGCGTATGTGTGCGTAATTTCATAGTTATCGTTATCCAACCAAGTAGGTCCCGTTCCCTTCACACTAATACTATCGTGAAAGGCAGGGATCAATCTATCTTTCTTTTGGTAATTGGTTAAACAGCAGAAGAGACAAGTTTCACTGCCCTTGGTTGGCAGACAGTCTGGGAGAAGGGAAACCACTAGCATTCCTTTTATTGATTATTGACCTGGCCCTTCACTGCAACCAATCCAACAACCAACTGTTCTGATCCTACTTTGCAGCTGGATCCTGGAGGGAAAGAAGAGAGAATGCGTTTGTGCAACACATTGCCGTCCTAAAATTCACTAAAAATTCACTCACACACGCTGGTCCTTAAAAACAAGAGCAATCATAACCTTTTGAACAGATTGTTATAGTGGAACACACCTATTCTATAGTTAATAGACTTTCCTACCTATAATAAGTAGAAGTAGTGGTTCTGTGAGTCAGTCGATGCCGGACGACCGTTAGTCGAATACTAAACTCTCAGCGACCACTAAGTTTCTCTGCGTTATACCTATTATATGAAGTTCCTAACGTTTTGTACGTCGAACCTATTTTAGGACCGACTTAGTACAAATACAAGCCTCCACTGTGAAATCACTCCATAACAAATTTGGCGACCAGGAATTCGTACTCATACGGAGGAAAAAAAACATTGACCCGCCATAACAAATTTGGCTACGAGGGATTCGGATTCATACGGTGGAAGAGGAAAAAAAATTCGTTCGCCACAGTATAATTTGGCGAAGGGATTCAGATTCATACGGTGGAAGAAAGAAAAAAAAAGTTCGCTCGCCACAATATTATTTGGTGACGAAATTCGTGCTCATACGGAGGAAAAAGAAAAAACTTGCTCGTCACAATATTTTCGGAGACAAAATCTCGGATTCACATTTAAAAAAAAAAACAAAAAAAACTTGGCAAAGTTTTTCGAAAGACAAGACGTCAACTTAGTGACGAAAAATCAGTCGTATTCTAAACTGAGAAAAGAATTTTTTTTCTCGATAAGACAGTTTGCTCAAATAGGTCACGAATTGCAAATTCATAGGACCCCCCTCTACAATATTTAAGCATTGTGTAAACTTTTTGAGAAGATGGAGGAATGCAAAATTATATTCCAGGAATTTTTAAGTTCCAAACGGAACAACAGATGACAATATTAGAGCAACAGAAGACATTCCAGATGCAACTACAGGAGGAAACTTTTAATAGACAAATGCAGTTTCAACGAGAAATGGAACAGATGCATAAGGAGTTTCAAAACAAAATTCTGGAAATAACTGAGAAGAGGAAAGAGAAAAATCTACAAAATGATTCTTTCCCAGAGAATACAATATGGAATTCAATTGAAATATTCACGTACAGTCCAGATAAAGAGATAACTTTTGAAGAGTATTATAAAAAATATACGGACGTGTATAACGAGGACTGCCACTCGTGGTCTGATGGAAAGAAGGTTAGGCTTCTTTTAAGCAAGTTAGGAACTGCTGAGCATAACAAATTGGTAAACTAAATTTTACCGAAAAAAACTAGCGAGTTGACTTTTACCGAGGCGGTAAATATATTAAGTGAATTATTTAGTAAAAAGACATCTTTGTTTCACAAGAGGTGGAAATGTTTGAATCTGATGAAAGATGACGAACAAGACTATATAACGTACGCAGCCAATGTGAATAAGCACTGTGAAGAATTCAAGCTAGCAAAGTTAAGCACTGACAATTTTAAGTGCTTAGTGTTTGTTCAAGGGCTGGTATTGGAAAGAGACGCAGAGTTGAGAAAATTAGTGCTGTCCAAATTAGAAAACGAACCAAGGATTACGATACAGAAATTGGTAGAAGACTGCACAAGATATGTTAGCGTAAAGAAAGATTCGAACAAGATAGAACAGTCTGGCGTTTCTCATGTAAGGAAAATATGCTACAAAAAAGAAAGACAGTCTACCAAAAAGAATCCTAAAATTGCGGATTATCAAACAAAAAGTGAAATACCAGAGAAAAATAAACAAAAACTCCCGAAGCCATGTTTTGCTTGCGGTGAACTTCACTGGTACAGATATTGCAATTTTAGGAATAAAAAATGTTTGAACTGTGAAAGTGTGGGTCATAAAAGCTCGCACTGCCGGTCAAAAAATAAAGACAATAAAATAAGAAAATTAAAGTCCGACGAGGTCAACGATGGAATAACCAGAAAATTTGTTACTGTCGAAATAAGTAATAAAAAAATAAAAATGCAACTCGACACTGGTTCCGACCTATCTATCATAAATTTGCATACGTGGAAGAAGTTGGGGAAATTAACTTTAATGAAAACAAATAAAATCGCGAGGTCAGTGACGGGAGAAAAAATACAATTTATTGGCGAATTTGTTACAAACGTCACGTTAAATAAAAAAAACGCGAAAAGCTAAACTATTTGTCATAGAAAATACCATACAAGTACTTACTTGGCACCAATTGGATAACAGAATTTCAATTATGGGATCTACCGATAAATTCTTTCTGTTATAAGGTAGAAAATTTAAACTACGAAGCCCAGAAATTAGTAAAGAAACTTAAGGGAACTGTTTTTTCTCTAGGTTTGGGAACGTGTACCAAGATGGAGGCAAAATTCCGGCTAAAAGAAAACGCCCAAGCGGTATTCAAAAAGAAAAAGAATGTGCTGTTTGCTTCAATTGAACAGATAGATAAAGAATTGGACAGATTAGAGAAAACCGGTGTATTTAAAAAAGTGACTAAATATAGTCGGTCAGTCAGTCGATGCCGGACGACCGTTAGTCGAATACTAAACTATCAGCGACCACATCTAGATTTTCTCTGCGTTATACCTATTATATGAAGTTCCTAATGTTTTGTACGTCGAACCTATTTTAGGACCGACTTAGTACAAATACAAGCCTCCACTGTGAAATCACTCCATAACACAGATGATAAAATAATTTTCTGTGGTCACAGCCATGTCAGTAAGAAAGCATAGTCTGTTTCAGTCTTTGATCATTATATCTCGGCGGTTTTACTTCTGTATATTGTAAAGTTTAATAAAATTTTTACAGTTCCCATGTTTGTAACTGGATCTGGGGTGTTCATAACAATTTATTGCAGTTTTCTTCCCATAAAGGTATCATATTTTCCAGTGCAGATATTGGCCCATCCGAGTTTTATATCTGGTGGATGCTAATACCGTGCAACGTGATACAAGATGGTCCATTGTTTCTAGATAGTCATCACTATGCATTTGGTGTTAACACAATTTTCAGTATGCATTGTTCCTGTGCAGCAAAAATTTCAGTTTCAGCTTATAACCGTGAACTACGTAACCACTGATCGGTATGGCATTTGTTTGCATCAGCTTGTGTGGCATAGTATTATCCATAAAGAGGCTTTATCTTATCATCGTTTTTGGTTCATTGCATTCGCATTTGGTTCACTGCATTCGCCTTTTTTATTTTGCTGCTATAGTATGCGGATTATAGGTTACTTGCTTTACTTTATCCACTTGAAATTCCTTTTTGTAATTGTTGGCTCTATTTATCACGGAATAAAATTTCTTTTTTCTTTCATGTTCTTTGATACAGACTATCATCCAATCTTCTGTAGATTTTATATATCTTTGAAGGTGGATTATTATTGATTTGTAACAGTTTTAGTTGAACTAATCCTCTTCCTCCTTTGGTTCTGGATATATACAAACGATCAACATCGGTCTTAGGATGATACATGCGATGGCAAATAAAGAGCTTTTACGTTTTGACATCCATTCGCTTAATGTCAGCCATGGTCTCGTTAAGGACGTTGAAACTGTGTTGAACCACAGGGATAGCCAAAGTGTTATGGCTGATATTTTGATTTGTGAATTCAACTCATTATTTAACAACAGGTGCACACGCTTGTAGTATTCTTACGTTCTCCTTTATTTGGGTAGTCTGGATTCCATTTCCTTCACCGACCTCTAGGTATTTATAATCAACTTATCACATCAGTCTCCTATTCTTTACAACAAAATAGAGATCTATTAAGTGTGTTTTGGTAATTATCCCTTTCTTGAATGTTATTTTTGCACATTTATCTAATCCGAAGTCAATCACTGAAACGTTTTTCAGTATTGAGGATAACGTTCAATTCATTATTGTCTTTAAAAAATGTTTGCGTTCAGCCATGTAGACTAAATGCTTAAACAGGTTGTTTTCCATTTTGGATTCATAGTTTTTACTGCTTAGTTCATGCAAAAAAGGGTTTAAGGACAGATAAAGCATTGAAAAATTCCTCGTCGGATATTCAAACGAATAGAATTAGCAGTGCCTTTGCAACCATATGACCCTCTTCAGCACCCTTTCGGAAAGAATGTTGTTTTAATTTTGACAAGAGTTAGTACAGTCAATCAGTACAGACGTACTTGATTTATATGTGGTGGACAGATATATCAATGGCCTGTCATTTTTTTAATCAATTATTTGACCCGTTTTTGGTAAGTGATATGTAATACCATCACTGATCCATTACATAATTTCATTGGGTTTATTCATTAACACTGATTAAGTTTGCGCAACGGTTTTATGGATTGATGACAGATTATAGTGCCAAAAGTTGGGTACCATTTAATTTTCTGTGGATCTCATTTTTGGTATTTTATAAAAGATTGCCTTATATTATTTTATTATTGGTTATATTTTTCCTTGTGTAGGTTTATCCATCATTCCAATTTGTTTTCTTTTGACCCATCATGCATTAGGATTATGTTTCTTCGGGTTGATCCAAACATTGTCCCATTTTTTTTTCACGTTTTAAATAGATGGTGACATTTTGGCTTTTATGAATTCTTTTTCAATTTCCCTGTAAAATTTCTTGAAGTCTGTTTTTTATTTTGTCGATAGAACCTAGAAGGCTTTTCGTATCGTCTTGTTCTCTGTCTTCAATTGTATTTGCTGTTTAAGAATTTCCTTGATTGGTAGAATTTTATTTATGTGTTTAATTTTATATTTCCTCTTAACCCTACTTTTCCGTATCGTATGAATATGAATTTCATGAACTCTCACTCAATTTCTATAATTCACACGTGATTTCCTCCATTTCTCGCTTCGATTTTGCTTTCTCTTTGTTGTTCGATCTTTTATCTTGGCATTAAGTTTTCCAGTAACTGCTAAAGCTGTTGAATATATTAAATTATTTACTTATGTGATGTTTTCTAAATATATATTTGCACAGTATGCTTATTGGACTACGTCATGTGGATTTTTGGAAGCTGGTCTCTTTCGACATCTGTGTGTGAGTTACTTCGTCGATTATTTAAATGGTGTGGTTTTTCACTTTCATGATTCCAACTCTTTTGTTTTCAAGGACTTCTACTCTAATTTCGTTTGATTCATCTTCGTTAGTGACAGAGTCTGAATAAGTGAAATTGTTTTTATCAGTTCTAGATTCTTCAGTTTCATTTTTCAACAGATCATTATTTCCTATCTCATTTTATATCTTGTACCTCATCCTGTCATAGTTTTATCTGATCTATTTCCTCATTTGAGGGTCTCATGATACCCCCGAGCATATTTAGGTCAAGATAGGGTCTTATTTCAATTACTACCCATATCTGGTATATCTGATTCGTTATGTTCTTTTAGAAGTTTTCGTATGCAATGTAAAATAATATGATAATTTATCTATTTTCTTCTTCTATGTGCTGAGTCCTTTCAGGACGTTGGCGATCATGGCTCTCTACAATTTCCTACCCTTTGTAGCTCTTAATAACTTTTGTCTTTTTGCTATCTCTCGCAAACCCTTCTTTCTACCATTCAATGCTCACCAGTCAGGTTGTACGTTGCTTTTCTCTGACCCTCAATCTGTTCTGTTCCAAACTCTCTTTCTTCATTACATTTCCCAGAAATTTCAACTGTCTCCTCCTGGTGTTATGTATAATTATTATGTATGTTGCCATTGTTTCTAGAACTTTGTCGTTGCTCACATCTTCAGAACATAGTATTCTCAGCATCCTTCTGTAGAATCACGTTTCTGTTGCTTCAATGCATCTATACACTTCGTGATTCCATTTAGTTACTTTTTTTATTAGTGGATTTGGCGTTGAGTCAACAGTACCAAGATTAGACTTAATTCAGTTTTGGTAAGCAGGTGCCTCATTGTTGGTGGAAGAGTTTGTTCCAGTGACAGATGTTTCCACTCGCCTGACCCAGACAAAGATCGATCCGGTATGAGCTTTTATTTGTAAGCATTGAGATTTTTTGGCTCTTAATCCGTAAAGGCTAATTATTTAGAATACTCTCTTTAAGAGTAAGACGACCAAAGAGCTCGCCCTGACTAAAAGAAACGGCTATTTCCTGTCGGACGCCAACCCGATATTTTTAAGCCACGGGGTTTGTGTTGAGACAACAAGTTTCTTTAGCAGAAGATGCAAATAGATGAGGTACCAGAGGAAAATAAAATAATGTAACTATTGTCACTGTATGGAAAAGAACCTATGCAAGATGTGAGAAGTACCTACAAGTATGATTTTTTGCAAGTCACATATCTTAAGGCTATTAGGAATTTGATCCACATATTCGTTTGCCCCCTTTTGATATAATTCGTAACAACCCAATAGCAACAGGGAACGCTGTTGTCTTGAGACATCACATTATACTGATTTTCTATTTCGAAGACTTTATTTACATAGTTTCACTTCATCATCATCATCATCATCATCATCATCATCATCATCATCATCATGTTTTTCTTATTATTTCTTCTTACTATCATTATTATTACATTCTACTGATTTCCCTTTTCTTATCACTATTATTATTATTATTATTATTATTATTATTATTATTATTATTATTATTATTATTATTATTTTCTAGTGTGTACTCATTTATTTCCGGGTCCCGACCATGGACATAAGGCCAGAAATGGCATCAAGACATTTAAAAAAAAATAAACTTACACATATTTTACATAGATAAAGTCCTTCGTAAGGTGTGGGGTGTAATCGTTAGAAAAATTCTTTGTATTTCTTTAAGGCAAAGGCTACCAGGAATTCCTTTAGTGAGTCTATTGAAATTTTTCTAATAAATCCGAGGGCGGCAACCGGGATTCTTCTTCTTCTTCTTCTTCTTCTTCTTCTTCTTCTTATTATTATTATTATTATTATTATTAGTTCCTTGGGTTTCTCTTGTATACAGGTTTCCTTCCGGGTCCCAACCAGAGACATAAGGTCGGAAATTGCTTCATGATATCTTCCGCTTATTATTATTATTATTATTACATTTCGATTTCTGCTATGGTTACATGACCTACCAAGTCTGCAGGAAGACCCAAGTCAGGTAGTGGTGAGTTGTTATGGCTACATTTCATGATTTGTTTTTCTAACTCCAATAACATCACTAGCGTTACATGGACAAAGTTCTTCTTTGTGTGTGGGTGGTACTTATCAAGACATTTTTTTATATTCTCTTAAGCTGGGATTTCCAGGGATTTTTTAATGCGTTGTTGGGATAAAAAATCATTCCAAGTGCACCTAATATGATCGGTACTCCTTTTGTTTTCGCTTTTTTTTATTGCTATTTCCAGGTCTTTATGCTGCGATAGTTTTTTTTCAAATTCCTTCTTTGCTATGTTACAGTCTACTTGTCAAGTTATATCAATTAGTAGGCAAATATTTCCTCGTCGGTTTTTCGACAATTATGTCCGGCCTATTTGCTTCAATCTTCCTGTTTGTAAAGATGGTGTAATTTCATAGAATTGTGATATCTTCTATTTCTGTTACAGGTAATGGGTGATATTTATACCAGCGTTTGTTAACATCTCTTGCAAAGTGTTTGCACATTGTCCAGTGTGAATATTGGCCCCCTCTATCGTGACTATTTTTATATTCATTTGGTACAAGTACAGAACACCCTGAGATTAGATCGTATGTGGTTTCCTGATATTTGTCACAGAAATTGCATACATTATTATGTATGATATTTACTTGAAAGTTCCTAGTGAAAAGACTCTGGTCTTGCACTGCAAGAATAAAACCTTCCATTTCAGCCTTTAATCTATATGCTCGTAACCATCGATAAGTGTTAACTTTATCAACATCGGCTTTATTAGCCTCGTTCTGGATATTGGCCATGCAGATGTTTGTCTTACCAGCATTGTTTCATCTGTTCAAGAGCTTTATTTTTGGCTTTTATTTTTCATAATTTTTGCAGCAACAGTTTGTTCTTGGGTTCTGTTTTGGTTTTCTACAGAATCTACTAAATGTAAATCTCGTTTGTATTTACGACCCTCTTTCATAGTTAAATATTTTTTTCTTTCTGTTTTCGTGTTGTTTGATTAATTGAATCATCCTGTCCTCTGCTGTTTCTATGTATGTTAGTAAGCCAAAAGTTGTCTTGTATGACAATTCTAGCTGACCTCTTCCACCTTCTTTACGGGTTATGTATAGACGGCCTGCATCAGCCTTTGGATGATGCATTTTATGCTTAGAAAGAATTTTTCTTGTCTTGGAATCCATTTGTCTGATATCATTTAGAGTTCAGTTCAAGATGTGGAAACTGTATTGAACCATTGGGATGGCAAAGCTATTAATGGCCCTAATTCTGTTCTGAGAATTCATTTCAGTTCTTAATATCAGTCGCACCCTTCGATAGTACTCGTTTCGTACTATTTCTTTCATTTTTATTCCTTCACCCTCACTTACACCGAGGTACTTGCACTAATCTTTGACTGTAACCCCAGGGTTTAAGCTAATAGAGAAGGTTTGCTGTAGTGACCCTCGTAAAATTATGGCTTTAGAACATTTATCCAAACTGAAATCCACTCAAATGTCATCACTGATGACGATGATTGTTGTTGTTGTTGTTGTTGTTGTTCTTCTTCTTCTTCTTCTTCTTCTTCTTCTTCTTCTTATTATTATTATTATTATTATTAATAATAATAATAATAATAATAATATTAATAATGATAATAATAATAATAATAATAATATTGCTTTCAACCCGGATCTTATATTAGGTTGGTGCAAAAATAATGAAGTAATAATGTCGTTTTCTGACGTTAAAAAATACGTCAAAAAAAAAAACGTCATTATTTTTGCACCAACCTAATATTATGCGCGTTCTCCATCAAGTCATGCGTCCTCAAACTGATTATAATTATTCGAACAGACACATCTAGTATAGGAAGAGAAATAGAATTTAAAAAACTTTGCGTTCAAACGATCTTCAATAAATGTCCAATGTTTTTTTTAGAATTAAAAAAATGCCCAATTTTATTTTTTAGAATTTAAAAAAATATCGTTACACCATAGTCGCAAATCGTTCGAATTAAATGTTATATATTTTCATACGTTGTATTGGCGTTTTTTTTTAATAAATGGGAATTTCCATTATATACTTGCATATTTGAGGTTCGATGTGGAAACTCAGAGGCTTTTTAGTGCATAAAACAATATGGATTACTCATACCCCGAACCATATCCTTCGTAGATGTATGCTAAGTATATTTATAGTCATTTAGTACTTTATCAATATGGCCTTGTACCAGGGTTGGCTTAGTCCTGCAATTTACTATAATATTATATTATATTATATTAACTGATTATTCTTTGGATTTTATCAAGGAACTCAAGATAAATCACAGTGGCACCGGGCCGTATATGGCAGCAATATTCTAAGTATGGACGAATGATAGACTTAAAGATATGTAAGATAGATTCTGAAGAGAAAAATTGTCTCGCACGACACAGTGAACCACCTTTCTTAGTAGCAATGGATTTAATAGAAAAAGATTTTATAAAAATAATTTTACAAGATAAAATAATACTAGTCTATATTTCTGAGAAGAGGTATGTACATTATTTACATTATTCGGACTATTGTCCTCATCTTTGTCGCCATATTTATTACAACAAGGACATTTATATTTATTCCTCAAGGACACATGGCACAGTGGATAAAGGTGTTAGTTAGATCCAGTGACAGGACCCAAAGAGTGTGAGTTCAATACCCGGTTAAGGCAGTGGAGAGATTTTAGAGGGAAAATTAACAGGAGATAACTGATAATTGACATACATTAGACATGGCACGTGGAACTAGAACAGTCTACCCCAGTGAGCGAAAAAAAAGGGTTCAGTTCGATATTCCAAACACCTGAAGAAGGCCGGAGCGTACAACGGCCGAAACGTTGTAATAAATATGGCGACAAAGATTCGGACAATAGTCCGAATAATGAAAATAATACCAGTAAATGTAGAGAATATAATAAGTAAAATATATATATATATATATATATAAACAAACAGAGGAAAACAAAATAAGGAACACAAGTGAAATATATACGGTATAGGTACGTATCAGGAAAAAAGGGGTAAGGTTGGAAAAGCAATACATCAGCAATATAAAAAAAGGCGCGAACGAATATGAACAAAAGTTGGAGAAAGAAAAAAAAAATTCTAATTCTTCAGCTATATAAAGTATTTGTAGATTTTAAGCGGTAAATTTTTAATCTAATTTTTAGATTTTAAGATTTTATTTTAGGTATAGTGTAACCGGTTACTGAAAATTTACCTGTGTATAGTGCGATCCCTATTTTTTGTGCATAAAAAAACTAATCATAAAAACTCAAGTATATACGGTATATTTCGGAAACGTTACAGGCTCGGTTCCATCCAACCACAATGAAGCAACTATGGGCAAATAATTAACTCTCAAACTGGGTTCAAAAGAATATGAAAATTTAAAAATAGGTTTAATACCAGAAACACTTTGTAAAAAATTATTATCAGCGATAAATTTTTGAAGAAAAATTATTATCAGCTGTACATTTTTAAAAGAAAAAAGATAAATAAAAATAAAAATTGTCGACATTAAATAACCCATTGTGGTTGATATGCCGTAAAAGAAAACAAATCAATCTAGTCTATTCTGTGCAACAGCATTAGGTGTAAAAAAAGAAGGAAAATAGTGAAACGAAAAAAGAAAAAAAAAACAACAACAAAAAATAAACAACAAAAAAAACAAAAACAAAAAACAACAAAAAACAAAACCCAATAAAGAACAATATACCTACGTAGTCAAACGAAGTTTAATGATTTATTGATTTCATTTTTAACCCTTTCTGGGTTATTTAAAGCCGAAACCTATTTTTGATGGTAAGAATAATCCATTTTTTTCTTTTTTCCTGCTAAATGTTGCATAGACAATATATTTTAGAATAGCATTTTTTTTGTTTTTAGATGCAAGTCCTACCGTTTAACCCATGGCTACCAAAACGGCGGAAGAGAGAGAAGAGAGAGAGAGAGAGAGAGAGAGAGAGAGAGAGAGAGAGAGAGAGAGAGAGAGAGAGAGAGAGGTGGGGGTGAACAAACGAGGTTGGTAAAAATTGGTTTGTTCGAATCGCAATAAAACGAGCTATGTATTAGGTGTTAAGTGACACTTTAAGACATACCAAGATCAATTCCTAGGAAAGGCACCTCCTACACACAATCACGCGCAAAAGACAAAAACAAGGGATTATAATAACAGTGTGACCGGAATAATGAAAGGTCGTGTTCCAAGCTTTCCTGATTAAGGCTACAGTTGGTCGGTTGAAACAGTACTTAATAAAAAACAAAAACAAAAAAATAAATAAACGAAAACAAAAAACTAAAATAATAAAAAATAAACAAAAAACGATGAAAGTTCACGCTGTATACATGTAAACCTACGGTATGAGGCGTCCCCAAATTTGACCTAAATCTCATTTCACAAACTCCGATCTCCACACACACGCGCACACGCACAGAAACTGATATACACCTAAAATAAAGGATAAATGTGCTTGCGAAATTCAGATAAGAATGCCATAAGTATTTTTTGCACTGATAAGAAACAATTAGTTGCATAATTCGATACGATAATCGAATAACATGAGAAACAACAGACGAAAGAAAAAAAAAACAAGTTGTGTTCAAACATTTTTCTAGATGACCAGTTTATCATTTTACTTATTAGAAGAGTATTCAGAGACACTTTGAAAACGATTGTAATGAATTCAGTTCTGCTGAGGGACAATAGTTCAATATTTGCTAGAATTCTTGCTGTTTAAAGCCAGACCTTTACCAGACTTCACACGAAGACAGCTTCCTAACCAATAGTTTTTTCTTCCTAACCAATAGTTTTTTCTTCCTAACCAATAGTTTTTTCTTCCTAACCAACTAATATTGTGCAAAGCAGATCAATCTGAATAGCGTAATTTTAAGAGTTGCCCTACATTTGCTTATTCTTCTTTATGTGTCGTCTCTCCTCAGGACGTAGGCGATAATGGCTCTCCACAACTTTCTGTCCCTTTAGCTCTTAAGAAAATAGAAACAAAAAACAAACTAATACTTAATATCAGGAAAAAGAAATTTGGGGTTTCTAGGGAATATTATGAGGAAAGAGGGTTTCAAAAATCTGATACTCACAAGAGAGATAGGGGACAAGAGGGACAAAGGAAGATAACCCATAACATACTTAATGAGCTTGAGGGATCAGGAGAAATAACAGAAAGAAAAAGTTTATTAAAAGCTACAAGGAACAGGGAATTGTGGAAAACCATGATCGTTTGCGTCCGGAGGATTAAGAACAATTACTGAAACAATTATATTTTAATCATTTTATACATATTAAGAAAAAAATCTAAAATAAATATGAAAATATTATTATTAATAAAATAATTACAAATATTAATAAAAAAATTACTATTTATCATTATCATTTTATAAATTATCATTTATTAACATTGTATTTCAATTTTTAGATCCATTTTTTACAATTATCTCAGTATCGAATATCATAAAAATAACGTGAAAATATATGACTTATGCGAAGTTCACAATATATTTTTTCGTCGTCTTGAAAATCGAAGTTTTTTTTTTATTCGCGTGGAAAGCTGGCCATTGTGGCAATGCCGCACATGTTTTTGCTGTTACGGGCTAACTTAAAGTAGCCGTCCAATCCCCAAGTGGAACCCCAACTGAAAAGAAAGAAAAGAAAAAAGAAGAGATACAATTGCTTATTATCATATTATACTTTTGCTTGTTCTTCAGTTAGTAATTAAGTTATCACGTGTGTTACGTACCTCAGATAAATAATAGACTGTTTCGTTATGACTTTCTTTTTTTTTTGCAGTGGTGTTCGTCCTATACAAGGCCATGGGGCCACTCGAGGTAGAGGATTACAGAGTAAGAGGTACAGCTTAAGCGGTCATATGCTTAAGATAACGGTTAACCCTAGACTTGAACAGTTTAAGATTGTAATAATCGTTGAAGCAGCCTCTTGGGAGTCAGTTCCACAGGGCGGCGGTTCGTGGGAAAAATCTGCTTGTGTGGAACTTACATCTCATCAGAGGGATATGAAAGGAAATAAGGTCGGTTCGTTAAAATATGCTTGGCATGACAGGTCTTAGCTGTGAAGGTTAGGACTGGCGGAACAAAGGAGTGTAGTTCCTCTGAACACTCACCATAGAAATACAGAATAAATATATCAGAGACGCTTCATGAATTTAAATCCAATGTCAATCGTCATCTTATGTCTCTTTGAACCTTGTTCTTTTATTGTCCTCCCTTTTTCTTTCACTATCAGTAACCCCTTTGCATCCTAGTGGCTTTTACTGACTTGCTTGGGGTGGAATGATTAAAAAAAAACATAAAGGAGGCGATAATGAAATTTTTATATATAATATTTATATATTATATATGCACGATATAATATTTATATATTATATAATCGCGGTACTTATTGGAAAGCGCTCAATATCAGTGATAGAGCTAACATATATTTGATAAACTCACATCAACGTAACCATCGAGTTCTCTCAGTCACTCTGTATTTATCTTAAAATAAATACGCTTAAATTCATCTTCATCCCTGCCGTGTGCCAACGGTTTAGTAGTAGAATCCCCGACTGACGCCAATCAGGTTTCGATTCTAGCTAGAGGCGACCGGAAGTCTAGCCACACTGATGAGCTGTGATACGGCAAAACAGTCTTTCTGTGGATGACAATATATATATATATATATATATATATATATATATATATATATATATATATATATATATATATGACTAAAATGACAAGAGGAAAAACTATTGTTAGTTGACGCGTTTCGCCCTCTGAGGGATTTTATCAAGGCAAATGTAGGAGTTATTTTGTTGCAAGAGCAATGGTGTCTTTTATATTTGAGAATGTTCATAAATATTCATTAGGTGGTTGAAAGATCAATCAAACATATGGAGGACACAAAGTGCCATAATTCAAAGTTTAGTAACATAAAAGTAAGCGAGTAATATACGTTAGATCCATTACCTCATGTTTTTTTAATATGTGCAGCACATACGTCCATCCCAAACCATAACAATCTGATCATAATTTAAACAATATTCATTTATTAAAAAAAAAAATTTCTTGAATATTTAGTAATTTTGTTCTTTTACAGATGCACTCTATCTGAAAATAGTTTACACACACACACACACACACACACATATATATATATATATGTATATATATATATATATATATATATATATATATATATATATGGTTTCCATGACCTAATTTGTAGGGCACACTTTGGGTCAAAAGAAGTTTTTTTGAAGGAAAGGGAGAATACAGGTTCGATTCCTGTTATTAGGTTGGTGCAAAAATAATGTCGTTTTCTCACATATGTTAATATGTGAGAAAACGACATTATTTTTGCACCAACCTAATAGAAAGATTATTTTTTCTTTAATGGCATTTCTCGATCTCTGGGATGGTTGACAGTAATTGCTCTGCTTAAGATAACAGTGATGTCTGAGTTGACATCCCTGCCATTTCAAACACTCGAAACACCACGAAATATGATGTTTATAGCATTAAGAACTATATCTATCCTGAAACCTGAAAAACTTGCGCGAAGATCGTAATTTTAACAGTTTTTTTTATTACATGAGGGATTGAAAGTCTTTCGATATTGGTACCTATAGCGAGGATATTTTTAAATTCAGTGTTATCCTTTTCTTAGACTGTTGGTCAACGAAAACTAGAGAACACAGTATGTGGTACTATTTCAACATTAGCTGAGAGAAGACATGGGCTCAAGACTTTCCCTAAAACATTCGTTATGAAGTGAAAAAAAATCAATTAAAAAAATCTAATATATAAGTGGACACTGAGGTCAATATCGAGAGGCGACAGTCTGTTTCATGCTTGGACACAACCTTCAGGTCTGTCGCCAATCGGTGTTGACCTCAGTGTCCACACCGATTCCAGATATTGAGCACATTTACCCATAAATATAGCATACCTTTAAATTATATTATCATTATATATATAGTCGACTCTCCCGTCGAATTCGACGTATGAGGGTCAAGCAGATAAGTTCATAGGAAAGCGACAGCCCGAAGACAGCACATGAGATTTGATTATAGTGGTGAAGATTTCGTGCAGGACCAGCCACACTTTTTGAAGGGAATTCGAACTCGGCTCTCCGATTCCTCAATCCAAGCCGCTACAAATTACTCCACCGTGCCTCTCTCTCTCTCTCTTTCTCTCTCTTTCTCTCTCTCTCTAAATATATATATATATATATATATATATATATATATATATATATATATATATATATATATATAAAGAAAGAATAGTAAGATATATAAGCCAGTGTTCTTTTTGGTATTTTTTATTTTTATACAAAACAGTGCTCAATTTAAGCTTACAGAGCATAAATATAAAAAAATTAACTGATTGAAAATATGGCTTTTTCACTACACAGTAATAACCATGTTTCAAAAACCGAAGCTAAAATCTTCAAATTTAATTATACAATTAAATTAAAATCATTAGTTGTGTTTCATGGTTATTAAGGTGTAGCGAAGAAATCATATTTTAAATCAGTTAATTTATAATATATATATATATATATATATATATATATATATATATATATATATATATATATACATATATGAGTGTATGTGTCTGTGTATGTGTATGTATGTGTGTGATGAACTGATTATAGCAAGGAGAGCGGTTAAAATTTTTGTTATGGCTTTAACCTGTTTCTGGTGGTGGTGGTGGTGAAGGAGGGATCTGCCTATTCCTGAAATAATGGAGTGCATTGGGATGCCTGTTTTGTGGGTTCAAACTTGCACAGCCAAAATAAAAAAAATCACCCATCTTAAAACAATCAGTACGTAACATAAAAAAAAATCGGGTAATCTAGTTGAAAAAGTAAGGGAAACAAATATGGCTGATAAACTCTTGGTCAGTCTAGAAATAAAATCACTTAACACTAACGTCCCGTTTTAAAAATGCGTAAATCTCTTAAAAAAGCATTTGACACAATCAAAGATAAAACTATCCCCACCAACAGCTAAAATAATAAAAATCTGCCGTCTCATCACCATCTATCTATCTATCTATCTATCTATCTATCTATCTATCTATCTATCTATCTATCTATCTATCTATCTGTGCATAACCATGAATTAAATAAATAAATATAGATACAAGTAACCATACATGAGTGCATATATAAATTGGCAAATAAATATTTTATTTAATTTTTGGTATCTGTCTATATTTCCAAGATGGGGTATTATGTACACCATTTACATTATTCGGTCTATTGTCATCATCCACGGCTTCTTCAGGCGGTGGAGAACTTTCAGAGGGGAATTAACAGGAGATAACTGGCATCCATTAGACATGTCACGTGGAACTAGAACAGTTTACCCCAGTGAGCAAAATAAAGGATTCAGTTCGACATTCCAACCAGCTGAAGAAGGCCGGAGTGTACAACGGCTGAAACGTTGTGACAAACATGGCGACAAAGATGAGGACAATAGTCCGATTAATTTTTGGTGTTAACAAAACAGTGCTCAGTGTGGTAATACTGATCAATAAATTATGTATTAATATATATATTACATTACGTCGAAAGTCGACTTGGAATTTCATGTTAAGTACGAGCTTCAGGTACTCATAATGATGATGATGATGATGATGATGATGATATATATATATATATATATATATATATATATATATATATATGAAGAAATATAGTCTTAAGGTGTGCTATATTTATGGGATAAAGTGCTTAATATCAGAGATAGAGCACGTGTAAATATAAAAGTGAACATTGAAGTCAACACTTAGAGGCGACAGTCTGTTTCATGCTAGACGCAATCGTGGCCTGACGATTGCGTCTAGCATGAAACAGACTGTCGCCTCTAAGTGTTGACTTCAATGTTCACACACAAACACACACACACACACACACACACACATATATATATATATATATATATATTATTTCTGTAGTTCTTTTCTTACATTTTAAATTGATTTAAACGACATTTTCTTCATGTCATAAAAGAAGAAAAGTTCCTCTTGATTTTTCGCATTTAGCAGCCAACATGAAATGCTGACATAGATCACCAATGATTGCAATCTGGTGTGTACTTAAAAAAAAAATAAATCACATAACACTATACATTTACTCTTGATAGATAAACCATTAATGGTTGAAATCTCTACCGTGTGAGAACATGCCACCATGACAATTGTTCACACGAGTAGACAAACAAACACATACGAAGTGTAATTTAAAATCTCGCCGTTCTCAAATAAATTATTTACCTGTTTTTTACGAGCCAGTAGTCTTGTCCATCTTCACTTCCATAGCCAACAACCAAGACTGCATGAGACAATTTATGTGTACATTTATTACTTTGGTAGACGCCACTTTTGTACAAATGGAAGGTGTCTTCTTTGGAGTAGATGGCAGTTGAGATGGGACCGACTGTGGCAACTGCGTACTGTAAGCAATGCTCACAGGAGGTTTCGATTGTCGTGAAATCGGATACTTGTGCAGCAACTCTAGAAATGTTGAAACGGCACACCCCATTCTGGAAAACAAGAGAATTTCAGTTATACCTTGTGATAGAGAAAATGATCTCAAGTTAACACGTCAGATGAAATGACTGAAACATTTAGTTTCATTAGCATGTCTTGCAAGATATTAGAGTGTATCAAAAGCATTTTCAAAATTTTATACCAAAACTTATTTAATGTACATCTATAAAGACTTGACCCTTCGAAGTGGTGTAATGGTTAGCAAGCTTGTCTCGCAATATCAGTTACGACTAAATATTGGATTCGATCCTCATTTGGTGCTCCATACTTTGTGGCCTTGTGCCACATCTAAGCTACGCTTAGAAAATTCCCATATAAAGACTTTACTAATATTACTTACTAGTGTATTCGTGCCATCAAAAATAGTGGCGACGTTTTAATAGTAATTAAAGAAGTCTTAAAACTGAGATTCAATGAAGAAGAAAATAGGAATTCACTATTAAATAGAGGCCAATGAAACATTTAATTCGTTACCTTTATATTTTTAAACGTTCAATGGTATTTATGATTCATCGATTACTCCAGGTATTATATAAATTACTGTCTGCTAAATATCTTTTTTATGCTAAAAAATGTTACGTGTTTAATATAACGATGAAATGGAAATATCTCTTGCAAGAAAATTAATAGCAACAGACTGACAAAGACAGCGACGACAAAGCATATTACAAAACCAAATTGAAGCCAAACGATCACTTAACAGACAAGGTATCTGCGTGTCTCACACGAAAGGCTTGAACAAATAAAACTGCAATCTAAGAAACGTAGGAGTAAAGCGGATTAATTAATCGGGTCATTTTGCTCGGGAAATAATTTTCTCTAAATGCAGCTAAATATTTTATCGTTGTAGATTATTAAAACGACCAAAGGAAGTAATCATTCATAAATTTACTAACTTAAGTTGATTTACTTCTCTGCCCACTTCCGATGAGACAGGAAATATATAAATAAATACCCATGATTTGATCATAATTCTGTGCGTCCCTCCCGTAGTTCCTTTGCCAGAAGACATACCAAATACTCTATTGGTTTCAGGGAGAAAAAGATAAAAAGAAATGCCCTGCCGATACCTCATAAATAATGTACTGTGCCGTTTTTGCTCACGAGGAAAGACAGAAAAGACATATTAGAGACGTTTTTTGATTTCAGCGAGAAAATAAATAAATAAAATAAAATAAAATAAAAACAGGAAAGCCGTTAAATTTTCACGAGTACAACTAGTTATTATTATTTTGTGAAAGAGTAATATACCAATAAAGTAATGCTGGACACTACGAGACCCAGTTTCCAAATCATAACATCCAGTTCGATTCGGGTAAACCAGACACGTGTATCACAGTCAATTCTTATTAAAAAACTGCACGTCAACAGAGTTGCACTGTTACACACCTGCGAATGCACAATCTACCTACCAAAGCACCCAGACTGATAGGCGTATACCAGGTACATTCATTACAGCCAAATGTGTGAGTTATGGTAACAGGCTTTGATAAAAGTAGAGCATAACCTTGCTAGAAATACCCAATTAGAAATACCTACGTTCAGGACAACCTATCCCACACAGACAGTCTCCGATTGAGGATGTATCCAAGTAATCTAGATGTGACTTCTATGTCACTATGGTTGCCTAAGCCTTCAAACTTAAAAAAAAATAAAATCGGCACCCGGCCATTAAGAGGGATGAAAACTACGTCAGATCTTAGTAAACATACCCAAATAGTTATGGTGAACTAAACACAAAGATACAAGACACGTATGCGATAACACTTCCAATTAGTTAAGACTAGAAGCCATGAGGGAAACTCAGGGCATTTTATTATTATTATGATTGTTACATTTTGTATTAATGTCAACGCGATTGATATGTATTTTTTCTACATATTAAATACTTGTCTCTTTTTAGCTGAATTACTCAAACGGTTTTTCAGTGATTCTTGTGACAAATGGCGTTAAGATGATAAACGTCTTATCTGAAAAGCCGGTGAAAAGACACTCAGTTTAGTGTTTTTCTTTTAGATATTAAACATTTTGTTGAATGGACAATTATGCTGTAACACGATTTGGACAATTTTTCTGTTACATCCGTTATGTATAATACGCACTCATGTTTACTTCCTTGCTGGTTAACCGACAACGATTATAGATAAATTATACGATGCCAAAGAAATCGTTGTCGCCCAGTGCGTCACCCAGACGATTCCTTCGACGGAGTTTTGAGCAGGACAGTCTTCCATTTCCTGAATTAGGCGAGACAAGTATTGGAATTCCGATAATTCTCAGGTGTTATTTTAAATTGGTTCTCAAAGGAAATGAAACTGACAACAGAATTCAGTAAGTGGGGGGGGGGCGAGTTAAAACGAAATAACCACTTTTGACCAGTATTCAGATCTCTGGACAAGCTGGAATTGAAGGAGTCAAGAGAGAAAAAAAGGTCTAGAATATTTCGCAAATTGGCTTCTGTCAATAAATTTAGTTAAGACCTCAGTAAAGCAAGTATTTTAATGTTTCAAAATTGGGCCAATAAATACGTGAAAATCGCCTTTTCTAAAGTAATTGTCAGGGACGAATTTTGGTTGACACTCGATGGACCTGATGGATGGGTCAAATGATGGATTTTTATCTGATGCAGATGTGGCTAAAATAAAGCAGCAAGGAGTCGGCAGTGTGATAATATGAGCTGGAATTGTCAACCAAATCATTATTAAACCATTCAAAGTCAACTGAGTTAAACTGAACAGTGCTAACTAGGCGAATTCATAGACAAGATTTTGAATGGTACCAGCCTCGCAGTTTCAACATGAAGTGGGCATTTATACATAACAATGCTCTTTCTTATGTATCTAAAGTTTCCTGTGTGAATCTTTTGAGTGTAAAAGATTTACAGGAGAGAAGATAATGGGATGCGCACCATCAAGTCTCGATTTGAATAAAATTTGAAATAAAAAAATTCTATGATCAATTATGAAGACAAAATTATATGAAGGTGGCAAACAATATGACACCAAGCAAGCCTATCGGAAGCAATTAAAACCAACATGTCAGAAAATGAATCTGCTGAAGTAAAACATTTAACAAAATTAATAGATAATAGATTACTGGCTGTTATTGAGAAGGGTTACTATTTAAGATGTAAATGCTTCAAAGACATATGTTTGTTATTTGTTCTGTTATAGCTATGGATAAATGGTTGATGATTTTATTACATTGTAATTATGTAAAATGAGATTTACTAGTTGTGCATAATAACATCAAACTGCACATTTTATAATAACTCCAATACGTTTAATAAAAAACTATAATTGAAAACTACCTAAAAGTATAACTCAAGCTTTGTTTTGGCCGTTAAATGATTCGTTTAAAATTTGACAAGAATTTGTTCAAAGCAATTTCGAGGTTTATGTGATTTGTATAATAATTTCATATATATATATATATATATATATATATATATATATATATATATATATATATATATATATATATATAGACCTTAACTCATAGGGCCTTGATGATTTGTAGTCAACAATATTTGGATGAAGAATTGTATTTTTATCCGCTGCACGCTATTAAAAAATGGATATCCTAGTGATACTCTTCATAGTGTCATGCGTGATAAGATTCTTAATTTTCGAAAGGAAAAACAATATTTAGTTCAGAAATGTCCTATTTACTTGCGGCTTCCATTTATTGGTTCGCGGGGCGAGCTTGTGGCTAGGCGGGTCTTGTCTGCTGTACATATGTGCTATTTTTCGGCTCAACTAAGGATTCATTTTGTAACTTGTTCTGCCTTTCCCTCTATGCGTAAGGATCCTCTTCCTCCCCATCATGTTTCTTCCGTGATTTATTGTTTTAAATGTGGTTGTGGTAGCAACTACATAGGAAGGACTTCACAACGTTTAGATTGTAGGATCAGGCAGCATGTCCTATTGCGAGTTCTTAATGCGGATGCCCGTAAGAGCCAGTTGGTTAATACTTCCGGGTCAGCGATCACAGAACATTTGATAAATTGCAGGGATTGTGCGAAGGATTTCAGTCCGAATTAGTTTACTGTACTGTCCAGTTCGCACTCTCCATTTCATTTGCGGGCACTTGAGTCTGTATATTCGGTCCAAGGAGCCGTCTTTTTGTAAGCAAAAAGACTGTCTCCTTGGGCTTCACGTTATTAGACTCTAGTGTGTATCATACATTCCCCTCACACTCCCGCAATTTTTTTTCTCCTTTGTGCTGTGTGGTTTGAATTTTTTCCCCGCCTCATACCATTAATCATTTCATTTTTTAATGTTTTAATTGTATGAAGGGTGTTTGTGTGAGTCAATATATATATATATATATATATATATATATATATATATATATATATATATATATATATATATAAAAGGTTAATGTTAAATTAAACCAGGAAACAGTAGTATTAAAAAGTGGTCAATACACATGTGAAAATAAAATAACATGTAGAGCTTTTAACTTTAAAAATTAGGAGGTCAGTTGATACCGCTAACTTGGCTTTAACATTATGCTATCCTCAGGCGATACCGAGGATACTGTAAAGTTGAAACCAAGGTAGCGGAATTGGTTTCAACCTTACAGTATCCTCGGTATCGCCTGAGGATAGCATAAAGTTAAAACCAAGGTAGCGGTATCAACTGATCTAACAGCGTTTAAGAATTTGAATGAAACCTGTCCTCGTGGAATGTAATTTATTAGGGTTGCTGTAGCTTCTTCCTTTAATGTCGGTCTTCACCCCTTACCCATCTATATCTAGAGACAAGACGCGTTAGGCTTAAGCAACGTCTAGCCGACACATAGTGGGGTTAAGAATAAGGAATTGAAATGGTACACCTAACCCACTCATATCTTATCTTCTCTCCCACCTCACTTCCTCACTTCATTAATTTTACATATGCTTGATGAGGTCCATCAAAAACGCGTGAATTTCTTTTCATTTTTCATTTCAACCTTTGGAAGTAAAGTCTGATGATCCAGAGCCCTGTTAAAGGGGTTCTGGTGAAATAACTTATTACATGGAACCTTAAAGTGGTCTGTTTTTTATTCAAACATATCTGCTCTGAATTTTACATTGAGCTCTCTGGATATCATCCTCCTTGGGTCTACCCATGCGGATTACCTAGTTTTGCATAAACTATATATATATATATATATATATATATATATATATATATATATATATATATAAAGAAATATAGTCTTAAGGTGTGTTATATTTATGGAATAAAGTGCTCAATATCAGAGATAGAGCGTGTGTAAATATAAAAGTGAACATAGAAGTCAACACTTAGAGGCGACAGTCTGTTTCATGCTATATGCAATCGCCAGGCCACATATGCTGTTATTTTTCTCGGCTATTTATATATATACGGGTTAGTGGTGCATTGTGGGTATTCTGTTATGGCGGTTGTTTCACCAGAAGTCGTTTGTTTATCTATTTGGGTCAAATTATATTGCTTGTTTTTATTTTTTTGTTTCTTATTTTATTTATTTATTTATTTATTTATTAACGTAGTAAAAATTTGTTTATATCACTTATTTAACAGTTTTGTTTTGGTTTGGGAATTTAATTAAAGCTATTTGTTCAGTTTTGGGGTTGATTATTGTAGTTCATTCTAAGTATTGTTTTGGCGGGAGCAGTTTTTAATTGATTATCTTTATTTGGGATTGGTTTGTTTATTTATTTACTTGGATGAATTTAAGTCAATTTATTTTACTTGTATATTTTCTCTTTTCGGTTTTAGAATTTTAGTAACATAGTATTTATTTATGTTTTGTTTCTATTTTTTTTTGTTATTTTGTTTATTAGTATATTTATTTGTTTTTATTTTATTTTTTCCGTTTTTAATTTTTTAGGTTACGTAGTAAAAATTTATTTTCATGTCTGCATTTTGAGATGAGCTCAGATCTTTTGTTTAATAATTTATTTTGGTCGGGGAAAGTAATATATATATATATATATATATATATATATATATATAATAAGGAATATTTAGACAGTAATACTTCTTTCAAACAATTTTTGGTTGAACATTATTGACAAGTTCAATCGGTTTGAAAACGTTCGATTTCTGATCATGATACCCCCGGGGTCAAAATCTCACAAAATGCTCGAGTTGTCAGGAAAGTAATTTCTTGATGTTATCGGTCAGAGAGAGGCTATCACAGAGTGCGGCACCTTTGTAAAGTTCCTGAAAAGCATAACAAGGGTTAACCCAAAGCTTTTCAGTAAAGTTGAAGGACCGAGATCCCTTGGGAAAAGTATAAACCCATCTCTTCACCCTCAAGCTATGGGCTAATTAGTAGGACTCTTATCAGTAAATCCTTATTATCTCCAAATACAATTCTTACAATCAAAAAATATTTTCTGGCTTTAAATAACCTGCAAAAGGTTGATAGGCCGTAAAAAATTAAATCCGTCATTCTATATATATTTTGGCATCTGAAACGTAAACAAAGTAATTTCTAAGAAATGAATGGATTTCTTTTAATAAGGCATTATATATATATATATATATATATATATATATATATATATATATATTGTGACGTACCTACGATTTCATTAACCATATAGGCGTAAGGCTAAAAAAGCACCCCCAAAGAAAAATCCAAAATTTTAGTCGAAAAATAGATAAAATAAATAAATAAAAGTCAATAAAATCCAATACTTTCAACATGCGAGCGAATATGTTCTATGATCTTCCCCTCACAAATTCTTTCCCTCTTTACCTACTCTTCCACCCACAAGCCAAGGGCCCGTGAACTTTGAAGCGACAATGACCTGGTTGCAAAATCCAGCGGCCATCAGGCGGTTGACCATAAGTGAATTCCAGGCACCATCAGGATCTCCTGCTGCGATTCACGTGATCAGAGCCTACTAAGGGTTGATTGAAATTTTGGCCATCACACAAACACTTCGTGATTTGCGCCTCATCCTCCTGCGTACCCGGTCAGGGACGAAGAGAACCCACGGGACTATCTTTGGGGACAGCAAAAATCTAAAAAAAAGGTTTTCAGTTTCCGTCTGACCAGTGGCAGATGAACATCGCTGGGCGAAACGTTCCGATTCCAAATGGACTGCCCACTGAAATGAAGACAGCAAAGTCTGTCGACTAGAGAATGAAAGGACTGCTACGAAACTAAATCAACCAACGAAACGCCTGTGCGAGGTGCTGTGGACCCTGAACATTTTCGAAAGAAAAAGAACCCAGGGAAATTGCCGGCCATCCAAAATATTGATTTAACATAAGAACTCTCGTTTCGGCGAATCAGAATTTTGTGTGTAAATATCAACTCGTCTGACAGATAAGTTGATTTTCTTTGCTTGATCTTTTTTTGTTATTTTTTTTTTATATATGTATGTATTCGCTCGCACCTTGTGTTCTTTCATGATCTTCCCCTTTGAATTTCCTTTTTTCTTTCTTTACCTGTTTATGTATTTATAAATAAATGTTTTATTTTAAAATCCATCGTTTTGCGTCTGTTCTTCGTTGACTCCCTTGTGTCACTTCCATTTCTGAGTGAAGACTGAGAAAAGATCCCACGTTTTCCTTTTTTAAACCCGTGGCTCACCTATATGCTACAAGTTCGTAATAATATATACATACATGAAGAACCTCCGAGTTGTAGAATAAAATGTCACATTTTCATTGAATACTAGGCATATGAGCCACCCAAGACAGAGTGTTACTGAATGTAGTTGTTTTATGGACGTAAGAGGAGAAGGTAGGATTTTTTACTTGATTTGTTTTTACGGCTTATCAAGCTTTTGCGAGTTATTTAAAGCCAGAAGTTTGCAAGAAATTTTTGGAAATAATAATGATTTACCGATACAAGACCTACTGATTAACCCATAGTTTGGGGAGAAGAGGTGGATTCATACCTTTGCCGATGGTATTTGCACCTAACTAGATATAACGAACCCGACTGGAATTGGAACTCAGTTCTCCAATTTCCAATTTCCAAGCAGCTATCCATCATACTAGCAGCACATCCATGCTTACGGCACCCATCTAAGTACTGACCAAGCTCTACGTTTCTTAACTTCGGTGAGAACTGCCGTTTCAATATATGTTCGTAAGCCAAGAAATGCAGATTATGAGGATATGTGGGATAGATAATGATTGCATCTAGACATGAAGAGTTTAAAAATATTGTGATCGAGAGGCGTCCTCTCGGAAACCTGTTTCTCAAAGCAGTTGCTGTTGGGAAGAAGCTGTTCGAATGGGTTTCCTTCATAGCAAAGGAATTCGAAGGGAATGAAGAAAATGCAAGTGGCATGGTGGGTCTTAGCTGTAAAGGTCTGAACAAGTGGGACGAATGAATGTAGCACGTTCGAACATGTTCCGTAAAAATTGCGATAGAATAACGAGAGGCTTACGGCGACTTGTCTATGAGAAAAATGGGCTGTAGAGTTGAAAACTATTGCTGTCAGGCTAAGGTAAATGCTTTTGTTCTCTGGAAAGAGAGGATTCGTTAGTTCCATCCCAGATACGACAGCAATGCTCCATTTTTGTTCTCATCTCATTGTAAAGCTAGAACATGACCCAAAGAGTTAAGTACTTTCTGGAATGGTATAAGGAGCCAACCATTTTCTCAGCATCTTTAGCAATGGACTCTATATTTAAATTCCACTTGAGATCTTAGGTGTTCTAATGGACGATCAAAATAAGGTGTTTCTTTGAGAATGTCAGCATTCATCATGGCTGAAGAAAATAATATATATATATTAGTCTATATAAAAGAGAAATGAATGAAGAGACTTACGCTGCCTTCATAATCGTAGTTTTCTTCGAGTTCGATCCCACCTATATCCCGAATGCACATAAAAGCATCATTCATGAAGCCTCCGCTACAACCATTTTCTGCTATAAAATTAAAAAGAAAAGAACATGTAAAAGTATTAGTGTTATTTTCAGTGCCACGTCTAATGGATGTCCTCAAGGACACATGGCACAGTGGATAAAGGCGTTAGTTAGATCCAGTGACAGCACCCGAAGAGTGTGAGTTCAATACCCAGTTATGGCAGTGGAGAACTTTCAGAGGGAAATTAACAGGAGATATAACTGATTGACATTCATTAAACATAGCACGTGGAACTAGAACAGTCTACCCCAGTTAGCGAAATAAAGGCTTCAGTTCGATATTCCAACCATCTGAAGAAGGCTGGAGCGTACAACGGCCGAAACGTTGTAATAAATATGGCGACAAAGATGTGGACAATACTCCGAATAATGTAAATAGTGTACATAATACCTCATCTCAGAAATATAGACAGATACTAGGCAATTTTTCTCGTCATAATCTATCTTAAATAACGTCCTCGCTTTGAATATTGCTACCACATCTGGTCTGGTGTCTCTGCTATACATTTAAAGATTCTTGATAAAATTCAAAGAAGAATCTTCAATGTTATTGATCCTGGCTTGGCATCTCGGTTTCAGTCACTTTCTTTCCCACCTCTGTAACGTTAGCTTCACTGGGCTTTTTCTATAAGTACTTTCATGATAAATGTTCTGACGAAATTTCCTCTGTCGATTTTTTTTTATTCCTCACGACCACTCCACAGACAAAAAATTGTACACACGCTGACAAGTGAAGACTTCATAGAGACTTGAGGTATTATGGTGGATGTAGTAAGAATTGTAAGTAAGAATGTATTATTTTGGTGTAAGGAATACTGTGCTATATTTGGGTCAGTATTTGTGGCTAGCTAGGTTTCCCCATCCTCCTTTTTGGCCTTTATGCCACATTTTTGTATCTTTATAAAGTAAATATTATTTTGGTTAAAATAAATAAATAAAGTTTGTTTTTCTTGCGTCAGCGATGAGTTTTTACTATGGGAAAATTAGCATCGCCCAAGATTGACGTAAATTTAATTATTAGAGTATTATTTTAGGTACCATATTCTATGGTACCTAGACTTTATGAATTTAAGCGCAGTACTAGATTGGCGGCAAGGTTTTATGATTTTACAGTTGAAATGGTTAGATGTAACCAGAAGTTCTATGCTAACAGTTTCTTCTCTCGCACTTCTCACTTGTGGAACTCTCTCCCAGCTTCTTGCTTCCTAGTCATCTTAAAAAATTGTAATGTCTATCGTTATCGTCAGTCTTTTTAATTTGTGTTCTTTTATTGTCCTCTCTCTTTCATAGTATATTTTCTCATGTTCTCTAACGCTCAATAACCCATCTCATCTTAGTTGATTTATTGCCTTGCTTGGAGTCAAGTGATTAAAAAAAAACATGCGTATGTTTGTTTATTGGTTCTAATAAAATGGAAGAGTTAAATAGGGAACATTTTAGGCATCTTATTCTTTTTTTTTATTTTAAGAAAGGTGAAGATGCTAGTCAAGCGCATAAAAATGATTGATGCAGTACATGGAGATATTGATGATGATCTAAAAAGTGGTTTGCTAATTTTCTTGCTAGAGATTTCCCTGAGAAAATGTAGGTTAGAGTTGTTGAGTTTGAAAACGACCATGTGTAGACTTTATCTTAGAATAATCTATAAGAGATAGTAAAAATGTACTCAACTTAGCAAAATAAAAAAAAAAAAGAAAAGAAAATAAGAAAAAAAAATTATTTAAATCAGGTTTAGTCGTATTAAACGCTTTGATGCTTGGCTTCTACATAAGCGAAAAACAAAACGTTACTGAAGCGTATTTCGGCATGTGATTTTAGACGTAATGAAAATATTCTGTTACTGAAAGCAATTCGGTACTGTCGATGAAAAGTTTCTGCAAAAACGTAGCACAAAAGTGGTCGTGGTGCACGGAAAATGAACATCAGCTAACCATAACAAGACTGATACTGTGCATAAGGTGGAATTGAAAGGGATTCGATTGATTCGAACACGTACTGTTCCCCGTTATCTCAATAGAAGTCAGTAATAGACGAAAAGCATCCGGAGTTAATTGTAATTAACATAAAATGAATAATATTCCCTAAGGATAACGCTGGACAGAATGTTTCTTTGCCGAACATAGCTGTCATGTATGGCCTGGGATCCTGCTGTATATCTAGAGATCCTTAATAAAATCCCTAAAAGAATCAGCAATATTATTGATCCTGACCTATTGTATCGGCTTCATTCACTTTCCCACCGCTTTAAAGTTACCTCCCGGAGCCTTTTCAAACATATTTTAGATTGATAGAATATTTTTTTGCGAGCAAATATTTCATATTGAGATAACAATATTTTTTTTCATATATTATTTAACCCATAGCTAGGGGAAGAAGAGACATATTCGTACCTTCCCCTAGGGTATTTGCGCGTAAGTGAATATAACATGACCGGAATTCGAACTCGTCTATCCGATTTCTCATTCTGAGCAAATTTCCATTACACCGCCTTCGCATCTATTCACCGCGAGACTGGACTGTAAAGTTCTACCGTTACCTGGCGAGCGGGTGTTATCTCAGCGAAACTCAGAATAGGGGCAAAATAAGAACATTTATTTTGTTTATTACTAAATAATCATATAGTCATACAGTATAAACTGAAGTAGAGTGTAGCGTTGAAAACAGGAATAATAACATTTAGCCCCAAATTTGGTTATGGATTTCTACAGAAGCACACTCTTCACTACGGGACAGCAAGTCAAGCAAATCGTATAAAGCAAAAACTATGAAAAAATAAGGCGAAGAATTAAAAACAAATTAACCCAATTTGATTTGATTGCACCTCTTTTTCCTCTAAAGAAATAATCATGAAAATAGACAATTTTTGGATTGATTACGAGGAAGTTAATTTCAGTTTTCGATTTTACCATATATAGAGTAATTTATTCCTATTTGCCGACCACGGAACTAAATAAATGCGACATTTGTCTAAGTCTTTAAAAATATTTTGGTGAATCAGCCTAAAAACAAAACTAATTAACAACTTGATTTCATCAGTTAATCCGATGAGAATCTAAATTATTACTGGCTTAACGTTTTAACTTGGCAGTCATTACCTGGAAAATGTGGCCTTCAAATAAATTTTAAAAGAAGATTTTTTCTTACTCGTTTTTGTTAAAGAGATAGCTCAAATTTATTGGACACATAATGAAGAAGGAAGGCTTGGCAAACTCACATGGCATTTCCAGAGCAAGAGAGTTAGGGGGAAAACAGCGGCTCATCTACCTGGCGAGATTGTGTGAATGGATGACAGAACGGAGAGTGGGAGGGTTGGAAAAAGGAGAAACGCTCTTAACCCTAGAACACTAACCATGGGTATAATATACCCAGCGCAAATGTTTCTATTTTTAATTACAATTTTCAGTACCTGATTTCCTTACATAAATAATATGTTTTTCAGTTCCTATTAATGTTAATTCAAAGTACAAAGTTTGAAGTGCCTGCATGTAAAATATTTCAAATAAAGATTTATATTTAATATTTTTTTGATATTTTCAAAATCAGGTATGATATACCCATGGTTAGTAGTGGTGTAACTTTAATCGATGGTTAGTGTCCACGAGGAATAGGAAGATGTGGAGAGTCATAATCGTCCACGTCCTGAAGTGAAACGACACATAGAAGTAGAACAATCTTTGCCTTTAGGGTGGTTTTCGAATAATTTTGACCAGATCTTTTCCTCATTACTAATTCACTTTCTAATCACTTTATTAAACATTTTTGTCTTAAAAAGTATGTGTTCGTCTTCTTCATTTACCGTAGCCGATCATAGACCTCCGCAACTTCCCGTTCTTTGTAGCTCTTAATAAATTTTGTTCATTTGTTATTTCTCACAAACTCTGTTCCGCCATCCATTTAGTTATTGTTTTTCTCTGTCCCTCCTGCCATCAATCTTTCCTGTGAGCATCAGATTTTCCAAGCCCTCTTTCCTCATTATATTTCCTAGAAGTTTCAGCTGTCTCTTCCTGATGTTAACTATAAGTTTCCTTGTTGTTTTCATTTTCTTGTGTTCGTCAGCTTTTTTATAAACAATTGTATTAGAGTAAAAGTTTAATTTTTTTGTTGCAGGTATTCATCCTCCCGATAACAATTCGAACTTCTTCCAAGGTAGTTAGAAAAGTGATGTAATGGAATAACCTTTCACCCCCATGAGTGACTACACTATAGGTAGTAACTAACTATAAGTATCTGTAAGTCAACGGACTTGCTGAGATCTGTTCCAGCTAAACAGTCGAACTCTCTGCCTCTGAGCAGAGAGGAACCGGGACGAGGCTCTGCTGAAGGGCAGAGTCTCGTTCGAAGAGGTTGACCAACCCGATCTCGTTTATGCGGGTTCTACGGGCATATTTTGACGAGCCTATGGGCTCGGATGACCCACGTTAAACATGGCCTTGTGCCACATCTACCCACGTTTCTAGTAAATATTGACTTGCTGAGATCCGTTCCAGCTAAACAGTCGAACTCTCTTCCTCTGAGCAGAGAGAAACCCGGACGAGGCTCTGTCGAAGGGCAGGGTCTCGTTCGGGGAGGTAGACTGAACCTGAACTCGTTTATACGGGTTCGAAAGGGAATATTTTTGGCCGAGCCTACGGACTCGGAATACCCACGTTAAACCCGGCCTTGTGCCAAATCTACCCTCGTGGTGGTTGGGGGCTAGTAAATACCGACTTGCTAGGATCTGTTATCCAGATCTTGGCTTCTGTCGAACTATCTGCCGGACGAGGCTATGACATACCCAAACCCGTTTATGGGGGTTTCGGGGAATTTTTGGCTGGGTCTACGGGATCGGATTTCCCCACATTAAACACGGCCTTGTGTCACACCCTTCCCTGTGGGGGAGGCAGGTAAATACCGACTTGCTGGGATCTGTTGAGTACGACTCAGACTTACGCGAGAACTACTGACCTTTTCTACGGGATCGGATTTCCCCACATTAAACACGGCCTTGTGCCACACCCTTCCCTGTGGGGGAGGCAGGTAAATACCGACTTGCTGGGATCTGTTGAGTACGACTCAGACTTACGCGAGAACTACTGACCTTCCAATAGTAGCACTCACTACTGGATTGACTTGCGACGACCTTGTGCATAACTGTTACCTTTATTCTTATTGCATTGTTTTTTTACAATAAACCTTTACTTATTTTATCCACCGTGTTTTTCAAGTATATATTCCTATTAGCACGGAATATAACAGAAAGTTTCCTTGTTTTTGGTTAACTTTATAGGGCTTAAACAATGCTACAACAGACACATAATATTACTAGGAAATTTAGAATACATGGAAAGAAACTATTATGGGGTCCACCCTTTTCTCATATAAATGGACTCGTCCAGCTGCCATAAAATAGCCACAGTCAGTCAGAGTCGGATAGTAGAGGAGGTGGAGGAACAGGTAGAGGAACAGGGTGCAGAAACAGAGTGGAAAGTACATAGACACTGTGATTGAGTTGACGTTAGAAGTCAGTTACAAAGACCCCCGAATCTAAGGAAGTTGACTTCGAGACTGTATATAGCGATCTTTGATTAATACTAACGGGCGTTCCTGGATTTTACTAACAGCATTACCTTTTGTATTTTGTGTAAATACATTTAATTTCTTACCTTAAATACTTGCGTTTGTCATTTATTGGAGACCGATTTTTCACGCGGAATCCACAACAGAAACTGGGAGCAATAAGGAAGTCTTAAATAAAAATCATGACCAATAATGAAACTGATAAATGCAGTCAGTAAGAGACAACTGAAATCTCTGAGATACCTCATGAAGTTGAAAGGCCTAGAGTATTCAACACTCACGTGACATATAAAAGGCAAACGAAGCAGTGGAAATGAGTTAAAGAGCAACGAGTTTCGATGGTAAAAGACAAGGATAATGGTAAACAGTGAAAAGATACTTAGAATAAAAAAGACAGTAAGTTGTGGAGAGCGTTGAATGACCAAGTCTTGAAATAACATGGCAATCATTGTAATTTTAAATGGTTGATACCTTAATTATTTTTGTTTAGGGGAGGGAATATTGTTAATATATTTTGTCAATGATATTTAAATTTTCCTTTGAGTGCAACACAATCTCCCGATCTATATGAGGATATAAAAAAGATGTTGACTTTTAACACCACTTGAAACAAAAGATTAGGAAGAAAACTGTCATAAGTACTAGAAAGGGCGATAACAGTTCGTGAACTTGAGAAAATCTGTTTTAAGAGAAATATAAATTTCAACCTATGGTAACGTTAACTGTTTGATCAATGAATGGAGAATGTATTAGAAATAGATAATCTCCCCCATGACCATTATCATTTTCCAAATTTGCTCTTACGCTAAACGCTGTCTCCTGAGCAGGATGAATCTGAATGTAAAGTCAATGAAATTATGCACGAAGTCTTAACATCTTGCGAAGAAATCGACTTGACGTGACTAGAATGGTTTATTTAGGATTTAATCATTTCGTATCGTTGCATCTTATAAAGCAAAAGCATCTTCAAAAAACGAACAACTTACCACAGCAGTCGATGAGTTCTTGTTCAGACAAAGAGACCAATTTGCCTGTATTCTTGAAGTGTTGACCTTCTAAAGCGCCTGTTGCTGAAAAAGCCCAACAACCGCCACAAGTTCCCTACAACCGAACACCATTAAGTAAACAGTTAATACTGATTTACTAGAAATGCCCTTGAAAATTTCACGATTTTCATATTTTAATTTTCTGATGAATCTTAAATCTTCCTTTAATGAATGATCTCATGGGAATTTCTACGACAGTAAAATATCCGTAGAAATTCCCCTATCACATCGTTAAATATTTAAGTTTAACAACTTTAAGAAAACATTGCAATACTAATCATAAATATCAATGCTGGTCGTTATTTAGGGAACTAAAGGGGGACAAATTTCAAATTGACAAATTTTTACATATCACCGAAACAGACATTAAACACTTCTATCTTCTCTTCTCTTCTCTTCTCTTCTCTTCCCTTTCTTTCTTTCTTTCTTTCTTTCTTTCTTTCTTTCTTTCTTTCTTTCTTTCTTTCACTAAAACCAAGTAGCGTCTTTTCCCTCTTTCCACGGAATAGTCCATAATTTATTGACAGGACGTAGCGTACGTACTAAGCAAAAAAGGAAGGAAAGGACACGCAGATGACATGATAGATACACTATTTACATTATTCAGACTATTGTCTTCATCTTTGTCGCCATATTTATTACAAAGTTTCGGCCGTTGTACGGCCTTCTTCAAGTGGTTGCAATGTCGAACTGAACCCTTTATTTCGCTCACTGGGGTAGACTGTTCTAGTTCCACGTGCCATTTTTAATGGATGCCAGTTCTCCATCGCCTTAACCAGGTATTGAACTCGCACTAGTAAGGTAATCAATGGTTTGTTAATCCGTGTGAATAATTCCAAATAGGATGTAATCAATGAAACGCCAGAGCTCTTAAGCTTCCATGACTATAATTTATTTCCCCAGAAAATTTTTTTTCTGGTTCATCTAGTTACAAAGGGATTTAGTTTCTTTTATTTTTAATACAAGTTATTGAGGGATAGTTTTAAATTGATATAAGGTGACAGAGGTGGTATGAGGGGGAGGACATAGAATGGTCCATTTTGGAAACGGAAGGTGGGATAAGGTTGTTTTTAAATCATCTTTAATAATTTACTTAGATTCAATTGTACTCAGTTAAGAGGTCAGATAATTTGACCTCTTGAATAACTTTTAAACAGGAAGAGAAAAGAAGAAAAAAAAGAAGACAAATTATAAATAAGGGAGGAAGGAAAAGAGGAAGAAGAAAGAATTAAACAGGGGATGGGGATGGGGAGGAAGAAGAAAGAAAAAACACATCAATATAATTTATAGTTGATGACGTAATAATGTTGTTTTTTGACGTATTTTTTAACGTCAAAAAACGACATTATTACGTCATTATTTTTGCACCAACCTAATAGATAGATAATTTTTTTTGGTGGGGGGGGGGAGTTGTCGGATTCGGTAAATGCGTATTTCTCCTACAAGTATTAGTGCGCAGTGTTCAAACCCAGGCAAAATTTAGCATTTCTTCATTCGATGTCTAGGGCAACACAATCTTGTTTTCTCGCAATTCTTTTGAACCACACTAAGCACCAACCTAATACATAAAATATTAAAGTTTACCAGCAAAGTAGGAATGACATAAAATAAGATATATTAATAATATTATTAATAGTGTGTGACGGGTAAATAGTTGCCATTTTATAATTTTAAATGCGTGTTGATTGCCTTTGATTTTGTCGACTGCACAGTATAGTAGGGTCAGTTGGGCACCGTCTGTGAGAAAAAGAGCACTATGATACTATTCACTCCGCCAGATATTTGAAAACGTTGCACTGCTTGGCATTCGCACCGGAGGCTCCAGTATGAACTTTTTAGAGTATTTGGATGTCAATCTGAGGACATTGCAGAGGATTTAGAAAGAGTTAGATGAGGCTAATAATTATTACGAAGGTACGGCAGCTAGGAAAGATATTCTGGTCGTTCTGATAAGAAAAGAACTCCCGAATTTGTTAGTGAGGGCCCCAGACACAACATGGAGGCCTAGATCAAGTGCCTTGATGAGGTAGTGCGGCCCTGGGTCAAGATGGTGAAAGTCGTTATATCTGCACCCCTTACAACATCCCCTTACATCTGACCACCTAAATCCTCAAACTACAACCCCCGCTCCTTGATTATTATGTGTTAGACGCAGTTGAGCGAGTGACCAACAGAAATCCTTGTAACACCAAAGATGAACTGGAGGCAAGTATTATGGCAGCACTCATCAACAATAAGACAGTCGTGGTTGAACCCAGTAGTGATTTTATTGAATAAATTTTAAATCTTTAGTATTTCAAAATATTTGGGTTTCATTTTCGTAAATATACCTGTCAAATGAGATGGCAGTGTTATTTCCATCTTTGCATAATTTAGACAACAATTTATCCATCGCACTCTGTATATATATATATGTAACAATACAAATTCTCACACATCCTTAGAAGATAAGTAGACAAATTCCCTTTCCTTTTAAGTTCACTTAATTATCAAGAAAATTTGACAAAGCAAGTGATCTCACCTGCAGGTTTTACAAATTTAACATAAACATATAAAAATTAACGAATATTTAATCTAATAAGGTCCTACTATTTATATGCCCAAAAACACATGCGTAGATACACACATACACAACAACATATCTATATTTACTCGCACATACATACATTTACGTGCGTGCACATACAAAAGTTTACGTGCGCGCGCGCGCACACACACACACACATATATATATATCAATACACATACACTCATGCATACACACACGCACACACACACACACATATATATATATATATATATATATATATCCTAAGCAGATAAGGGATGTCAATCAACTTCCACCAGTTCATTAATTTCCAGACACTCCTATATAGACTGATAAGAAGAACTTGTAAAGTCATTTACATATTTAGGAAGCAAGATGAATACAAATATATGAGGAATATTTATGAAACATACATCATTCAATGAGTGGTTAGTGGGTTAATACTTTTAAATTTGTTAGTGAAATGAATTCAACATTTATTACATTAACCTTACTAATTTATTCTTTGTATGACAGCTTCATAGTAATATTAATTATACTGAATAGATTATATATATATATATATATATATATATATATATATATATATATATATATATATATATGTGTGTGTGTGTGTGTGTGTATTATATCATTTTTAAGTATTATTTTTAGTGGATACCCATATTTGATTAGACGCTCAGTTTATTTATTGAACGATATAATTATTTATTTTTGTGTAAAAAGTGAAAAAATCTGTCTGTTTACGGAACTGAGCAGATATGAAATTTCGATAGTCTATGAAGAGAAGTATTTCGCTTAAAGGCACTATTAAGCCTTCCTTGAACGGAAAAAAAGTTCTTCGTAGCCGAGTGGGTTAATAGACGTCGGATCTAACGACGGTTCCCTCTGCCCAGCGGAAAGCATGTTAGAATCCTACCGGAGAGTGGATATTTAGTTTTAATACGATTTCTCGGATATTCAGGCCAATAAACGAAAATAAATAAATATACTGTCTCACTATAATCAAATCAATCTATCCATCTAAATTTGAAAGTTGAAATGTAAAGATTCTCCTTGCGGTTGTTTTAGATTAAGAGAAAGACGAATAACGTTTGTTTATTCTATGACATTTTTATGACACGTCATCTATTGCTTCAAGTAATTTTCAATACTGGAAATTGAAAGAATCAATTAAATGACTAGACAAAAAAAAAAAAACCATTCCAACAACTCTGTTGAAATAAACGTGTCAGTGGTTAAACTTCCGCTTTTTCTTCATATTTAGCAAGTGCCAGTCCAATTTTTATGATTAGTCACTTTTTGAACAACTCTGAATACTACATGAGTTTATGGTTTGTGTCATAATATTTATGTGAATTACAAGCAGTTTTATCTGTCTAGGAGTGCAAAAGTATCCCATAATACTAATTGTGTGATGTTTTCTATTTTTTAGATTTTGAGACACACCCTCTTTAACTGGTTTAATTATATCATCATCAAGAATATTACGGGTTTTTCAAATAAATTATTATATTTTTCCATTAATAACGAGTGTTCCAATAACTTGGACCGATTTTAAATATCAATTAATTTTATGCGTCTAATTATTTTTTTTCTTTCAGATTTGGCGGACATTTGGGCGATATTATTTTTCACACATAATTGTCATGACTTAAATAACATGATCCAATAGAGAAATAAATAAATTTTTCACAAAACTGATTTATTTACTGCTGACTTTAATCCGTCTTAATGAAACACCCTTATATGTAATCCGTCTTAGTGAAACACCTTTTATTTGAATTAACACGCAAAATATTTTTGCCGTAATGTTTTGTTTATTTGTAGCATTTTTCTTCCTCTATAACTATATTTATCATTCTATATTATTGAATGATTTGTTAAAATTGTTGATGAATAACAGGATTAGAATAAATGAAAAATTGAACGAATTTAAGTGACAAGCCAATCGTTTTAAGTAGTTCGTTCTATAAATAACTGGTAATTCTCCCTCAAAATATCTTTCTTAGTTTGCCGTTTTATCCACATACAATAAATATTGGTCGCTTTATTCCGTTTATAATTCCATTTTTAAGATAAATTTTTTTTCCATTTCATCCTACAAAATCAGAAAGAACAGACCAGAAAGCCTATAACGGAACATAGGTACTTCCACACAAAAGCGATACCTAAGGATTAAAATGAATTTTAAAAAATGAAGAATCTTTTTTGAAGCTTTTATTCTAGTTTTAATTTTAAGCTAATAGTTTTAATTTAATATTTCCAATAAGCAAAATATATTGCTGCATTTCAAAACTAATTTAAATTGGCTGGATGGAGGTTTTGTTTTGAAAGCGCTCACAATCGCTGATTTTAGCGCCATTTTTAACTATCTGTCACCACAGTTCTCTTTATTAAAAATCTTTCAGATATAAAATATAATTTTCTGAAACTTTATTTGAGGAAAGTTAGCTGATTTGAATTTTAATTAATCTAATTTGAAACAAATATTACTTTAAGATTGAAATATCGGAGAAATGCATTTTTTAACACGGTCGTAGCTGTTTATTTAAGGTGTTAACAGCTTGACTAATAGAATGTGTATCTATTTTTTTTCTATGTTGGATATATTTGTAAAAAATAACTTGAGTAATACAACGTGAGTTGATTTTTACATAATTTTTAACTAGCGAGTAATGTTAAAAATTTTGGAAAATATTCTCCGTAAAATAATGTTTTATTGACTTTTGGGTACTTTAAATTTACTCTCGTTATTTTATGATAATGTGTATGGATATCCGTATTTGCAAAAATCAGCATTTTTATGCACACACACACAGAGAGAGAGAGAGAGAGAGAGAGAGAGAGAGAGAGAGAGAGAGAGAGAGAGAGAGAGAGAGAGAGAGAGAAAACCCCAAAAACAAATTTTTAGAAAATATTGGGGTCGATGAATTGTAATAAGTTTTATGATTAGTAAATATAGTTTTTACTTAATAACAGTCACATTTAACCGGTAAAATTACTGTATTGGTATACAGAAATTTAGAAGTTTAAATTCTCCAAGGAGTTCTGTGTATAACTGATGTAAAAACTAGGCGGTAGAAACATTAGTTTATTGGAATTTCATAAAATTAAATAAGTGTGTGAGGATACGGGGAACAGATGCTAAAAATGTTTTTACCAAGATTTACTAAAAAATTCCTTTTCAAAATAATTTAATTAATTTGTGAATAAGTCCTGAAAGTTTCATTAAAACCCGACAATTATTTGATTTTGCAAGAATTTCCAAATTAACGTGTTTTTCACCGAAAAAAAAAACAAAAAAACACGCTAAAATTCCCTATACTAATTTTTGGTCTTCCTGCTGACGTAAGAAAAACCAGACAGTAAACCAAAATTTCGAACGTTCTAAAAAAACAAAAAATATAATTTAATAATTGAAAAAATCCTTTTGTCTTTCCTCTTAATAATAACAAAGATTTTGACGATAAAACTTTGTTTTTATTAAGTTTAGGACATTGTTTCGTCATGACATGCTAATTTCTAGCGAATCAGAAGATGAACTTTTAACTAAATGATGTATTCTTATTACTTTCAAGGTTATTTTTAGTGGATACCCGTATCTGAGTAGACTTTCACTTTATTTTAGATAATATTTATTTTATCTATCGGCCTGCATACTCGAAAAGATTTAATAAAGATAATGTAGCCCCTGGCAAGATTCTCAAGTACACAGGAGAGTAGAAGAAATAAATACTGTTTAAAATGAACAGAGCATCTTACTCAAAAACAGGTATTCAATAAATATAACATTTGAAGTAATAAAAATATAACGTATTAAAAAATTAAATCCATTAATTCTTTGTAAATAATATATCTATTTGTTTTTTGTTTTTTTGTTTTTTTACTATTGTTTACCCCATGCAACTGAGGGTAGACGGTTACTGAATAATGTTTTTGTATGAACGTAAGAAGATAAGAAATGCTGTTTATGATGTTCAATTTCCCGTTTCAATCGAGTCTACAATCATTTCCACGTTCTTGTGGGTGACAAATTATCCCCCCCCAACCTGAAATCTCTTTCTCATAGAGGAAACGTCGCTAGCCTCTCGCTACTCTATCGCTATTTTCATGGAAAGTGTTCAGACAAACTACATTACCAGTTGTAACCTTCACAGCTAAGAACCATCATGCGACGCATATTGAAGCGAACCAACCTCATTACCTTTGTATTCCATTGGTGAGATGTAAGCTCCATTCGAACAGCTTCTTCTGAAGAGCTGCTGCTTTGTGGAACCGACTCTCAAGAAGATCCTTCCCAGATCACTACAATATTAACCTGTTCAATTCTAGAGTCACCATTATTTTCCCTACATATCTCCATAAACTGTGCCTTTTAGAGTGTCTCTTGGGCCTTGTACGGGGTGAGCATCATAGTATAAAAAGAAAAGAGAAGAAAATTGTAGCAGAGATAACGGTTAAACACTAGGCTTGAAGTCGTTAAGATTGTAATGATTGGGAAAGCATCTTCTCGGGAGTCTGTTCCACAAAATAGCATTTCCTGGGAGGAAGATATCAGAGTAGAACTGTTTCCTTACTAATGGAGTATGATGGAAATGAGGATGATTCGTCCCACTGTACGTGGTATAGCGAGTCCCAGCTGCGTTTGTTTGTATGTTTAGGTGGCATATCAACTCCATATGGGTCATTTAATGCCGAAATTTAATTTTCTTGGCAGCATTAGTAATTTCTTTTACGAAAATGTATTGGTGTTTATTTTTTTAAGCAAAATGTATTGCTGGTAATTTTTATTTTCTTAAATTTTCAAAAAAATTTATTGCTTTTAATTTTTTTTTACCATGTAAATGTATTGCAGGTATTTTTAGTATAAAAATGTATTTTTAAACTTTCACAGAGTTTTGACCCCAGTTTGAGGGATTAACTATTTGCCCATAGTTGGGACCCAAACAACTGCTACCACCTCCAGCTGAATTTTCACACAATCATCAGTTTGTCGGCAACTGTTATTTGTGCAAATATGTATCTATACTCTCTCAGTAAGTACAAAATGTTACAAGGGTACTTGATTTCTCAAAATCTTACAAAATCAAAAATCAAAATCTTACAAAATTAAAACTTCTCTTACCGACACGTTTCGTCCTCTGGGGCTTCTTCAGAGCTTGTCACTTAAATTCGTTCAATTTCCCATTTATTCTAATCCTGTTATTCATCAACAATTTTAACAAATCAGTCAATAATATAGAATGATAAATATAGTTATAGAGGAAGAAAAATGCTACAAAAAACAAAACATTACGGCAAAAATATTTTGCGTGTTAATTCAAATAAAAGGTGTTTCACTAAGACGGATTACATATAAGGGTGTTTCATTAAGACGGATTAAAGTCAGCAGTAAATAAATCAGTTTTGTGAAAAATTTATTTATTTCTCTAATGGATCATGTTATTTAAGTCATGACAATTATGTGTGAAAAATAATATCGCCCAAATGTCCGCCAAATCTGAAAGAAAAAAAAATAATTAGACGCATAAAATTAATTGATATTTAAAATCGGTCCAAGTTATTGGAACACTCGTTATTAATGGAAAAATATAATAATTTATTTGAAAATCCCGTAATATTCTTGATGATGATATAATTAAACCAGTTAAAGAGGGTGTGTCTCCAAATCTAAAAAATAGAAAACATCACACAATTAGTATTATGGGATACTTTTGCACTCCTAGACAGATAAAACTGCTTGTAATTCACATAAATATTATGACACAAACCATAAACTCATGTAGTATTCAGAGTTGTTCAAAAAGTGACTAATCATAAAAATTGGACTGGCACTTGCTAAATATGAAGAAAAAGCGGAAGTTTAACCACTGACACGTTTATTTCAACAGAGTTGTTGGAATGGTTTTTTTTTTTTTGTCTAGTCATTTAATTGATTCTTTCAATTTCCAGTATTGAAAATTACTTGAAGCAATAGATGACGTGTCATAAAAATGTCATAGAATAAACAAACGTTATTCGTCTTTCTCTTAATCTAAAACAACCGCAAGGAGAATCTTTACATTTCAACTTTCAAATTTAGATGGATAGATTGATTTGATTATAGTGAGACAGTATATTTATTTATTTTCGTTTATTGGCCTGAATATCCGAGAAATCGTATTAAAACTAAATATCCACTCTCCGGTAGGATTCTAACATGCTTTCCGCTGGGCAGAGGGAACCGTCGTTAGATCCGACGTCTATTAACCCACTCGGCTACGAAGAACTTTTTTTTCCGTTCAAGGAAGGCTTAATAGTGCCTTTAAGCGAAATACTTCTCGTCATAGACTATCGAAATTTCATATCTGCTCAGTTCCGTAAACAAACAGGCATTAATCCGACAGATTTTATCACTTTTTACACAAAAATAAATAAATATATAGTTTAATAAATAAACTGAGCGTCTAATCAAATATAGGTATCCACTAAAAATAATACTTAAAAATGATAAAACACACACACACACACACACACACACACACACACACACACACACACACACACACACACACACACACACACATATATATATATATATATATATATATATATGTATATATAATCTATTCAGTATAATTAATATTACTATGAAGCTGTCATACAAAGAATATATTAGTAAGGTTAATGTAATAAATGTTGAATTCATTTCACTAACAAATTGTGCCATGTGTCCTCTAACTGTGCACAGTGGATAAAGGCGTTGGTTAGATCCAGTGACAAACCCAAAGAGTGTGAGTTCAATACCCGGTAAAGGCAGTGGAGAACTTTCAGAGGGAAAATTAGCAGGAGATAACTGACATCTATCAAACATGGCACGTGTAACTAGAACAGTCTACCCCAGGGATCGAAATAAAGGGTTCAGTTCGAAATTCAAACCACCTGAAGAAGGCCGGAGCGTACAACGGCCGAAACGTTGTGACAAATATGTGTGTGTGAAAAGTGTGTGCGTGTGTGTGTGTATATATATATAATTACTTTAAAAAATTAATCAGTTTGTCTGACGATCGCAAAAGCGTGAAACCCAGGGTCACAAACTCACATCAATCAAACCATATATATATATATATATATATATATATATATATATATATATATATATATATATATATAATTTATATTACATGTTTAATATCGTAGATAGATCACTGATAAGAAATTATAAGAAAGTGGAATGTATTGTCTTCAGCAAGTGAAGCACCCAAAGTTGAAAGCTTTGTATTGGAGAGATCCGAATCAAGCTGAAAATATGAAATTGAACATCTGTGTAGCATATTATCAGTCGATAGAAAGGGTGACCCAGAAAATCGAAGCGAAACGGATATGGACTGTGCCTTGATAAAAAATGCTAAGAGATAGGAACATTTTATTAGAAACAAAGAGCAGAGACCTTATTTGCTATGTCAATATTCATCCTGTTGTACGTCAGTGAATGTTGGGAAACTTCCTTACAGATGAAGAAAACAATCGAAGCGACAGAGATGCGATACGGTCAGACGGGGGCTGAAGAGACCATGGAATGGACATACAAAGAGGGAGATAAGGCTAACTAGAAAGACGCTAATAATTAAAATGAGAACAGTTGAAATTTCTCTGACATATTATAAGGAAGGACGCACTTATGCAGCTGTTCCAAACTCAGCGGTACGTCTCATAGTTGAAGCGGAAGAGAATAGCAGTTGAGGCGGAAGTGGATAGCAGGTAAGGCGGAAGAGGATAGCAGGTGAGGCGGAAGTGGATAGCAGGTGAGGCGGAAGAGGATAGCAGGCGAGGCGGTATGATTTCATGGTAATCAAAGATTTAGAAATCGTTTTAAAAAATTCATATAAATAAGATATAAATAAATATGATTTCAAAATTTAAAATATTATTATGGATTACTTGTAATTGCATGCATGAATCCCAGTATAAATAGTTATAAATAATTATTGACCGATTTTATTGTGGTGATATTTTTGCATTATGTCAAGTATTAAGGATATAGTAAGTACGATCAGCAAAATGGAAGTGTGAGTTATCAATAATAATGTTCTGATTTTAGAATCCGCGGTTATCTCCCTTTGACCATTTCTCTTTTTTTTTTTATTTTTAAATGTACTTTTTATCATATAAAATTTGTGAGGCGAGAGCAAATTTTAGTTTCGAAAATGCGGCTCAGAGGAAAAAAAGTTTGGAAACCACTGGTGTAGAGAGGCAATCCCAGCCTGTGTCATTGTTGGGAAGTACATTAAATTTATACTAACGGTTGACCCAAGCCTTGTGAAATTAGCACGAAGTCACAAATCATTGTAACCGAGGATTTCAGGGTACTGGTTTTGATTCTGAGATATCTTCCAGAATCTGGAACTAGGGTCTGCACAGCATAAACCGCACTCTAAGCCAAGTGTTTGTTCGGTGGATGTTGACAAAGCAAAAATCTATTTGAGCATGCGTCTGCAACAGGGAAGGGATTAGCTAGCCACCCAGCAAGACGGAGGCTTACGGTCATATCCCGTTGAGACACCGGTTTTCGTACTATCACCGAAGTTAAGCAACGTAGAACCTGGTCAGTACCTAGATGGGTGACCGTCTGAGTGTTGACCATGTTCACCATAGTCTATGAATATACAATACAGCGCAGTACGTAATCTGTTCAATGAAACAACGTTAAAGATTAATACTCACGAGTCAGACACTCTACTGAATCCGCCTATATCGCCAATACCACCAGCAGCTGTTCTGTAATTCTTTAGTCTTCGATATCAAAGGCTGTCAGTAAATATTCGGAAAAAAATATGGCCGCCTTTATACACATCGCATTGAATATTTTGAGCCTTCTGATTGGGTAACCCTTCTATTGGTGAACTATAAAATGAGTCAGCTCATTTTGGCTGGCTCACTAGTACAGCAGGGTACCCCAAAATTCCAACACTGAGAATACCAGCTAAGCTTGGATGTGCAGATGGTGTGATGGATAAGTGTGGGGAATTGTAAAAAGGAGAGCCGAGATCCAGTTTCAGTCGGGGTCGTTATATTCCCTGATGCGGATGTACCTTTGGGTAAGGTATGAATCCAGCTCTTCGCCTCTTATAGCTATGGGTTAATTAGTAAGACATGTATCAGTAAATCGTTATTATTTCCCTCAAAATTCTTAAAATCTAAAAATAATATCTGGTTTTAAATAACCTGCAAAAAGTTGATAATCCGTAAAAAACAAATCAATCAAAAACCTACCAAACGAGTATAGCAAGAAACGAGCAGTTAGCTATTCTGATTGTTCGTAGTTGATTCCTTAAAACTTCATTGTTATTCTCGAATACCGCGTTCAAACTCAGTTGAGTTTCAGTGCTACTATAAATATTTAATTTCTTCGCCTCTTCTGCCTCAGTTTGCGTCGTCACGTTTATATATATATATATATATATATATATATATATATATATATATATATATATATATATAAAGACCACCTTAAGGTTCCATGTAATAAATTATTTCACCATAGCCCTTTTAAAAGGACTGCGGATCATCAGACTTTACTTCCAAACAAAAAATGAGAAGAAAATTTACACATTTTTGACGGGCCGTATTAAACATATGTAAATTAACGAAGTGAGGATATAAGGGGGTCAGTAATAGATTAATGGATCTTATGTGTTATATAACAGATTTACTAAACAGCTAATCCTAAGTTCGTAAATCTTATAGTCAGATTTTCTACAAGAACTGCTATTTTGTGGAAGACTTCCCTGAATACAGCTCTATACTAATGATTTCTTCTCTCGCACTTCTCGTTTGTGGAACTATCTCCTGGCTTCTCGCTTTCCTATCAACTATGATTTTCAAAAATTTAAATGCAAAGTCAATTGCCATTTTCTGTCATCGTGAATCCCACAATTTTATTGTTCTCTCTGTTTTATTTACTATCAGTGACATCTTCTGTTTTAGGAATGTTTTTTCGTTTTGTTTTCATCAATTCATCCGAAGTATGGCGATAACGCCGCTCAGACACAAGGGGCTACTGGGAGTGAAAGAGAATAAAAAGACTTTAGAAGGAACCGGAAACCCAGTCCCAAACAGGAAACAAGGGAAAAATCTTTACTTCTTAAAAAAACCCGGGGAGGAGTGTGAACCGAACGATAACCGAACCTATCTACTCCTATTGAGGAGAAAATAATTAGTGAATGAAACTGCAGTCCTAAACAAGAAACAAGTGATGAACCTCTATTTCTGTTCAAAAGACCGGGTATGTGCGGTGTAAATCGAACGATACCCGAATCTGTCTACTCCTATTGAGAAAAATAATTAGTGAATAAAATTGCAGTCTTAAACAGGAAACAAGGAATAAACATTTATTTCTGTTCAAAAGACTGGGTGGGGGAGGTGTTGTATGAAACATGCGACAGACAAACCTATCTAGGCTATTTTTATCGCCTTTATTTTGAGTGAAAGGATGAAAAAAAACAAAACGAAAATAACAAAGTTTACAACCAAACCAAAGGCCAGTCGTTTAGATATCTTCACTTCTTACGGCTTCCTCTTTCACTCATATCGCATACATCATTCATAACCATTTTAACAGTAACCCGCTACCTTGAGTCGCTTGTATTGGATGAACACTTATCTTTTAAGAAGAGTCATTACCTTTTCAAGATTAAAAGAATTCATTCTTTATGTTGCTTTTTTTGTTACAATACCGTTCCCACTGTTTCATTTTACAGGCTTCTTCATGTGTACAAGTCCTAAGGAAAGGGTGGGCTCTTATTTTTAACCGAAATAGAAATTGAAAAGAGATGCTTACTAAGAGCAACAGAAGTATTCAAAGAATGATTTTAACAGTCCGAATAAGCCTTAGAAATTATTTTTAAAGATGTCATAAGTATGCGTTACCCATTTGGCTTTGCCAAAACGGCTGCTAGGGGGCGCTCTTTAAGCCTATAAATACACAATCATATTCTCTTTCTTCCTCTTTTTAGGTCCTTTATTTTTACCTCGACTCACATTGAGTTCACAAATATTGTTTGTGGGTTAAATGTTCCAGGAACACATAAATAATTAATATAAAATGTCTAATCCTACAACATAATGATGACTTATTTCTACCCAAACATACTAGTATCCTGCCACATAAGTTTTAAATAATATTTTTATTACAAATTTCAAATATTTTAAATGAAATTAGAAACAGAAGGAGAACCAGCAGAACAAATACTTTGTGAAATTAAATCTAGAATCAAAATAATGCGAGGATATAAATCGAAATTTGATTGAAAATCCATTTACTTGGTTTTTGACTTCAGTGACGTAACCTTTTTCCCGCCAATCAACTTCATTCGGAAGAGAGTCAACTCGCATACTCTGCGACGTAATTGTCGAGTTTCGATGAGTCACTTTTGGAGGTGATGTATTGCTCATCAGTGCCGCAAATTCTGCATTAGTCTGAAATGAAAAAAAAACGTATACATTTGGAGAATAAAAGAATTAAAAAAAAACGGTAAGTATTCCGTTAAAGACTGTAAAGGAATGCCTCGGTTAGTGCGGTTAATTTGTACATCGGTAACTATGAAAAAAATCAATTTCAATTACTATGGTTAAACTGAAGAATGTTTTGATGCACTAATCGAGTATTATGCATGCACTAATCGAATTTTGCTATATAATAATTTTAACGCACTAATCGAAAATGCATTAATGGAATGCGCATTAACCGAGAGATGCCTATATTAATAAATTCATTCTAGATAACTTTTTCTATTATTTTTGATTGTGGTCTTATATGTGAGTAGAAGTTGTGTTTTGTCCTGTATAGGTCACTGTCCTAAATAGGCACTTACATCTGTTTTGAGATGGAGGCATTTTATATATAGCCAGACATTTTCAGATCTTCCTTTCTACTCTCCCCAAAATTCAAATGTATCACGTGTAACAACTGGTAATGATGTTTCAAACTTATTTCCCTTTTTTTCTTTATCGCTCATTTAAAACATTTCTTCCTGATTTTTCCTTTCTTTGCTAAATCTCGACGATCTCTTCTTCATTGATATCGAAAATATTTGCAGACTTCTCTCTGATCCAGTCAAGAATCAATTTTAGAGCCACTCTCCATACCAATTTCTCTCATTTAAATGCTGCCTAAATGTTATATACTGTACCTAGGAACATATATACCTAATAGGTATGTCCCAATCCTCATAAATACGTCGGACACTAATGTAAGTTGGTGTAATATGCTCTCTAAGTAGTCCACCAATTTGCAGCCGTAAGAAATTTTTTTTGCTTTTTTTCCTTTTTAAGGGTAATCTTTCGGTCATGTCATGTCTTATCTTCGCGCTTGGTTTTCAGTCTGTTCAGGCCTTTAATATTTGTTTATTTTTATCCAGTTTTTATATTATTCTTCGTTGGTATTACATCATGTCTTCCATCTTAGTCGTTTAATTGCAGACCTTTTTCGAATTCTGGGTTTTCCGTTACAGTAGTCCCTCGATTAGCGTGGCTAATTTGTACATCGCTAACTATAAAAAAAATCAATTTTTTCAATTACTATTGTTAAACTGCAGAATATTTTACCGCACTAAACAATTATTATACACGCACTTATCGAATTTTGCTATATAAAAATTTTACCGCACTAATCGAAAATGCATTAATGGAATGCGTATTAAACGAGGGATGCCTGTATATTTGGAGAAGTGTAAAATTCATTTACAAAAAAAAAAAAAAAAGCAAAAAATAAAAATCTGAAAACAAACTAAAATATTTTTTCATGCTTTTTTGGACAATGTGTTTTTCAACCTTTTTGCAGTATATTATTATTTGTGCTTGTTCAAGTATTTTCAATACTAGGTGATCTACTTATTGTATCGAACATTCTTTAACAAGCACAGCCTCAGTTATAAGTAATTTCTGGTTACTGTCAGTTATAATGACGAATATTTTATCCTAACTATTTTTTAAGAATAAATTTGGACTACACTAAAATACCTTCTTGCATGACACAGTGGTAGCATACACAGTGGATTAAAAGAAAAATGTTATCCTCTTCCATGGCAACTCAAGGCAGCATGCAACAAAAATAACACAGGAAAAAAGTTTGGCACTCGGTTGGTCTGTTCTTTACTACTCACGATATTCAACTGACCTTGCACCAACCAATTATTAGATTTTTTGATCACTGTAAAACACTTTGATGTGGAAAACTTTCTCTAATGAAAATTCAGGAGTTCGTCGAACAGTGTAATAAAGGAAAGCAAGAAGAAAGGACTAAACTTCAATTGTAAGAAGAAGACAGATTGTAAAGGATCAGCCCAACATGCGAATTACAAATTGGAGATACTAAAATCAAGCATACTAAATATTTAAATATCTAAAAAGATTTTTAACGAATTTTTTTACGAATAAGGCGATACCGAAATCCGAAATCGCATTGAAATAGAGAAAGATGCCTTCCAAAATTTAAGCAAAATATTAAGAAACTGGAAATTTTTGTTAGAAACAAATAAAAGAGTACTGAACTGAAAAAGTAATATCAATCCTCCTATATGGCAATGAATGATGGAAGATCTCACAAATCTAGAATAGATCTGAGTCAACAAATGGGGTTCTGCAGAAGGACGCTAAGAATACTATGGACTGAAAAACCACGAAGTTTTAAAGTAAATGTAAACAAAAAGAACACTTAGAATTAGAAAGAAGCCGTTGAAATGTATAGGGCACATAATGAGGAAAGAGGGCTTTGAAAATTTGACATTCACAGGGCATTATTGAAGGTAAGAGGGGAAGGGGAAAGCAGCGAATAACATCCTTAATGACTTTGTGTAAATAGTTGGTAGAACAGAGGTTAGGAGAGATAGCAAAAAGACAAACTTTATTAAGTGTTACAACGGACAGGAAATTGTACAGAGCCATGATCACCCATGCCTTGAAAGGACTCGATACATATAAGAACACTTTTTACATCTGAATTTCAGTTGAATTATTAAAAATGTAAAAATAAATAATAAAATAATCTAAAGTGAACAGGTTAATAAAACTGAAATATATATGAAATCCTCGTTATCAGACAGATTTGAATATTTTTCTGCATCTTCTGGAACTAAACAGTGTAGTATTAAAAAAGGAATTATCTGCCCTTGACTCAGCTATTATTTATGTTAAAGGGTAATAAATAGTCTGACTAAAGACGAGACGACTAGAAGCCCAAGTTAGTGCCATTTCATCAATGACATAATATTTACTCCAGACCTGCATTTTCTTTCGCTTTTTATGTAAAAAAAAGTACTGTAAAAGTTAATCAGAAAATCTCTTACCATATCGGCATATTCATTAATCCCTAGCCAGTAGGTATAGATGCCCTGGTCGGCTTTTCGGTTATGGTCATCAATAAGATAAATATTTTTTTCCCAGTTAAGCCGCCTGAAAATGTTGGAAAATTCAAGTTATCGTAGGTTCTTTTCCAAAGCTGTTAATGATGAAGTGCAAAAGAGCTTAATGGTCAGCTGAAGGGAAAACAGAATCAGCGACCAGAGTTCGAATTTCGGGTAAAGCAGCTAGTGTTCACTTAATGCTAATCGTGAAATTACGTGTTTCTGTACAGGAAAAATTCGGCGTTCATTGATCGAACGGTTAGTGCAGGTTTATATTCATAAAATATATATATATATATATATATATATATATATATATATATATATATATATATTTATCAAGATCACTTCTCAAGTCCACTAACTGTTATAGCACTTACTAGCATGAATACTTACCTGGCACATGTCAAAGAGTATCCCCGAGACGAGGCTCTGTCGAAGGGCAGAGTCTCGTCTCGGGAAACTGACTCCGTTTTTACGTGGTCTATAGGGAATTTTTGCCCGATCCTACGGGCTCGGATATCCCACTTTAATACTCAGCCTTGCTGCGTGGGGCAGCAGGTAAATAATTACTAGTATGAATGGGTGTTTCCTTACAATCTTTTTGTTTTGGGTAGTGCGGAAGAAACAGAATGATTATATCATTCTTTTCTCTTGTAATTACATGTGATACACATTTTTGTTGTGTAGCGTGAAACTAAAATAGACATCTTACGCAAATCACAACATATCATCAAAGATGATGGGTGCACCAATGTGTTGATCTGGGATCGTTCTTGGTCACCGAATAAAGAAGCATACGATCTCACATCTGTGTCCTGTTTTACAAGGTCTGTGATACAGGCAGTAACCGTACGAGTGAATAATTGAGCAGTCTCTCACATATCGCAGACATAATGTAAGGTCCACGCGTCGGATGATGCCATGAGGCCGCATCTTGACATACCAGATGAGAGTAACTGACGAAGTACTGGATTAAATGAAATGCAATGTTAAGCATGAATCTCGTGTTATCTTTTTACCGACACACCCTCTTTCTAACAGTTATTGGAAGTGTTAAACATATGGAAAAAGCATACATCCGTAACAGTCTTCCTCTCTGCACTTTGTGTTGTCACCACATATATTGGCAAATGGCTTTTCATTGGCTTCTTGGGATGATGAACGAAGCAGAGAAAATTTAAGCAAGCATTTGTCTACATCATTTATTATTAACTTCGCTTCTTTTCCATGTAGTAGCAATAAAGAAAAGAAACTCTTACATCGATTATCAAGTTTACTAGAGAGCAGTCAATTCTAAATGCCGTAAAATCCCATTTTTTATTGCTAGTGTCCATTTTTAAAATAAATGTGTTCTAGGGAAGAAGCTCAATATAGAGAATAGAGCACATGCTGGAATAAACAGTGTGGACATAGAAATCAACATTTCATAGTGACTATCACTTTCATTAGACCACTACTTGCCTATCAAGAAGACTCACGTAAACACCTGACCATATCTCAATTAGGATGCATTTAAACACACGAAAACCTACCAAACTTCATTATTAGTAGTTTTAACAAATTTTGTTCTTTTCAATTGAAATTCTTTTCAATTGTAGTTGCGATAGAATTGCTGAGTAGAATAATATATTTTGGTTGGTTGGATTCTTAAGAATGGTCCACTTTTGTATTTGAAATATTTTACGAGACTATTGTTACACATTGAATATCAAATAATTAGGCTATTGAAGAAGCGTAAAAGTATTTTCACTTGAGAGCTATAATTTTTGAGAGCTCTTAAATACAATCCAATGATTATTACGGATTTTATATTGTTATGGTGAGAATAGAAATTTATGAGATCATTTTTATTAGTTAATTTGCGATGGATAATTAGTTTTAGGCTGTTATCACTACGGTGTAAGATGATCTATCTCTCTCTCCCTCTCTCTCTCTCTCTCTCTATATATATATATATATATATATATATATATATATATATATATATATATATTAGGTTGGTGCAATAATAATGTCTTTTTTGACGTTAAAAAATACGTCAAAAAACGATATTATTACGTCATTATTTTTGCACCAACCTAATATATATATATATATATATATATATATATATATATATATATATATATTTCCACACGCTCTATCTCTGATATTGAGCATTTTATCCCATAAATATAGTACACCTTAAGACTATATATATATATATATATATATATATATATATGTATATGTATGTATATGATAGGTAAGACGGAATCACAAAGAACTAAATAGCAAAACTCATTTGAATTATTTCTAACTGCAGCAACAAATAAAATGTAAGTGGAAGGGAAAATGTCTGAAATATGATGCGTTACTCATCTTTGTGTAGGCTATGTATATAGGCCACTGGTGGCTTACATGAAAGCGGAAATTAAGCGCTAATGCTTTCAGTTAGATTTTTTTATAGTCTTGCCTTGACTTTGTTTATTTTATGTATTTTTATTTTATTTTATTATATTTCATTCTACTTTTGTTCATTTTATTTATTTAAGTATAACTTCGTCAGTCCTAAGGTTTGGTATTTACTTTGAAAAAAGTTTATTAGTTTTAAGCTGAATCTGTTTTTCTAATTTGTCATTTTATCATGGCATTTACAAGATAAAATAAACTCAAGATCAGTACTACAAACAACCTAAATGATATATATATATATATATATATATATATATATATATATATATATATATATATATATATATATGTATACAGGGTGTCCATAAAGTTCATGTGCACTTAATATAAAAAATTTATAACTTTAAAGTGCACACGAACTTTATGGACATCCTGCATATATATATTTCTCTGACACGTAGTTTTGACTGTTTCCTTTGAATAATTTCATTGTTTAATAATTAGAGCTTAAATAACAGTAGATCGAGGCAGCTTTCCGTGCTACATTTGATTCACAGTCTGTTAAAATAAAATTCCCGAACATTGTGTTGGATATATATATATATATATATATATATATATATATATATATATATATATGAGCGCGCGCGAGTGAGCGCGCACACGTGTGTTTGTTCGTGCATTTCTGTTTGCGTGTGTGTGTGAGCGTGTGGCGTCTAGTTTTTAACTCAGGAGGAGGCGCGATTAAGAATTTACCCACTAAAATTATTTCATATTATTTTCACAGGAGGAGAAAACGATTTAATAGGAGCACACTCTCTTAGCAACCCCTTTTGTAGACGGGCTTGAATACACACACACACATATATTAGGTTGGTGCAAAAATAATGTCGTTTTCTCACATAGTGAGAAAACGACATTATTTTTGCACCAACCTAATATAATTCGACATGACTGATAATTATTATTAATATATAGTCTTCATTGAGGTCAACACTCAGTCTGTTTCATGATTAAACACTGACGATTGCCTTTAAGCATGAAACAGACTGTCGTCGCTGTGCGTTGACCTTAATATCCACACACACACATATATCAAAAAGGTCTGTCTGTTCAATCTCAAAAAGGCGTGTTCAATTTTCTATTAAGTTTTTTTTTTAAGTTGTTTTGTCTGAATTAAAATTGATAAATATACCAAAGTCCTTTTTTTAATCCGAGTATTTGAGTACTTTATGCGTTTGTGCTTGTGTGCGCTCGCGCACGCCCGTGTTTGTGTGTGTGCGTAAAGACTTTAAAGGAATAACAAACATAATAAAAAAAAAATGATGTAATAAACCTTTGAAATTCTTCTTCGTGTTTGTCGTATTCTTTTTCATAGTTTTTCTTAAACATCTTCCAGTGATCGTTTAAACTGAAATTGATTAGAGGGACAGGAGCGCTAACAACAACCAAAGCCAAGATGAAGGTCAGTATAACGTCCATCTGTAAAAAGAAAACAAAATAAATTGTCGGCACAGAATAACAATTATAAATACTTGTTTGAATAGCACAGAAACGGACTGGATTATTTTTTGCGATATTAGAATGACAAGCTTGGGGTAAGTGAAATCAGACGTATAGAGAGAGTTAAAAGTTAATAGTCCTACATTGTTCGTTTCTATGGAATCATAATTATAATTCCTATAGGTATTTTCATTAAACTTATCACTCACTCGTTTCTCCTACAAAATCCTCCTGAATTTGAGGCATGCCAGGAAGAACATATCTTAACCAACCTAGGCCCGATACACCAACCATTTTAAAACATGACTAGCCTAGTGTAGTTTTTCAAGAAAATAAAAGTAGTCTCCTAGAAGGAGGTTTGTCTATACCACATACCATAAATAACTCCATTTTAGAAGCATAACTGGAGAGTGATAAAACCAACAATCGAAAGGACTGTTTATAAGGCATAAACAAAAAATATTTTACGCACAAACAAAAAATATTTTCGGTATTAATTAACCGACAGAATTGATATGCCGTTAAAACGGAATAATCGACCAATCAATTAAAATCATCACAAAAGTTAAAATGATAAAGTTTTTAATTTCGGTTAGTAAGTTTAGACGATGCAATATTGTCTCAAAAATATATACGTCATTACTTTAATCAAATATGAAAATAAATTTTCTATATTTTCCGTTTTAGTTCCAGTAGTAAATAAATATTTACTCTAACGTTAACAAAAAAGAAAAGTAAATAATGTTATTAAAATATAATCGAAAGAAATTTGCGTACAAGTTTATTTAAGCTGCATGTATAAGCGATTTCAAAGTAAAATTATTCAATTCTACGTACCTTTAATGGTTTTGCAACCTTTTCACCGGCTGTGTATGAAGGAAACACAACCACTAAATTTAACCAAAATTATTAGACGTGATTTACCTTGGTCATCAATGCACGTTAAACCAATGCAGTCTTCATTCGTATTTGTTGAGTTTCCATGATTTCCCCCAAGTCCGAATAATGGAGATGTTTTTTCTTTCACTATAGGGTGCAATTTCATGTGGCCCTATGAATTAGCGATGATAGCAGACAAACTTAATTGTAATATCAAAAATTGAACAGATTATCTCTTAATTTCATTGAAAGTAAGTAGATATCCTTGTGCATTATACGTTGGAAGATAAAGATAAATTTTTAAAATATTTCTTCACAAAAATATAGTTGTTTTCTAAGTATAACCTTGAAGAGTGTAGCGCCCAGGGAGAATGCTTGGTTTGCCAAATGGATTTGTTAAGAATCACTTTGTGACAGTCGTCCAGCCAAGGTATATTTTAAGTTATAAGCGCCTGCGTGTTCATGACGTGGTTGCCCCAATTGTGTCATCTTATAGTTTGGTTAACAAAATATTTTTGAATCAAAAATATTTTTAAATATTAACGCGAGATGTGCATAAAAATGTATGCCTAATCTTTTGTATTAAATACAAATACAGTCTGCAAGAATGATAGTGATTTGTCAACTTCTAAAATAAGCGTGTCCGTTTAAATACACATCTCGCCACTGGAAATTTAATATCTATCTATCTATCTATCTATCTATCTATCTATCTATCTATCTATCTATCTACACACACACACACACACACACACACACACACATATATATATATATATATATATATATATATATATAGAGAGAGAGAGAGAGAGAGAGATAGATAGATATAGATATAGATATCCAAGTATAGGATTGGTGTAGACGGAATAAATTCCAATAACCAAAAATACTATTCTTAAAAGAGTGCTCAATACAGAGTAGAGCAAATGGTAAAGTGATGGTGTTAAATGTTGCATTCAACATAAGACACCAGAAGTGCTGAAACAAAATGGCTATTGTAGTGATGTTATAACATGTTTATGTTATAATTTTAAATAAATAATTATATATATATATATATATATATATATATATATATATATATATATGTACAAACATACAGGAGCACACACACATAGTACAGGTAATAGATCCGTTGGTATATAATTCAGGTGGACCCTAGTAATATCAGATATTTAAACTGATCCACAGAGAGCACAATGTATTTATTATAACAGAGCATATACATTGCGTGCCAAATTATTATCGAGATAACTTTTTTTCTAATATTTCAAAAACCGTCCAAACAATTCACACAAACTTTTCACACAATGTTGGCAACACTAACCTGCGCAATCAGTGAAATTTTTGTACTGATCTGCGAAATGTAAACTGGCGCCATATTTGTTATCAGTACGGTGATTTGAGTGTATCAAATTATTAGAAAGTTTTAGTAAAATTCCCAGAATTGATCAAACAAAACGTTTATTAATGTTGCACATGAATGTTTATGATCAAAAGAACCTAATAAATAAGATAATCAAACAAATAATAACAGATACAAACAAAGGCACAGTTTTAAACAAATTAATACGGAATGTGCTTTCCCTGTTTTGAAATTACTTGAAGAAGTCTACGATCCATAGAATTTGTTAATTGTAGGATGTCATCTGCTGTAATGCCGCGAGATATGTCAAGAATTGCTTCCCACAACTCAGCATTGCTCTTGAATTGTCGCCCGTTGGCGTACAGTCTTCGCTTCATGATGCTCCAAAGGTTTTCGATTGGGTTCAAATCCAAACAATTTGCGGGCCACTTCATTTTTTGAGGTCCATCGAAGCCTGTTTCAAATATTCAGTAGTCTTGTGAGCAGCATGTGAGGGAACATTATCTTGTATAAAATCAATGGTCCTTCTGAAGGCAACTCTTTGCCTTTTCATCCACGGTTCAAGATGCTCCTTCATAAACGTTATGTATGCATCAGCAGTCATTTTGACGCCATCTGGTACTCTCCATGGGCCCACTAATGTTTTTCTAATAATACCACCCCAGATCATTATGCCTCCACCGCCTTGTTGGCGTCTCAAACGATGATGGCGATTCTGTCCGTTCATTACCCAGCCGTTACACCATCTATCTGGCCCATCAAGTGTTGCTCGAGTTTCGTATGTGAACAAAACTTTAGAGAAGTCAATCTTCATATTGTCCTCGGCCCATTTCCATCGATTTTGAATGTGATTTCTCGTCAACAGAGGCTTCTTTACAGGTTTGACTGTTGTTGCTATTACACTTCGAGTTCTCATGTTTCAAAACATGAAACATTTTGAAACATGAGAACTGTTATGTAGCGTGTTGGAATCATATTTTTAAATAAATAATTATATATATATATATATATATATATATATATATATATATATATATATAGAGAGAGAGAGAGAGAGAGAGAGAGAGAGCAGATATTTACCAATCATCCAAACTGACGCGTACAAAATTTCTCAGTTTTTTTTTTTTTGCAAACAAGAGATTTAATATGCAGATGAAAAACATTTTTTTGCCACAGATTTTTGCGCCTGCCTAATATTTCGTTTCGTTCGGACTAATTTCCTTCGTATTTTTTATCCTTATTTATTTATTTTTTTAATCTGTAGTGGGTCTACCAATCTGTTTCTGTGAGAAAATACCAAATTAAACTGATCCTCTAATATTTTTACTAAATTAAATGCAACAAAGACAACAACAACAACAACAAAAGAAATAATCAAATAGGCAGATATTTGTTTTAACAGAAAATATTTTTATATAACAATAAGTACACACGATATAATAAAGTTGCTTAAAACACTTTAAAGTTCTTGGTCGTTTGATCAAGGGTAATATAAAATATATATAAATAAAATGTTATAAGATCTGGTAAGGATTTAAACAGTTTATGTTGATGGTGAAATTGTATGAAATAGATTGACTTACTGTAGAGTTGTCTAGTTACGGACATTATTATTTATGGACCAATCAGAAAGCATTGTTTCGTACTGAATTCGTACTGAGTCAATTTTAATGGGTTCAGCACAAACTCAGAATACTTAGCTGTGTTCCTCTTTTAACGGGTTTAAAACAGAATGTAGAAATCTAATTCTACAAATCTTCACTTTTCGGCCTTTTCACGCCCTCAGAATTTCTCTTATGCTGTTGTTTTTTTATTTTTTTATATCGAATCTTCTTCGCCTACCGAAGAAGGCCGAAGTGTAAATGTTTGTAATAAAAAAAAAAAGAAGGAAAAAAGCAAAAACATGACGACATTCATCCAAATAAAATAAAATACGTTGTCTGCAAAACAAGAGTTCGTCTCTTCGGACATCTACTGATGTTTGATCTGGGTAGAAATTAGCAGAATTTTATTTTATTTACTAATGCTTTTAGAGTCTGACAGAAGACTAAAATTGAAGAATATCCAATTCAGATCGAAATGATGAGACAATGATTCGGCAGGCGGCGTTCAGTAAATATTTACTAAACCTGGTTTCGTTTGGCGTAAGAGAACAGTAATGGATATAGTCTGCTTGTCATCGGTCAACGTCAAATACTTTGGAGATACTATAATTCGTGTATAATACGCACTAAAGTGTATTAATTTGAGCTCCGATTTTTTTGGGAGAAAACAAACATTCGTATATAATACACACTGACTTAAAAATTAGCAACTTAATTTAACCTAAATTTAAAATTTGTTATAATTTTTACCGGATTTTTATCGACTAAAAATACGAATCTTTATATGCTGATTTTTTAAGTGTAGCTTAGATGTGGCACGAGGACGAATGTATGGGTCAGCCAGTGGGGATCGAACTCACTATTCAGTCTCAACTGATCTAGCAAGACTAAATTGCTATGCATTTCATCTAAGTACTCAGAGTGATTTTCTAACTATAGCTTAGATTTTGCATAAGGCCGAAAAGTGTGGAATACCCAGTAATAATCGAACTCACTACTCAGTTGTAATTGACCTAGCGAGACAAGTTTGCTAAGCATTACACCACGTCGAAGCGCCCTTTGCTAAGTGTAGTTTAGATGTGGCACAAGACCGAAAGTATGGGTCACACAGTGAGGATCGAGAGCATTACTCAGACATAATTGCTAGACACGCTTTCTAGTCCTTACACCACATCGAAGTGCCATATCTAGATAGCTTATGTCATGTTTTGAAACACGAAATTTACAACAGTATTTATAGCAAACGCACGTACATGTTCACACAGATGCAAGAAAGTTACGGTGAAAATAAACTTATTATCGGGGAAACAGAATTAAAAACAAATACATTCCAATGACTCGTGGCTACTTCTCTGTAGTGGGGTAAAAAACAAATAAACAAACAAACAAAAATGCTGTTTCATAAACATACTGAGTGACAATGAAGATGACTCTTTTTGACTTAGATGAAAAATATGGACGACGACAGCATAGATGAAACTTTCATGACGTCAAACTTTGACACACCAGCGAATCAAATTAAAGCGTATTTAATATCTATGGGAAGAATTAAAAGAAAACAACAACGAAAAACAAAATGGTTATGCTAATAGATTCTTCTCTTGCATTTCTCGCTTACGGAATTCATTTTCGACTTCTTGCTTTCCGATCAATTTTGATCTTCAAAAATTTAAACACAATGTCAGTCGAATCGTTATCTTCTGTCTTTTTAATTCATGCTCCTTTATTGTCTGTTCCTTAATATTGTCTCCTTAATAATGATGTATTTTTCTCTTATTCTCTCACATTCAGTAACCGCGCCATCAAAAAAAAAAAAAAACAAAACTAAAAATGGATTGCCGTGAAAAAAAATATTGTTCAGTTATTCTAAAGGTTATTACGAATATGTGTCTCATATGCAGAGTTTTGCTAGCATGAAGATTTTTGAAATTTTAGGAAATTACATATAGTCTTATTTTAACCTTCCAATACAGTTATTTTATAACTTCAGTACACACATATTTCAAAGTACATTCAGCATGAATTCTTTGCATTTTAAATGAAGCCATTACACTGAAGCATTTGGTTTATTTATACTTTTCAGACTCTCACAAATTTTACTCTTGTTTTATGCCAGGCGCGGGCAACCTTTTATGAGCAGTGGGCCAAATGGGATATGGTTCATCATAAGGCGAGACGCACGACTACAAAATTTCAAGATAACTTTTTGTGAAGGTTTGTCAACCGTTTTCACTAGAGAAGTTCATCTGGGAATACATATGCCTTAGAAATGTAGAAAAAGTTGTTTATTTTTTAGCGAAAAGATATTTCTGTAATTAAAAAAAACAAAATAGCCATCTTTGTATAATATTATCACTGATGACAGAGTGATTAACAAGCGCTGTTACGTGTGATTTCTTTTTCTAATTCCTTCGTTTGAAAATACATAAAAAATATTTTTTTTAAATAAAAACGTTTCCCGTTTCCAAAGCAAAAGATGATCTTCTGTCTATATTTCTGAGATGAGGTATTGCAACTATTTACGCTATTTGCATTGATCGGACTGTTTCGACGTTTTGGCCGTTGTACGCTCCGGCCTTCTTCAGGTGATATTTTTTGAAATTTTTGACCTACTCACGTGGACTAAATAAAGGGTTCGGTTAGAAATTCCAGAAAAATGTCACCTGAAGAAAGTCGGAGCGTACAAACGACGAAACGTCATGAATATGTCAATAAAGATGAGGACAACAGCCCAAACAATTTAAATAGTGTAAATACGTATGTTCTTTCTTAGTGAAAACCACCAAACGTTTAAAATGATGAAACGTTACCTTCAACGAAAAGTTATAAAATTCAAGAAGTATTGTACATAATCATTACTTATGTGCGAGAGTGTGTGAGTGAACAAGTGAGAATGAAATGAAATAAACAAAATTTTAATAAAAGCAGTATACTCATTAAATTAGGCATGTCATTCAGAAGGCTAACTGTGCCGCAAACGGTTTACAAATGAATGTTTTATCTTGGGACATCATTGATGGCAATACTTACAGTGTTAAATGTTAGCTGTCAGTGAATATTGCGGAAAACACCTTACCATGATGCGTCGTTATTTCTTTTTAATCATTTCACGCTAAGCAAGGCAATAAAGCCACTAAGATGCAAGGAATTACTGACGGTTAGAGAATATGAGAAAAGAACAGTATTCCTGAACAGTGTTTTTTTTCTCATATTAACTATGTTTTCGAACTATTTAGAAACGATGCTGAATATATATTCTCATCAGATAAAACCTGGTTGTGTTACCTGTTTAGTCGGTGATGACCCGACCATTCAGCAAGTAGTCCTGGGTTACAGGATATCAGTAGCACTCGGAAAGATAACCTGACATAAATTATAAAACAAACAAGCTTTGTAATCATATATATATATATATATATATATATATATATATATATATATATATATATATATATATATATATGTGTGTGTGTGTGTGTGTGTGTGTGTGTGTACTCGACTCTCCCGTCGAATTCAAGCAGATCAGTTTCTAGGAAAGCGACAGCCCACAACATTTGATTATAGTGGTGAAGGTTTCGCGCAGGACCATCCACACTTTTTGAAGGACCATCTACATTTTATATATATATTGTTGAGGGTCCACCCCTTTTTACAGAAATGGACTCATCCAGTATATACATATACTACGGCTACGTGAAGACCAGACAGAGCGATACCTCCGAGTCTATCTGAGTCGTGATACAGTCTTTGACTGTAAGCGACAGCTGTCGGACTCTCTGCGTTAACAGAGAGGAACCCGGACGAAGCTTTGCCGAAGGGCAAGGTTTCGTCCGGTGAGGTAGACAGGGCCTGAACCCGTCTAGGCGGGTTCAAAGGCTATATTTTTGGCCGATCCCACGGGCTCGGATATACCCACATTAAACTGGCCTTGTGTCACATTCAGTCCTCGTGGGTGGATTGATAAATACCGGGCTGACTTGGCTTTCGGGTAGTACGCTGCCTTTGTGAGCTTCCGAGTCGGCGTCTGTCGAACTCACTGCATTAGCAGAGAGGAACCCGGACGAGGCTTTGCCGAAGGGGAAGGTTTCGTTCGGGGAGGTAGACAGGGCCTGAACCCGTCTAGGCGGGTTCAAAGGCTATATTTTGGGCCGAGCCTACAAGCTCGGAGATACCCACATTAAACCGGCCTTGTGCCACATTCGGCCCTCGTGCGTGGATTGATAAATACCGAGCAAGACCAAGGAGTCGATTCCAGAGTGACAGAGTAAAAGGTTGTAGGTAACCGGAAGAGTGAGGGCTAGGTAACAGCATTGTAGGAGTCACAGTGAGCGACCACGTAGACTCGGTAAGAAGTCATACAGCGATACTTCAATATCAAAGACTATATATATATTTTGCAACTAACCCGTATTCCTGGAACTACTAACCTGCTTTACCAGTTTGTATTATTACGTTAATACATTATTTTCCTATATTCATTCCTGGCGTTTGTTATTTATTGGTACCGGATTTCAACCCGGAATCCACAACACACACACACACACACACATATATATATATATAAATTAATATATACATATATATAAATTATTATATATATTGAAATTAGTATATATATATATATATATATATATATATATATATATATATATATGTTGAAATTAAAATTTAAAAAATCCGGCACCTCGAAGCAATGACAATTCCTATTGTGATCAGCACTTCACGAATTATTCCAAAATTCTGTAATCATAATTCTCCCAACAACCTTGTGACCAAAGCGTAGATGAAATGCTGAAAATTGCAAGAATTCAATATTTTTAAACTTCTTAATAAAAATACTATCAATGTGACTTTTTTTTCTGGGTAACTTTTGTGCTTGATCTCGAAATTTTCTTAAGGATTTCATTTAAGTTTTTAAATTAAAGCAATATAACCATTGGCACTTCAACGTAGTGTAATGGTTAACGTGCTTGCCCAGGAAACCCCATTGCTACTGCGGCAGCAGGTGTTCCTACAGCGCTAATGCGTAACGTGTCTCGTGATCGGAAATCTCATAATGAACAAGGAGATTGGGCTTTTAACCGAACTAGACGTCTAAAAGTAGTGAGCTAATTCAAATATCTTGTAGTCCTGGGTGTGACGATAATCTACATCCGGTAGCAAGTCCTCTGATTATGAGAATAGTAGTTTTTGAGGAGCGTGGGACCACCTCTTAATTGCTGTTGTTCCCAGGTCCAACCTGACCCAGGTTAATAGCACTTGTTAGGGTCCCAGCTATAGTTAAATAGTGACCCTCCCCACAAATAAAAACAAAACTCTATGAAAGTATAAGAATATATTTTTATAATAAAAATACCGGTAATATGTTTTTATATGAAAAATTACAAACAATACGTACATACTAACAAATTGTATAGACGTCACCCAAATCCGTTTAAAATACTACCAAACAACTAACATGAAAAAAAAATTATGGCATTAATCCTTATAATATCCTACAATTTTTTAAATCAAATTGTATTCTAAAATATAACTTCAACAAAACTCCAAAACGCACATCATCACCTTTAGTAATTATGTCCACACAGACATACATACGCATAAAATCTGTGTATCATCTACCATGTATTCAATTGTGAAAGCAGAATAACAATATCATATTTTTATTACTTCATAGCTCCCTAAAAAAATAAATTCCGACATTAACTGACCCATAAGGAGTTGCTATGCCGTTATACAGACAAATCAATCAATCAATCAAATATTTTGGCTCATCTATGAAGACGGCAGCAGAATAGAAAGAATTTCAAAAACTTCACAGATCAATTATGACTGAATGGTGAGTTCGATTCTCACTCGATACTTTCGATTTTGTGCTACATCTAAAATAACGATGGCATGTAAACCAGCTGATCTTTTGAGGTTATCTGATTGAAAATTGGGAACAGATCGCATAATGAGCAGATAAATAGAAATATCTGTGAAAATTTAGTGGTTTTCCTATTCGAATTTTCTGATGAAGTCTAAGTGCCAATTCTTAAGTAACTGATTATGTTCCACGGTTAAAAAAATAACCATGGAAATTCCCCTCTTTCCTCGTTAAATATTTTAGCTTAACAAATTTGACAAAATATTGCGATAAATATTGCAAAGCTTCGATCATCTTAATCTTTGGAAGTGCGACCATAAACTGTGGTAGAATCTGCATAGATGTTTACCAACGATCCAAGAATGTTCCCATTTGTTAGTCTCAGTGAACTATGAAGGTGTGACGTGGATGGTTACTTCAGGCTCAGCATCTCGACCAGCGTTTCTCAATCTTCTTAACCTTGTTCCAACCTTGAAATATTTTTCATGTCTCAAGGAATCCCTGCGTAAAAACGACAATATACCATTATTAACATTATCAATGTCTATCTATTTTATATTTTTATCGTAGTTCACGTGGTAAACATAATATATGGACACTGTGCATGCGTCCTGTACTCGAAGGTGGCACTCAATGATACACGAATCAATCACGTACAGGTCCTGTTCCCTATGAAGGCGGTTTCACATCGACATCACATAGACATTGCTAAATGTATTACCTATGATTTTAAATAATATAAGAGGTTGAAGCCTTTATTACAATAACCAATGATCTTCCAACAATATACCGTACATGAATAGTAAAAATACGGATATAAAATGAAACAAAAAATTACTCAAAAATGTATTAGTTTATTTATCACTGTTTCTAGTGGAGTCCAAAGCGATCTTTTGCAGAACCTTAGGTTTCGGGGGAAACACTGGTTGAGAAACGCTGATCTAGACTGTTGCTTCCTGTATTTCAAGACCTGGGCAGGTAGATATGTGTTGCACAGCCCCCTGGTAGGGATGGTCTTGGGCGACGGTGTCAATTCGATAATAAAGTTGCATTCTTCTTTCGCGGTCGGTGATCGCTAGTTGTTTTAAGTCCAGAAATAACAGAAATTCAACACAGGGAATTTTACTTAACAATTTTATTAACGTCGACGTATACATCTTCTAACTATCTAGTAGAGTTGTCTACATTGTTTGACTCGACTTCCTGAAAAACCATTCTCACATCTATCCTTTTCACGCTAGTTCAGCCACTCAAAATCGACTACCTTATTTTGTCTTCAATCTAACCCCGAGGGTCAGCCTCAGGAAGTCCTAACAGAGATACCACCCCCACTAAAAATAATAGTTTTCTAAACTATTATTTAGCATATGGAGGGTAGATTATTATTTACGCAGTAAGCTCTTCACCCCCACATCGATATACATGATTCCAAAGCGATCACAGGAGTTGCTGAATACAGACACGAACTATGTTAGGGACTCCGAGTCCAGATTTTTCCCGAAGTCAAAGTAAATATTACTAATTCTATTGATAGTTAACCAATGAGAAGGAAGAACATGTAAATCATCCAAAGGTAGAAATGAAAGCGAATCCGAAAAAGCCACTGGTCAAATTCGTGACAGAAATAAGAAATGAAAAAAATATAACAAATGAATGACAGGTCGATAGTTCACAATTTACTTTATTTATTTATTAGAATTGTGTTTATAACACTAAATATATGAAATAAATACGAAATAATTTTACAAAACAGGATAGCTGGCCAGGGTAGCAATTCCACACATGTTGTTTTTGTTACGGGCCATTTTGATGTAGCCATCCATTCCCCAACTTGGACCCCAACTGAAAAGAAAGTAAAACAACTTTTAATTCTTTAACATCATCAGTAACTATCAACAAGAATTCACTGCAAATCCTATCCAAGTGCTGACTGCGGGAGTGATCACCTCCCTGTTATAGGTATACTAAGAATGAAACTACGGAAACTGAAGAAGCCTAACGCAGCTCCCAAATTGCAATATGACCCGGAACTGAAGGAAAAATATGTGGACAATGTGAAACGAAGATACTAGGGAGAAAACGGAAATGGAAACTCGAAGTGGGACAAACTAAAAGAAGCTTTAGTGACATCAGTAAACGATATCATTGCAAAGGAAAATGGACGAAGAAGAAAAAAACGAATGGATGCCAAATGAAATGCTCGACATGATGCAAAGGGGACAGAAAACAATGCCAAGACACGGAACGGAATACAAAAAACTATACAAAGAAATAAGGAACAAATGCAGACAGGTAAAAGAAGAATGACTCAACGGATAAATGTGCAGAAATAGTGTCAGAGATATGTATAAAAACATAAGAAAAGTAACAGGATATGCTCATCAATAGGCTGCAGAGAGTCCAAAGACAGAACGCTGATATTATAATAAGATAAAATACTTGCGAGATAGAATGGATATATAGGAGAATTCTTCCAAGGTGGAAGGGAACAACCTGCAATACACAGAAATACCGACGCGCCGGAAATATTAAAAATCGAAGTGGAAGCTGCACTGGGCAAATTAAACTGAAACAAAGCGGCAGGTCCAGACAGAATTGTAATAGAGATGCTTGCAACCTCAGACAACTTTAGCATAGACAAGCTCACAGAAATAATAAATGAAATCTATAATAGTGGGGATATACCGGAAGACCTAAGCAGATCTATTTTCATAGCACTGCCTAAGAAACCAAGCGCAAACGAATGTGAGCTCCGCTGGAAAATCAGCCTAATGAGCCACATAACAAAACTCAACATCCGAATACTGATGAATAGAGTGCGCAGCAGAATGAAGCCAGAGATAGGACAAGAACAGTACGGGTTCGTCAAAGCAACCGGAACAAGTAATGCAATATTTATGCTCAGAATATTATCAGAAAGAGCAATACAAATGCAGAAGTGTGTGTACCTGTATTTTAGAGACTACGCAAAGACGTTCGACAAAGTACGCTACAAAGATCTGTTAGAGCTACTCGGCACCCTTGGCATATTCGGGAAATCTCCTACAGCAGGTAGCGAAGGAAAGCGAGAAGAAAGGATTAAGCATAAAGAAGACAGAATGCATGATTCTATGCAAAGTTATCAGCAAATAATTGACAATCTCCTCAAAGATGAGGAAGAGGCTTGAAGCAAAAGAAATGTAGTTCAACAGAAAGATGCTGAGGATATCATGGGCCGAACATGTGAGCAACGACGAGGTTTTAGAGAGAATGGAAAGAAAGAGGAAACATACTTAACATCAGGAAGAGGCAGTTGAAATGTATGGGTCTGTAATGAGGAAGGAGGGCTTGGAAAATCTGATACTCACATGACAGAGGAAAAGAGAAACAGAGGAAAGCATAGCATAACATACTTGATGGGCTTGAGCAAGTGGGTGGCGGAACAGGGTTTGGGAGAAATAGCAAAAAAAAGCTTATTAAGAGCTACAAGGGGCAGGAAGATGTGGAGGGCTTTGGCCACCTACGTCATGAAGGGACATGGCATATAAAAAAGAGCGGTAAATCAATGATGTTTTTCATCTTCAGCATATCTACCCGTTTTCAAACATTCCCATATGCTCAGCCTATTCCTGCTTTTTTTAACAGTCAACATGTGCTTTATACGGTAACTAGGGACACATACGGTTTTAAATTTAGAGTTATCCTTCTTTTCTACTGGTTGCTAATTGCGGCTATAGTCTGTCTTATTATTTAACCCATAGCTAAGGGAAATTAGATGGATTCATATCTTTCCCAAGAGTCTGTGCGAAAGTGAACATAACGATCTCGATCCTGAATTCGAACTCAGTTCGCCGATTTCTCGTTCGACCTGCACATCCTTAATTCTCTAACGACTGATAATTTTGTTTAGTTTTGTACGGTCGAAACCCTTACAATTATGAACATATTTTTCTATTTGATGCAGCAAAAACAACAGCACACACACACACACACACACACACACACACACACACACACACACACACACATGAGCGATGTTATGATTTGATGAGAGAAGAGACAATTAAAATTTCCCAGCTCGTCAGCCACGATCTCGAGATGAGGGACTCATACTAAATACGATATTCTTTCTAATGCCATATCCTTTCAGCGCGTAAGGCGATCATGGCTCACCACAGATTCCGTTTTTTATTATTATCTGTCCACTGCCACGACTACTTGGGAAAGAAAGTAGTTGGTTTCCCATTGCTTTCTCCAAGATTTGAAATGCAGAGTTTTCCTTTTCTGAGACTGATTGCCATCCAAGGCTAAAGAGTCCAGCCTACCCTACTATTTAGCTCACAGGGGAGAAAATATCGATTCCTGTCTTTTCAATGGGCCCCGAATTTGAACTCGGTTCGCCGGCTTTGCTCATCGTGCATGACACCATTGTACGTTAAAATCAGATAACTAAGCGATCACCACCACGCAATTTCAAGAAATTTCGAATAAGTCGGATTAGAAAGAAAGAAAGAAGGAAAGAAAGAAAGATACAAATTAGTAAAGACAGCAACAAGGTAAGGAGAAAGATATGAACGGAAAGAAAGATAACATTGTCAAAGAAAGAGAAAAAGAAATAAAAAACCTTGTATTTGCGAGTCCTGTGTATGATGATAAACTACATCCGGAAGCAAGGCCTCTGATCGGGAGGTTTTAAGGAGCGTGGGACGACCTCTTAATTGCTGTTGTCCCCAGGTTCACCTTAACCCAGAGTGGTAGCACCTATTAGGGTCCCAGCCATGGGAAAATAGCTAACCCCCAGACTGGAGGCAAAACACTATGAAACATTGCCAGAAATACATTTTTGAAGAAAAAAAATTACCTGGAATAGATTTGTTTCTTGACAAAACCCTCTTTACAAAAATACGATAATGAAACCTAATCTACAAACTGATTTCTTATAAAGAATACATATTTTATTTATATGAACCTATCCTAAAAATCTTGTCGGTATTAAATAACACATTGCTGTTGACATGCCGTAAAACAAAATAAACCAATAAAAGCCTTGCATTTGTGTTTGTGTGTGTATTCAGACGAATAGTCTATGTGTCATTCGACTAGTATTAGGTTGGTGCAAAAATAATGACGTAATAATTTCGTTTTTTGACGTATTTTTTAACGTCAAAAAACGACATTATTACGTCATTATTTTTGCACCAACCTAATAGAATGATGGCGTGTGTCATTCGAGTGGTAGAATAATGGTCTATGCGTCATTTAACTGGTAGAATAATGGTCTATGTGTCATTCGACTGATAGAATAATGGTGTATGCCTCATTCAGCTGGTAGAATAATGGTGTATGTGTCATTCAACTGGTAGAATAATGGTGTATGTGTCATTCGACTGATAGAATAATGGTGTATGCCTCATTCGACTGATAGAATAATGGTGTATGTGTCATTCGACTGGTAGAATAATGGTGTATGTGTCATTCAACTGGTAGAATAATGGTCTATGTGTCATTCGACTGATAGAATAATGGTGTATGCCTCATTCGACTGATAGAATAATAGTGTATGTGTCATTCAACTGGTAGAATAATGGTGTATGTGTCATTCAACTGGTAGAATAATGGTCTATGTGTCATTCGACTGATAGAATAATGGTGTATGCCTCATTCAACTGGTAGAATAATGGTGTATGTGTCATTCAACTGGTAGAATAATGGTGTATGTGTCATTCGACTGATAGAATAATGGTGTATGCCTCATTCGACTGATAGAATAATGGTGTATGTGTCATTCGACTGGTAGAATAATGGTGTATGTGTCATTCAACTGGTAGAATAATGGTGTATGTGTCATTCGACTGATAGAATAATAGTGTATGTGTCATTCAACTGGTAGAATAATGGTGTATGTGTCATTCAACTGGTAGAATAATGGTGTATGTGTCATTTAACTGGTAGAATAATGGTCTATGTGTCATTCGACTGATAGAATAATGGTGTATGCCTCATTCAACTGGTAGAATAATGGTGTATGTGTCATTCAACTGGTAGAATAATGGTGTATGTGTCATTCGACTGATAGAATAATGGTGTATGCCTCATTCGACTGATAGAATAATGGTGTATGTGTCATTCGACTGGTAGAATAATGGTGTATGTGTCATTCAACTGGTAGAATAATGGTGTATGTGTCATTCGACTGATAGAATAATGGTGTATGCCTCATTCGACTGATAGAATAATAGTGTATGTGTCATTCAACTGGTAGAATAATGGTGTATGTGTCATTCAACTGGTAGAATAATGGTCTATGTGTCATTCGACTGATAGAATAATGGTGTATGCCTCATTCGACTGATAGAATAATAGTGTATGTGTCATTCAACTGGTAGAATAATGGTGTATGTGTCATTCGACTGATAGAATAATGGTGTATGCCTCATTCGACTGATAGAATAATGGTGTATGTGTCATTCGACTAGTGCAATAATGACAATGAACCGTCTCAGAACAAAACTGATAAATCTTATGTTTTTACGTTAAAAAATGCTTACCTATTCTTTACGAGCCAATAATCTTTTCCATTTTCATTGCCGTATCCAACAACCAGAACCCCATGATCAAGATGGTGAGAACTGCACAAAATGTTTTCGTATATGCCACTTTTATATTGAGCAAAACCGTAATCGCTGGCGTCAATGGCGACGGCGATTGGGCCAACTGTAGCGACTGCTTGCTGCAGTGCTTTTTCGCTAAAACGCTTAATATCCACGTAACTGGACACCGAGGTAACTGATTTTGATTTATTGAATCTGCACTTATCATCCTGTGAATAAAAAGATTGCAAATTGCTTCAGCCATGCAGATATTTTTATTGACTTACTTATTTTTTTAGTCATTTCACTCCAAGGAATACAATTAAGAGGCAAAGTGTGAGAGAGTATGAGAGAGAGAGAGAGAGAGAGAAAGAGAGAGAGAGAGAGAGAGAGAGAGAGAGAGAGGCAGAAAGAGAGAGAGAACATTATTGAGAGAGAACAATAAAAGAAGACAGAAGATAACAATTGACTTTGCATTTGAATTTCTGAAGATCAAAGTTGACTGGAGAGCAAGAATCCGGAAGTGAGTTCCACAAGCGAGAAGTGTGAGAGAAAGAACCGTTAGCATAGAACATATGGTTAAATCTAACCATTTCAACTGGCTGATAATGAGACCTTGCCGTCTATTTTTTCAAGGAAAATTCTTGAAGAGGAAGTGAGGACTATTATGGCTCAATGTGATCTTTCTTTAACATTAAATGATCTCATGTCAAATGCATACTACGGGGGAGGGAGGGAAACAAATATTCGTACACATACAAATTTTTAATTTATTGTATTTTCAACTAATGAATCAATATGCTTTTCATGTAATTAACTGTACTCAGATGCATAATAAATAATATGCATAGAAAACAGAAAGAACTTGATTTTATAGAAATAATGCCCATTTAGCCATTTTAATGGGTGAAAAAAGTATTCGTACAATACAAAAAAGAATACATTTAATACTTTGTATAATAGCTTTTATTCCCTTTTACAGTAACCAATTCTCTTGTTGTTCTTCTCAATTAAATGATTTTCAAATTTTAGTTGGCATTTTGTTCCATTCTTTTTCGCATATGATCTTCACATCCGGGATGTTTGTTGGATCTCTCGATTGGATTTGAATTTTCAAATAACGCCAGAGATTCTCGATTGGGTTTAAATCTGGGGGCTGACTTGGCCATTTCAGAATATTTACATTATTTTTAGCAAGCCATTTCTTCGTAGATTTTGCAGTGTGCTTAGGATCATTATCTTGTTGGAATCTATTACTAAATATGTTGTCAGTACTTTTTGCAGAAAAACATCCCCAAATAATGATGCTGCCACCACAATGTTTATTGCTGGAATTGTGTTCTTTTGTTTGAAAGCATTTGGCATCTTTCCTCCAGACATGATTTCTAGAATTACGTTCAAATAACTCAATTTTTGGTTTTGTCTGTCCATAATACTCTTTCCCAATATGATTTTTCCTTATGCTTATGTTCATGAGCGAATTTGAAACTGGCATCTCTGTGTCAATAGCAGTGGAGTTTTTTCCGAGGGAAGCGTGACTTTAGATTGTTCCAATGAATTTCGTTGCTTATTGTCCGTTTAGTGACACAGATTCCCGATGGAAGCAAATCATCTTGCAACTCTTGAGTAACCATTGGATTTTGTTTAATTTGACGCGTTAATTTCCTCGAAGATCTTGCATAAATCTTCCTTGGAGCACCTGTTCTTCTTTGGTTTCAACGGTTTTGAGATTTTATAACTTGCAATGACTGAACTAATAGTAGTAGATGAACAACGTGTAGTATGTGTCTCAACTCCAGATGATACCAGAATATACTTTGCAATAAGTGTGACGTTAGTGAAGCCATATATCTCGATGGGGTAGCCTGATAGGTGACATCCTGACAACCAATTGCAGATCCAGGATTCATCTGATGTCAGTGTCTGCCCCGACATGGGTATCTGATTGGCACTCATAAGAAAGAACATATGACTGACATAAATATATAAACATCCACCCAATACAAGGGCGAAGAGACACTCAAAGCAGAGGGTTACTGAATGAGGTTGTTCTATGAACGTAAGAGAGGGAGGTAAAGAATGTAGAGTATGAGGATATGCAGATAAAAGTTAACGCTAGACTTGAAGAGAGTTAAAATTATTGTGATAGGAGAAGCAACCTGTCGCTCCACAAAGTAGCGGGTTTTAGGAAGAAGACGTTCGAATGCAAATTCTGATGAAATACGGGAGGAATAAGGATGATTCATCCCACTGTACGTAGCATGGCAGATCTTAGCTGTGAAGGTCTGAATTGATGGAAATAAAGAACTTATAGTTCGACAGAGCACTTGTCATGGAAATCGATATAGAATATCAAAAGGTTTGCAATGTGAGACAAGGATTGCAGGGTGGAAAATCGTTCATCAACCACAAGGCCACGTAGACGTTTTTGAAGGCTGGAATGTAAGGTCTGGGTAATTCCAACCCAGATATTGCAGCAGTACTCCATCTGTGAACTGATCTGCTTCTTGTAACGATAGAGCATGGCAGAAGCAGTCAGATACTTTCCGCGGCAAAGAACGGGCCATATGATGGATCGTATAGATGTGTTCCACTTGAGGTCTGGATTAACTTTTGCCCCAAACAGATATTCCAGACAGAGAGCCTCCTTAACCCTAGAACATTAACCATGTGTATAGTACTCAGATCAAATTTTCCTATTTTTAATTACAATATTCAGTACCTGATTTTCTTACCTAAATAATATGTTTTTCAATTCCTGTTAATGTTAACTCAAAGTACAAAGTTTGAAGTGCCTGCATGTAAAATATTTCAAAAAAAGATTTATATTTAATATTCTTTTTGATATTTTCAAAATCGGTATGATATACCCATGGTTAGTAGTGGTGTAACTTTAATTGATGGTTAGTGTTCTAGTGTTAAGTGAACAACCATTCATCATGTTAGGCAAAAATTTAGGGTCTGCTTGGTGACGATAAATATCGTGTTTTCCTTAATCTGACAGACGATAATATTACAATGTACCAACAATGAAATGAACGGTTTTGAAACTCACTCACTTTGGCTTCATAAGGATAATCGGCTTCGGAATCAATTCCTCCTTCTTTGTGGATGCATTTAAAGGCAGCATCTATTATACCTCCTTCACAACCATGAGTTCCTGCAACATTTAAAGAAATATTTAAGCAAACAACTAAAGGACAATAATCCAAATCGGCTCATTAGTTCAAGGAAATTTTACAAGAGATTTTTCAGAAAAAAAAAAAGAAAAATCGCATAAATAGAAAAATAAATTCAAACTTACCGCAAAACCCGGCGCAGTCAATTAAATCTTGTTCGGACAAAGGCATCAATTTTCTTGTTTTCTTGAAAACCTGACCTTCAAGAGATCCAGTTGCCGAGAAAGCCCAACAAGAGCCGCAACTTGCCTAGATAGTGATAATAACTTCATTGTCAGTGACCATACAACCAAAAATGTCTCTAAAATGTAAGTTCCCATATACGTTATATTTGTTACTACGCAAAGATAATACAGTTTGAGAATTCTTCATCCGAAATTCTTGGGACCGGAAGTGCTTCGGTTTTCAGATTTTTTATTTTATTTTGGTATACATGCTATTTAATTTGTATATTGCATCTACGATATCTCTTTATATTTCATAACACAGGTTGTACATATGGCTTGAAGGTAGAGTTATAACAGAATTAATAAATTTTGTCTACATATAGATACAGTTAATGGCGCTAAATCACACTGGTTTTTAAATGGTGAAATTAAGATTTTCACGTGAAAATAATGTTTTTTACTTTTCATACGAGTACAAAATAGTGACAAGCATAAATGTTTGCTTTTTTTTTTCTTTTCACTACCCACATGGGTATCTGCAGGATTTTTTTTACATTTTGAATAATATCTTTGCTGAGCACGAAACACCTGATAATAAATACACGAATGAAGGTATTTCTGTAACGATTGCTGTCAAAAAGCTGGTGCCAACGTAGGCTACGTAGCTGGACTGTGGAACCACCACACAGATGAGGTCAATTACAACATGTGCACGTCACCTAGGAACATTCCAAGTGCATTCTGAAATTTCCCATTAGCGGCAAATCATGTCAGTACGTGAAAATCTTACGGAATTTGGATCTTTCAGATAGAGGATACTGAACCTGTGCTATAATATTTGGCAAATAAAATAAAGTGTCTGTCTCTTTTTCCGTCTGTCTTTCCGCTATAGACTGAGAAACTACGAACCAGGGACTGTCATATAAAGTTGACCTAGATAAAACATGAAGGTAATGAAAGGTAAAACTAATTAAGGCAATGAAGTCATTTCTTATGGAAGTTAAATATTCGTTCCCATGTAAAAATATATTGGTAAGGGAGGTAAATCAACTTTTGGCAGTAATTTGGTAAATTCATAAATGGACAAGATGAACTCTGATGACACCAACTATTTTATTGCCCAATTACTAATGTCAATTTCATAATTACTACTAATCTATTAAAACAAATAATTAAATATCAGACATAAATATTACTGCATCTGCCTTATTCGAATGTGATGTTTGAAATAACGATGTTTGAAATGGACGACATTGGAAGATGACGAGAAATGATATTTCGCTGTTAACTGATGCCAAATCAAACAACATGTCGGATACACAGTTCTGAATATCTGGCATTGATACGATAATTATGATTTTTACGTAATTATTGGTATATTTTCATTTTGATGATCAATCAATAAATCATTAATTAACTTAACGCTTCACATATCAACAGTTATTTCAGTCTTAAATAATTTCCGTTTGTATCTATAAACTTTAGTCTTCAGAAAATAAAGTGCAATTACGTTTTATTCAATTATATGTTCCCCATTATTTGCAGTGAATTGTTAACACTTATCAGACAGCTTTTCGATACATTTCGAATAAAATTCCGTTGGTTTTGATGTGAAAACCTTTTCGAGGAAATCTTGAATCTGTTTTTTGTTAGAGAAAGCTTTCCCCCATTAAAGTGTTTTGCAGTGATTAAAAAACATAAAAGTTCAGGGGAATATGGCGGATGGAATAGAACAGACCAACTGTGTCAGAATTTTTTTATCGTGTTATTCTTATTGTATGCGACCAGGCTTTATCATTGAGGAGAAATATTTTTTCTTTTGATTTACGATAGGCGCTGTCACTGCTGTGCAAAACAATAATAGTCCAAAGTTATTCCTGTCACGTACGATTAATAGTTAGAATAATACATTCATCGTTGCTGAAAAGGGAATTTACTTATGAGTCAACCTAATAAGATGGAAACCAAAATGCAAAGATATTTACCTGGTTTTTAACTGCTGTTACATAGCCTTTCTTTCTCCAGTCTATTTCCTTCGGAAGGTTCTGGACATCTTCGTTCACAAACATCACTGAGGCATTATGCTTTTCTTGATCACGGTAACGGAAACCGTTCATAACTTTCTTGAATTCCTCGTGAGTCTATAAGAAAAAGTCTGTCTGCTTATTTGTAAAAAGGTTCACTTTTTATTCAGTACAACGTTAATGGCAAACGGATTTCTCTGCATCTGTAGGGATGCAGAACGTGATTGTTTCATCTTGTTTACAGGACGAATTTCCTAACATCCTAAGTGACTTCGATGGTCACGCGACAGCACGTGGTTTGACGGTAGTCAGTTCATGATTAGCTTACGAAGGAAACAGAGACGCTAGCCAATCCCCGCTTCAACATCGGGAGAGACAGATGAGATAACCAACGGCTGCTTCGAGAACAAGTGACATCCATGCATTCTCTCCATAATGAACCTGAAATATATCACCCGGGATGGCTGTATCTCCCCCCCCTCCCGAGGGCTATTATAATATTCGTTCTTTCATGTAATGATGACTTTTTTCATATTTTTTAAATTAATTTAGCCTAAGCAAGGTGATAATGTCACTAAGACACAAGAAGCTACTGAGAGTGAAAGAGAATGAAAAAGACTTTAGAAGGAGCCGGAAACCGAATCCTAAACAGGAAAGCAAAGGATACACCTGTTCAAAAGGCCTGGGCGGGATATATGGAAAACTAGATCTGCCCAGACGTCTAGTTCCCCCTCTCGACCTTGCTAGCCGAGTCCAAAGGAGGGGATAAACCAATACAGTGTGGTACCAGCGCGGCTGCTGGAGATGCCAGAAGGTAGTACAAAGTGCCGTCCGTCCGCCTTAGGGGCCCCACGCCGGGTTTGAATTCAGAGTTGTTCTTCTCCTAGACCAGTCTGTCCTGCTATTTACCCATAGAGGGAGAAGAGGAGGATTCACACCTTTCCCACGTAAGTGAATGTAATGGATTCGACTGGAATTCAAGCCGCTATCCATTACTCCACCGTGCCTCCTATTAAAATATGTGTTATAATTTCTCCATACGGGACAAATTGTGATAAATACATATATATTTTTGAATAACATATTGTATGGCATATTTATATATTCTAGTGATGTGCATAAAGTGTTTGTAGGTAGAATCGTTTTTTTGGAATTTATTTCTTTGAGTTATTCTAGTCCATCCTTCTCTGGTGTTGTATATCCCAGATATAGCAATGTCTAATATGGGCCTTGGAGAGCGGAGAAAACCAAAATATTTCTTGTCTATTAACAAGCACCACATTAAGTTTTCGTAGTAAACAAATACAGAATCTCATCACGTTATTCACATTGAAATAGTGCTGATCACGTGATTTATAATTATCATTCATGATAACCTACATGGTTAGGTTAGGATGATTAAATTACCGACATATGAACTCTAATCAGGTTATTTAATGTTGATTGATTCATTTCTTCTTTTAAGGCTTATCAACACTTTGCAGGTTATTTAATGCCAGACATTTTTTTTTAGATTGTAAGAATTTTTTTGAGATTATAATGATTCTTACTGATACAAGTTCTACTAATTAATCCACAGCTGGGGGGAAGAGGTGGATTCATCTCTTTCTCAACGATATTTGCGCGTGTCAATATAACGGACCCAAACAGAATTGGAATTTGGCTCTACAAATTCCAATTCCGAGCCATTATCCATTGCACCAGCCGCACATCTAAGCTTACACCACCTTGTATTCCCAAGCGGTTACCCGTCTAGGTATTGACCAGGCTCGACGTGACTTAACTTCGGTGACTGTGTGAGAACCAATGTTTCAAAGTGATATGGCCGTAAGCCATGCTACCCGTACACCTTAGCTTACAGCACCTTGTATTCCCAAGCGGTTACCCGTCTAGATACTGATCAGGCTCGACGTGACTTAAATTCGGTCATAGGACAAAAACCAATGTTGCAACGTGATATGGCCATAAGCTAGCCAACATGGGCAACGTAACTGAAAATAATATTCTGCAAATGACGTCATCTCTTCTGGATCTATTAACATTTTCTGTTACTTATAGATTAATGTAGACCAACAAGAGGTGTCGATATTTACTTACCATATCAGAGTATTCGTTGATGCCCATCCGATAGGAGTGTTTAGCCATGTCACTTTTATTGTTGTATTCCTCGATAAGACGGAAATTTTTCTCCCATTTCATTCGCCTGATAAATAAGACAAATTCCCTTTGTTTTGATGAAAGTAATTTGAAAGGATTTTAAAACTAATACAGGTATCTAAATTTTTTTTTATACCAAAGTTTCTTATTTTTGTTTTCGGAAGTGCTATTTGAAAAAATTGTTAATAATTTATAATGATCTTTTGTAAAAAAAAATAAATAAAAATAAACAAAACTGTGTAAGCTTTTCATGAAACGAACAAAACCCTGTCAGCACTTGTTCAAATAAAACATGTTTATTTTTTTTGACATATTTTTACTTCAGGCCAAATCATGTAAAACTGAGTACCAGAAATGGGGGCCTATTTCAAATCTTGTTGTTTCACAGGAAGCGACATATTTTACTTTCGGTTTCTGTTTACTGTAGTTCTTTTTATGAGATATTCACCAAGAAAATATAACTTTGGAGTCTTTAACATTTTTCACTTAAATATTAAATTTATATTCTTCGCTATGAAATTTTAATTCGTAAAAACAAAATCACCAATAATCAACTTTTCTTGTGTAATTTGTATTTCTGTTTCTTACAAATGAAAAAATGTTTTAATTTTTACCACGCTTCATATAGTGCAATGTTACATTTTGATTTTACTTGATTTTAAGAAATAATTTATGAATCCGATTTTTTGTAGTCTTTCTTCTTACAAATGTTACAACGTCTCTTTAAAGAAAGTTAATTTTAATAATGTTTTTTCATGTTTAACTTTTAACAAACTTTTCTTACGAAGATTTCGATTACGATTTTACACTGTGAAATTTATTTAAAAAATGCCATTATTTGTCTTATGAAGTTAAGTTTCATATTTTTCTATTCGTAACAAGAAATATATTCACGATAAACTTATTTTTTTTTATTTATGAGTAATTTGTGTTTTTCTTTCTAAAAGTTATATTTTTAAAAAATATGTTGAATTTTATTTTAATTTACCAATAAAACACATATAAAATTGTAATATTTTTATACAACAAAATTAATGGAAAAGTTATTTCATAAGAATCTTGTTATGTAAAGTTAATGCAATTGTAGTAAAAACAGAACCAGTGAATAAACTTATACCAAAGCTTTATTGCACTTTATTCTGACTACTCGTCTAACTGAAGGATATTACAGTGTGCTTTTTATACTGTGATGCGTGTTCTTAGCTCATATATCTATTGTAAATTTAACGACTCACGAAAAAACAACGAAACTCCATATGTGCATCAACAAATATATATATATATATATATATATATATATATATATATATATATATTGAAATATAACATACAAAACAATCATGCAATGAAGTGTAATGTTTAAGGAAAAAAAAGTTGTTCCCCTTCAACCGTATTCTGATTTATGATTGAATGTTCGAAAGAGTTTCTCTTGAATGAGAATGTTTAGGATTCTATTAGGTTGGTGCAAAAATAACGTCGTTTTCTCACATATGTTACTATGTGAGAAAACGAGATTATTTTTGCACCAAATTAATATGTTGAATAGAGTTTGCTGTTAGAATAGAATACAGTTAATTAAGAAATGTGTTGTTTAGAGAAATTAACAGAATTCTGGTTCATGAACTTGGTTGAGTCACAGAGAGAGATATGTATAATGTGTTACAAAAATCTGTGTCTGTGTGTGCGTTTGAAATGTTGTGAGTAAAATCGTAGATTTATGTGGACAGGCGAAAATAGCTGGACTCTACTCGCGGCTTGTGGTAAAATTGCTGTTTTTTTAAAGATACCGGTAGGCTCCGAGCGAAAACGCAGGAAAAATTGATTTAGTATTAAAATGTTTGATTGGTTAAAATTTGACCAATTACTGATTTTGTATCAAAGAAACATGTGAGCAAGTTCACGACCGAAAAATTCAAAGTGATGACTGCGATTGCTAAATTGTCTTATAGAAAAACAGTATTGATTTACTAACCAATCACAGACGAATAAATTCTGGACGTGGAAAAGCATAGCAGTCGCTACAATACCGCCTAGATCTTCAGGGGAGGTAACTGATGATTTATTAGTACAGCCATATAATTAAATTCAATAAATCTAATTCAATATTTTAGATATTGTAAACGATGTATATGAAACATTAACCCTAAACCTAACCCCCAATATTTTCAAGTATAAGTTTTCAAGCTTTCTAGTTACTTTTCTTATCATATTAACTTAGTATACCTATCGTTACTTCATTTCAAAGCAATGAAATAAATAAAATAAGTTATTTAATACTATATTTTTTGTTCTAGAATTCATAGTTTTACTAATTTAAAAAAAATTTTTTTATGAGAACAATTTTAAGGTGGTAATTAAAATGCATATAACGAGTCGCAAGCCTTTGTTAACAGGTGATAGATCCGAATCTCCGCCAAGTAATAATAATTGTAATAAGACCTTAGAAAAGAAAAACTATACCAAGATGAGGAGTAATATTTTGAGCAAAATCAATTATGGTGTTAATCTCTACGTGTTTTTTTATTATTATTATTTTTTAATTCGACAAGTGCTTTTAGTTACCACAAACCCGACTAAAAAATAAAACAGCTATGAAAGTGAGCCACACCATAAATTGTCCTAAAGTAAAAAATAAACCCCCGCCAAAAAAAAAAACAAACAAACAAAAGAACAAAAAAAAAAAAAAGTGAAAAAACAAAAAAAAAAACAAAACAAAACAACAAAAAAACGGCATGTAAACCGGACACATTTAAAATGTATTCCGATATTCTATACCTGAAGAAAGTGTTCTCCTTCTGTAAGGCATTATTTATTAGCGGCTACTATGCTGACTGTGGCCGAGTGGTTAGCACGATCGCATTCTGACAATGAGACCCGGGTTCAAATCTCACCATAGTCGATTTGTCCAAGAAGGACTGCGGCAACTTTGGAAAGTGCTTGAAAGCTTTGTGCGTGAAATTAGGTAGACAGAACCCTGCGCTAGCAGGAAGTCAAAAGTCATCGCTGGCCTTGTTCAAATTGTTGATTACACCAGATAACGCACACTCTCTCACAGAAACTGTAACTAAGGTCTGCTCAGCATAGTTGCAGTATAAACCACAGGTGGGCTCTGTGGGTGTTGAAAGATTGGCTAGTAGACGGTTACCCTTGAATAGAGTGGCCAGCTATACATACATACATATGCTAGCTACATTTATTTTCTGAATACTATTCTTTTTACTGAAATCGTTGTTTTTATTATAAGCTCATACATCCTATGTCCAATTAAGCACCCACGGAAAAAATAAGACAAGCTGTTTCATTTTACCACCATTGGTAGGGTCTTTAATGTTATATCCTGGAATTATTTAAAGAATTGGTTTCGATTATTGGGAAAACTAGATTGGGTATAGAGTCGATTTGAATCTCTACAGGAAAATCAATCGAATTACTCTCGATGATAGATATTAACACTTTGATGAAATTCGTAGAAAGTAACAGAGGAATTGAAACAGTAAGGAATAATACCCCCCCACACACATACACACATCAGAAAGGAGGTTTCGATTGAAACAGACGGGGGAAAAAAAAGAGAAATTTAAAAATAAATATATTTACTTGTCTTTTTCAATCGTATCTGTTTGGTAATTTTTGTTGTATTTTTTCTTGTACTCTTCCCATGTTTTGTCCAACGATTCATTAAAGGCAGCGTTGAGAGTTAGTAGAGCGAGACAGATGAAGACGGCTTTCATTGTTAAGATCGAATACATTGTGAATCAACGCTGGAAAAGAAAACCTAATGAAGGAGAAACAAAGAAAACACAACAGAATTATTACTAGACTGCTTTTGTTTTTAATAGTATCTGTGTGAAATGTCCTTTTTAAAGAAACTTTTGCTTAAAAGTGAGAGAAAATTTGTGAAGAACCGATGAAAAAATTATATATATATATATATATATATATATATATATATATATATAATTTTTTCATCCGTTCTTATATATAATTTTTTCTTTAACCTGTAGAAAAAGATTTATTATTATTTATTATTTCGCTTTTGCCTTGAAAAAGTACACATTGGACGTAACGCGTCGGCTACTATTACAGTTTTCCTATTGTCTTTTACATACATACATACAAACATACATACATACATACGCACAAATATATATATATATATATATATATATATATATATATATATATATATATATATATATATATATATATATATATATATATATTGAATGCCTTTGGATAGTAATTTTTTAATCATATAAGTTTAGCTAAACACCAGCGAAACTTCGTTGTTAATTAATTTTCTATTTATTACTTCGATGTTCCGGACTACTTTCTTGGTTTCAGGTTCAAATTTTAAAGCTTCGTCAGATATGGAGAAAAAGAAGAAAGGAATTTCAAGAAATGAACGGATTCCAGGCCTTACTGAAAAACCGAAAAAATTACTTTATGTATTTTGAATTTTTACCACGGTAGAATTTCATTAAAAACGTAATAACATTCAAAATTAGAGCCAGTTATACATATACATACACATACACACACACACACACACACACACACATATATATATATATATATATATATATATATATATATATTTATATATATATATGTGTGTGTGTGTGTGCGTGTGTGAATAAACGAAACAAAACAAGACTACAAACAATTTGAAACCTTGTTCACCTGAAAGCGATCTTCAGACGTATCTTTCACTCTCTCTCTCTCTTTCTTTCTCTCTCTCTCTCCATATATATATATATATATATATATATATATATATATATATATATATATATATATATATATATATAAATTAATGGATGTTTTACTATGATTTCTTGAGTGCGCCGGCCGGTAGACGAGATAAACACTAATCATTTTACCGTAAGCAAGGCGCAGTAGCCACTAAGATGCAAGGAGTCACTGAGTGTGAAATAGACGAATAAAAGGTTATTCAATAAACGACAGAGCTTAACGATTGATGTCGCATTTATAATTTTGATATCTTTGTTGACAGGTAGTCAAGAATTCGTAAAAGAGTTCCACAAACGAGGAGTGCTAGAGAAGAAACTATTAGCATAGAACTTACGGTTACATCTAGCTATTTCAACGCCAATTTAATATTACGCTTAAATTCATAAAGTTTAGGTAGCACAGAGGAAAGTTCATCAGAATAATTATAATGAAAGAGTTTATAGAAAAGGCAGAGGGAAGCTACGTTATGGTGGTGCGAAAATTATTGAAAACCATATGCCAGGTCAGGACGGTAGACGAAATAAATCCTATTTAAATTAAATTCAGGTATTCATTGAAAATAACGCTTGAAGTAATATATATATATATATATATATATATATATATATATATATATATATATATATATATATATATATATAATATAATATAAACCTAAAGAGCCAGGTAAACCTACCTAGGTTTCACCTATGGATCATCGGTATACTTGCCCTGTATACCCTGACGATCCGTGTAGGTGAATCCTAGGTAGATTTACCTGGCTCTTTAGGTTTATATTAGGTTTGCTCTACTGTATTGAGCACTTTACGTAGTTATTTTTACTCGTTTTGGCGTTTCTTTTTCTTTGGATTCTAGGCTTGAACTCTGGACGATTGTTTTCGCCTCAATTTCATGTTCTTCGTTCTTTCTGTTTTTATCCGTCATTTTTCCTTGGGTACTGGTTCGTTCAACCACAAGCCTTAGGTATTTCACCTAAGGTTTTTTCCAAACGAGTACCACTATATATATATATATATATATATATATATATATATATATATATATATATATATATATATATATATATATATATATATATATATATATACAGAGAGAGAGAGAGAGAGAGAGAGAGAGAGAGAGAGTGCGAAGAAAAAGAATCCATTTTGCTAATTTAAAAAAGTGGGAAATATTGCAAAAAAAAAAATTTGAATGGATAAATATTAACAATTATAAAGAAAATGCAAGAATGGAATATGATTATAGAATACACCCTGGCTTAAGTATCCGATTATTTCCGATTGGCAACAAAGGTTGAGGATCGATCCCAGGTAAAAAAAAAAAAAAAAAAAAAAAAAGCTCGATTTCGAATGCCGATTTCTTAAGACACGCACTTCGGAATATTGACTCAACACATTCTTCTTGTATCCGACTTTGATCTGGCTTTGATCTAAACTCAACTAATTCTAGTCAAGGTTATGAATGCATAATTTAAAAATATTCATTTAAATGAAAAAAAAAAGAATCTATTATTTTCATTTTTTTTTTTCTTAAGTATATCTTAAGTGTCCGGAAAAAAATATAAAGAGAAAAAAGTCATAGCAAGACCGATAATGAGTCTCTTACCTCTCGCTTGTAAACTGCCGAATGGAGGATTTAGAACAAATGTAAATATATAAGCTTTGTTTATTAATAATAGTCTCATCTATTTGACACACTTTCATTGGATGCCATAACAATATCAAATCTGCATGTAAATAATTAGTTTTTAGACAAATATGTTGTTGATTTAATCATAGAATTTAATAAAAAAAAAATAAAATAAAAAGAATTCTCATAATTTTTCTCTCCCTCGGTCATCGCATCCATAATATATGAATTGTATAATAATAATGTTTAAATTTTTCTGTTAGTCATTTTTCAATCAACTGTTTTCGAATCATTTTTCATGGGAAAATGAAACATTTCCCAAGTAAAAGATACAGACGACTATTATATTTACTCGTTGAAATTTAGCACTAATTGTATCTGTTGGCTTTTATAAGAGATTAAGTGACAAAAGGTCTTTTTAATATTTTCTGTAGTCACCGCAGTAATTTTTCTACCTGATTTTAGTAATATAAATGTATGAATGATTTCTATTCAGCCTCGGGTTTTCCCTCCTTCTAACTTCTTTGCAAAGTGTTTCAAGATTATTATTATTATTATTGTTTTTATTTTCTTTGATTTCTGGCGTGTACACATTTCTTTCCGGGTCCCACCCAGGGACCTAAGGTTAGAAATGGCATCATGGCACTTTCCACTGACAAAAAAAAAAAAAAAAAAAAAAAAATAAAAATAAAATAAAATAAAAATTACATAGATAAAGCCCTTCGTAAAGTATGGGGTGTACTTGTCAGAACAATTTTTTGTATCTCCTTGAGGCATGGGCTTCCAGGAATCCCTGCAATTAGTCTACTGCAATCTTTTCCAACCAGTCCTAGGGCTCTAACTACAACAGGGATTGTTGATGTTCCCATATGCCACATTTTCGAGATTTCTATTTCAAGGTCCTTGTATTTTGACAGCTTTTTGAATATCTTCAAAGATACATTGCAGTCAGCAGGGACTGCCATATCAATAAGGAGGCACTTTTTTTATTTGTGGTCTTTAATAACAATATCTGGGCGGTTGGCCTTGATTGTTCTGACAGTGTATATTGTGTAGTCCCATAGAATTGTAACAGGTCCTATCTCCGTAACCGGGTCTGGGTGGTGTTCATACCAGTTTCTTTCAGTTTCCTTCCCGTAGAAGTTGCAGATTTTCCAGTGCAGATATTGGCCCACTCTGTCATGTCGGATTTTGTATTCAGTGGGTGCCAACATCGTGCAACCTGATACAAGATGATCAATCGTTTCTGGATATTTATCACAGAATCTGCATTTTGGGCTGACACAATATTTTAGTATATGTGCTTGATAATTCCTAGTTAGCAAGCATTGGTCTTGCGCAGTTTCAGTTTCCGCTTTCAACCCTGCACTGCCTAGCCACTGATGGGTACGGGTTTTGTCTACATCAGCTTGTTTGATACGGGCAGAGTATTGGCCATGAAGCGGTTTATCTTGCCATCGCTTCTGTATCTGGTCGGTTGCATTCGTCTTTGCTGTCTTTTTTAAGTACTTTGCAGTTTCAGCCGGTGTATTGTGCTGTAGTTGCATCTCTACGCCCATTTGAAGCTCCATCATTATTATTATTATTATTATTATTATTATTATTATTATTATTATTTTCATGTGGCACATTGACGTAGTAAATGAGAATTCTGTTCTTGAGGCTTGGTGTCAACAAGATTCCTCACAACTCAAGAACTTCGAAAATCCTGTAAATGATGACAGTTTCGAATTTCAATATTCCCTAGACGTTATTTCAAGTTTCTATGTAATATTCCAAGTGCACTCATTACTACAGGAATCACCACAACAGCCATGTTCCATAGATTCTTCAATTCTTTGGCCAGATCCATGTTTGCATTTTCGTTGGAGTTCACTCTTGTATCATATGCAAAAGGAAAATCAATAATGTGAAATATGCAACTTCTGTTTCTGATTATTATTATTATTATTATTATTATTATTATTATTATTATTATTATTATTATTATTTCTGTGTTTTCGCAGATAAGATTATGATATCTGGCAATTAAAGCATCGATAGCTGGCCACAGTTTACAACTTTAGGTTTCATGCAATTTTCCTTTGACTGGAAGTCACAAAAATGCAAAGACAAAATACGAAATATAATTTTCAATAATTTATTCACAACTTTCGATATATATCTCATTCTAAAATTGGAAATATACAATGAAAATTAAAAAGACATCTCTTTCTCGTTGAATTTAACAAAACATCTAAAAATGAACCCATGCTGCCGATATATATATATATATATATATATATATATATATATATATATATATATATATATATATATATATATATATATATATAATTCTCAAAATGTGTGTGTGTGTGTGTGTGATCGGATGTTGTTTATGCGTTTCCACAGTTTTCATTCGATTTCGATTAATTTTTTTTTGTTTGATAGATAATTCTTCAGTGCCTGGAAAAAATTATAACCTTGAAGGCGAAAAATCGAAAAAAACTGATTTTTTACACTTTGCGCAAAAATCAAAGACAAAATTTAATTTCTGAATAAAACGGCGTACAATCAATTTAGAGAGTTGAAATCTAACGTAACAGATAATTAGAATTCTAAAACATATATTATAAATAAAATTATCGTATATTATTCTGACGGTTCATAGAAGAGGTTCCTTCCTTGCAAAATTGAGAACGCAAAAACAGCCCTTTTCATATATATTTATATCTACGTAGATACATTTATTTATATAAATATAAATAAATGTATATATATGTATATATACCAGACGTAACAGCAAAATTGTCCAAATCGTGTAACAGCATAATTGTTCATCTCACAAAATGCTTAATATCTAACAAACACACAAAACTAAGTGAGTTTTATTTTTCCAGGTTTTCAGATAAGACGTTTAGCAATCTTGACACCATTTGTCGTAAGAATCACTGAAAAAAAAACTGAACTATTTAGCTAGAAAGAGAACAGATTAAAATCGTTTTCTGTCGGCTCCACTGTCTTCGCAAATGAGCAGTGGTGAGAGGAACAAGATCATTCAGGCCTTCATTAATGGTAACAACATTTATACCCTGGCTTCCATCTTCAAAGTCCGTTTAAAAGCCATCAAGAGAACGTTGAATACATTTTTAAAAAAGAGGGAACAGTAGAGTGGAAAACTGGATCAGTAGGTCACAACAGGAAGAGGGATCATGATTTCAACTTAGAGCTAAAGAGATCAATTAGAAAAGATCCAACTCAATCCATAAGACGTTTGGCATGTGAGATAGGAGTTCCAGCCAGGACAGTCCAAAGAACAGTGAAAAAGACCTGAAAATAAAATCGTACGTGAAACGTGTGAGGCACCTTGTTACTCCAGGACAGAAAGTTAGAAGATTAGAGAGGGCAAAGATCGTCTTGAATAAGTCGGAAAATGATACTGTAATAATATATCTATATATATAGGTATGTATGTATGAACTTAATTTCAATCCTTCATGAGCTTCCGATCCTTAGCTATGATTAATAAATGATGAACAGGTCATTATGATCGATTTAATCACGATTTTCTGTTAAGCTTGGTGATTAATTATACATTCTTATTGTGCAAAAGTAGATTCCCATAGTGTTATAAAAACCTTTGAGGATTCCAGCAAGATATCTTTAATCATTTCTAAGATACAACCTTTTAGAGCTTAATCTAACAAATGGACAATTTTTCTTTTACACGATTTGGACAATCTTGCTTTTACACCCGGTATGTGTTTTCAAACATATATATATATATATATATATATATATATATATATATATATATATATATATATATAGTGTGTGTGTTAGTGTATGTCTATGTGAGAGAGAGAGAGAGAGAGAGAGAGAGAGAGAGAGAAAGTTTCGTAAATAAATGTCTCTCCGTGTGTGTAATCAGTGTTTCAACGTAATATAGCATTAAGCCCCATACCTCATGCACAGTATTTTCATACTTACACACACACACACACACACACATATATATATATATATATGTGTGTGTGTGTGTGCGTATATATATATATATATATATATATATATATATATATATACATGTGTGTGAGTGTATACGTAAATATCTATCTATCTATCTATGGATATATATATATATATATATATATATATATATATATATATACTTTATTTTCGCCTGAAGAGTTCCATTGCATGAAACTCTGGGTAGCGGATTTGATTTTATACTTATTTAATATTTAGGCTCTGTTGATCTTGGCATTGAGTTAATTATGTCTTTTTGAACATCCATACTATGAAGATTGGCAATCATCAGGTGTCATCAGCTACCAGTTTTGAAATGACATAATTCAACATGGCTTTCGTTGAAAGTTTTACCGCTTCTTCCACTTTGATCTCTGTTGATAGTTTAAAAAAATGCTTATTTCAAAATATTTTGGCCAGAAGGTAAACACTTTGTTTTTAACATTTTTTGATAACGGTCCATGATAACAATCGAGAATATTTTCTAATTGAAATATATTTATCAATGTCAAAATTACTGAATCATACGTTCGACACGATAAAATTATAGACAAAATTTGTATAACATATATTAATATTGAATGTTGATACACGTTTCGGGACTTCTGTACTCTTCATTAGGCAAAGATTTACGTTGACTTAATTTTTAAGTTGAAATGAAAAATACAGACTTAGAAAGAGAAGATAAACAAGGAGGAGGATGGGAAGAAAAAGAAAAAGAACAAAAAGGAGAAGGAGAAGGAGGAGGATGGGAAGAAGAAAGAGGAGGGTGAGGAGGAGGAGAAGAAGAAGAAGAAGGGTAATAATAATAATAATAATAATAATAATAATAATAAGCAACATATGATTATTATAATTCTACATGATTATTTTAAGTCCTCAAAACTGCAGTTACAAGATTCAACTTTTAATTCACTCTATTGTTAACTACGGAAGAGAATGGTATGTTAATTTTAACGCCTCCAAAATTAAGTTGCTCTCTCTTAATCATCCGAGAGACCCCCTTTTTGACTTCCATCAACATGACTGATGCTAACCCCCAGGAGAATAACTCTTTACGCCTTCTCAGTTCTCGTCTGACATGAAATGGAAAGACTATATTGAATCCATTGCTAGGTCAGCTACTAAGAAATTTGGTTCACTTTTTCGTGCTAAACATTTTACCTCTCCAGAATTTATCTTACTTATCTATAAGTCTACCATTTGTCCATGCTATGAATATTGCTGCCACATATGGCCCGGTGCTCCTGTTATATATCGAGAGATCTTTAATAAAATCCAAAGAAGAATCAGTAATATAATTGTTTCAGGCCAAAAGTGGGGATAGGGAAGACTGGTCATCATCTATCTTATCTCAAAATTAGCTAGTCGCATTTGTCGGAGTTAACTCCTCCTTAATTTCCTTTTTCTTTTTTCGTTCTCTTTTTCATTTCTACATCTACAGCGAACACAGCTACAATGTAAGCTCTCGCAGAAGATTGCGTCTTCCCATTTGTGGGAGACGCCATGAACATTATACACACATACACGTACGTACGAAGATTCACCAAAATACAAACTCTTTACGTTCGCACATAAGCACAAATGTTAATGTCTATGTTTATTGTAAATTTTGTTGTTTAATACATATACTTGTTTATATATATATATATATATATATATATATATATATATATATATATATATATATATATATCGGTCTTGTTTGTTTTCTTTACATATTCGGTTGGACTCAACTTGAGTCCGTCATATTTTTGAAGTGGACCTTTTAATCTTCTAGCAGGTATAGACACACGTTCCCAATTTAACAACACGTAAAACCACGGTCAGCTATACATTCATTGACCCAAACAAACGATACAATATTCCTTGTATCAAAATATCACATTCTTACTTACCATTCTTACTACAACCACCATAATACCTCAAAATCTCTATGAAGTCCTAAATAATCTCCATATGTACAATTTGTCGGTGTGTGGGGTGAGGAACAGAATAACATGTAAAAATGGCCCCCATGAATATTTACAATATGCATAATACTATATATACAAGAAACTAAACAGAGTGGTGTTAGTAATACCCCCACCCCCACAAATCTTAATTGTAGCAGAAGTATTAATTAAATGGATGAAATGCGGAACTTGAATGAATTAAAAACCAGTCATTCGACCAACCACGCACACGACTACATACTCATTCAGACACGACAACAAATACGAAAGAACACACTCGAAAAACGAAAAGTGTCCCGTTTCTGGTCACCTAACGGGGGAGAGGATGGGAAATTAAACTAAAGAAAGTGGGGACAAAAACGAAAGGGGCCAATGAGCATACATTCTCTAGCTAAGTTAATTTGGCGCAAAAACTAAAAGACATAAACTAATCTACTACTCTGGGCGGGGTTACCAATGTTTAATACAGGGCTCCCAATATCCTGATGCCTAACCGGCATCAAAATGCCACTCTAAGTCGGCTCCTTTTACTGGACACAAATCATTCACATTTTGCCAAATTCTGATGAAGGGTTGTCGTCGCCTTTCCGTCCCGATCTTGACTTTAAGCTGATGGTTAAAGAATAAGATCAGTTAGGAAGAGGTAAACTTCTCGTCTCCATAGAATTCCTTCTGTTACGCCGTTTATATCCCAGCTCGCTATAACATCAACTAAGCAGAAGAACCCATAGTGCTCAGCCTTAGTCAACGATGTTGCCATATTGCTACAAACAAAACTGATCACAAGAAGAACTTTCCGCGTAGCACGCGAACCATGATGTCTTCAATAAAAGTGCACAACGGGATTACGACCTTGCAATGGAAACAGGCGTGACTCTGTGTCTCCACCGACGTAAGTTGGGAGTAATTACAAAGCCTGCTGAAGAAAGTTTTTGTCGACCCAGAGGGCCTTTCGCATCACCAGCCAGTTATATATGACTATATGGCTGTTAATACTGAACAATCTCATCACAAATAAAATAAAGAAACTTGAGACTGTATAGGAGGACCAATATATTATATAACAGTCCAGCACTCTTTTCTTCGTTTTTTTTTTTTAATTTTTTATTTTTTTAAAGCATTTCACTCCAAACATAGGCGGGAAGTCACTAGCGCGCAAAGGGTTACAGAGAGTTGGAGCGAGAGCAAGTAGGAGTGATAGAGGAAAGGATGAGGAGAAGGTTAGGGGATAGATCAGGCCATCTGGAGACGTCGATTGACATTACATTGACATTACATTGCTTAACTTTTGGAAGGTAACTTCGCTATTGCAATGCGCTTTCGAATTTCGGTATCGCATTTTCCATTCTCTGTTAAAATGCTTCGTGGGTATTTAAATTTTTGTACTCGCTGGATTTTGTTGTTCTCTAATTCGTAGTTCGAATCTCCCCTTTGGCACTGATTAAATAAAAGATATTTCTTGAAAAGTGTAATTGCCACAATTAAACGCTTTTGTGTTTTTGTTTCATCGTATCTGATGTGTAATTTCATTTCTTAACACGTCACATAAATCAGTGGTTCAATCCTCACTAGTGACGTGCAGGTTGCCTAGCACTTATCAACACGGAATGTGGAATTGAACAATCTAGGAGAAGGACTACTCTGAATTCAAAGGAAGGATATGAGAAATCAGCATAAAATATTTAGTGCAACTGTAGGTTCTTAAAGTTATTTTACAAGCATGACACACTATTATAAAGAGCAAAATACAGAGAGAGAGAGAGAGAGAGAGAGAGAGAGAGAGAGAGAGAGAGAGAGAGAGCAAGCAAATAACATTACAGGAAAAAGATAAACAAAAGAATACAGGGCAGCGAAATAAATGCAAGGGAAGCAATTTAATCCAGAGTTATGTCCCTTTGATCATAACCAACATTAAGATCAAACAGAATCAACGTCTTAAATACCGAACATAATTTTTAAGTCTTTATGTAATTTAAATCTTTTATCATAATTCGATTTTGGATGAATGAAAATTAAAATGATACAGATTATTTTGCCAGTAGTTCAATATACTTCAGTAAAAAAGGAATATTGTCTAATTTTATACAATTATCATTTACTTTTTTTCTCTAAGTCAAGGTTATGCATCAAAAATGGTTTGCATTTTTAAGAAATAATAAATCTGTCCATTTTGATGCCCTGAGAGGACACCTTCGCACTATTAGCCTTCAACACAATACTTTACGAAATGAGAAGATATTACCACTGACTCGATAAGGAAACGCATAAAAAAAGTTAGTCTCGTTGTGAATCGAATGAGTTTGATCCATATGGGCAATTTTACTTTTAGCCTTGCGCCATGCTAAGTTGAGGTGACTTCATTCACTCTCTTCTCTTTCACTTTCGGGAAATTCAAGGTACGAAATTGCTTTCTCAGAGAAAGGAAAATGGCTGTTTATTTCCAAGTGGAATGATTTTGCGAAATCAAAGAAATGTCTGGCGAGACATTGAAAACTCTGTTTAACTTAAAGAACTTGATCAAATGTGTGTATATATCTATCTATCTATCTATCTATCTATCTATCTATCTATATATATATATATATATATATATATGAAGAAATGTACTCTTAAGGTGTGCTATGTTTATGGGATAAAGTGCTCAATATCAGTCATAGAGCGTGTGTAAATATAAAAGTGAACATTGAAGTCAACACTCGCTAGATGCAATCGTCAGGCCATCTGACAATTGCGTCTAGCATGAAACATCCTGTCGCCTCTAAGTGTTGACTTCAATGCTTAACTTTGGTGATCGTATGAGAACCGGTGTTTGGACGTCATACGGAGAAAGAAACTTGAAGTAGTAGTAGTAGTAGAGATGGAGAGATGGAGAGAAACAGAGAAAGAGATAGAGAGTGAGGAACAAGAGAGAGAGAGAGAGAGAGAGAGAGAGAGAGAATGTAAGGCAAGTAGAGAGACAAACAGATAAAGAGAACGATCAAAAGTCAGAAATACGTTTTCTCAACCAATAATTACGCATCCTGACACAAAGTTATTAACTGAATTTTGATCTGAAAATTTCACTGCATAATATTCAGTCTATGTGATTAATATACTATAGCTGGCCAAACGTATTCGAGAATACTCGCCTACTAGGGAGGCTACCCAATCCTTGTTGCAGACGCTTGCTCAAGCGCATTTGTGTTTATTCAACACCTACAGAGCCCACTTGTGGTTTATACTGCAACTATGCTGAGCAGAACTTAGTTACACTTTCTGGCAAAGATTTATCTAGCGTGATCAACAATTTGAACAAGGCCAGCACACTCAAGCCCTCAGCCACGATGATTTGTGACTTCCGTCTACCCAGTTTCACTCACAAGGCTTGGATCAACCCGTGGTATGGTTTTCAAGCACTTTCCAAAGGTGCCGCACGTTGGGTTCGACCCATCCAGTCCGATAATATCAGGAAGTCTCCATCCTGACAAATCGACCATGGTGAGATTCGAACCTGGGTTTCAGGGACAGAACCCGGGTCTCAGGGTCAGAACCCAAGTCTCATGGTCTAACCACTCGGCCACGTGCTCATTTGATTAATATTCACCAGTGAATTGAGTTCATGGAGGGAGATTATATTAAAAAAATATATATTCATGTAAAATGAATATTTTTTAATCCTTTGTAAACAAACGTGGGCACTTCACCGTGGTGTAATGGTTAGCAAATTTGTTTCGCTAGATCAATTACGACTGAATATTGAGCTCGATCGTCACTGGGTGTCCAATAGTTTGCGTATCTTAGTTGTGGCACAAAGCTGTGGCTAATAGTTGTGGCAAATGATTTGCTAAGCATAGCTTTATAAATCATCATTTGACCACGAACGTATTGCTATATCTATATATGTAGCCATCAACCGAGATAGTTATCAAAGACAAGCCATCAATTTAGATAGCTATTACAGACAGACCGTCAAATTAGATAGCTAACAAAGAGGCCATCAACTTAGCTATTAATGATATGCTGAAAAATTAGATAGCTATCAAAGACAGACCATTCACTTAGATATTTATCAAAGGCCGTTAACTTTGATAACTATCAAAGACCGACTGTGAAATTAGATAGCTAATGAAGTCAAACACTTAAATTAGATAGCTCTTAAAGACAGACTGTCAGTATGGATCGCGATCAAAGACAGACTGTCGAGTTAGATAATTATCAAAGACAGACCGTTTACTTTGATATCTATCAAATAAAAACTTAACTTATATAGCTATCAGATACAGACTGTCAAATTAGATAGTTAATAAAGACAGACAGTTAACTTAGATATTTATCTGACTGACTATATTTAAAAGACGGTCAAACGGATCGTGATCAAAGACAGACTATCTTGATCCCTATCCAATATAGATTAGTCAAATAAATTTATCTTAAAAACCTGATCACATTTTAGAAATACCTGCAAAAGGTTTGTGAAAAGAAAAAGAAATGTTAATGATTAACTCATATCCGAAGTCCCTTCAGGTTTTAAATTATCGTTGATTCAGCTATTTCGAGTTCTAATTTTACTCTCAGATAAAAAAATAAATAAATCAATTTTATTAAAGTTACAGTTTTATCTGGTTATTTGAATACCAAATTATTTCATATTTTTCCTCTATGTAAAATATATTAAAATACATTTATTTTTATTACGTTTCTTTTTTTTTTATGGCTTTTATGTTTCCGTAATTGTTATAAACATTTTTAATTTCGCCAGAGTTGACGTCATGAACGTGTCCATGGAATAATAATACTGTGAAGATGAAAGGCAAGTTTTAAGTCAACGATGCATAGCTTTAATATTTCTAGATGAAAATGTTGATTGTTCAGCATTGAAATTCTTTTCAAATATTTTTATCAAATGCACAATGAAATTGGACAGCAGTTCACAGTCGCACCACACACACACACACACACACACACAAACCCATATGCACAAAATCATGCAAAACATCGAATGATGACAAGTAATAAGATTTAAATTACAATTAAAAAATTGACAGTGTGTGACATTTTACGCTGGGCCTAAGGATAGAAAGCTTTCCTTCAAGCATTTATCCCAGAACTCAGCCAGTTATGTGCCATGCGTGATACACGCTTAGGCGATCATGTATCTTTCGATATCATGACTGACGAAGCAGATTTTTTTTCCGCGGTATGTTGTCATTTCTTTCTGCGGTAGATCAGTTGCTATCCAAGGTTATAGAACCCAGTCTGTCCTGCAATTTATCTATAGCTGAGAAGGGGGAGAAGAGGATTCATACCTTTCCGAAGGGTATTAGCACGTAAGTGAATTTAATGGATTCGACTGGAATTCGAACTCGGCTCCACTGGCCTTCTTCGTAAGCTTCAGGGATACGGCATTACAGGATGATTATTTGAATTACTTAAATCATATCTGCCAAACTGTGAAATGAAGGTCGTCCTAAACCGGTTTTCCTTCAGTTCCTTTCACACGAACGCTGGTGTTCCCCAAGGCTCTATTCTGGGTCCTACATTGTTTCTGATATTCATCAACGATCTTCCTGATGTCATCAACTCCCAAGTTGACATCTACTCTGACAACACTACTATTTACTTTTGCCTCAATAGTAAATCTGATATCGTTGACAAATCTAACCTGGCCCTAGGCTTCGAGAAGGACTTCGAATCTGGGGTTGATTGGGGCAGGAAATGGTTTGTAAACTTTAATTCCTCTAAAACAAAACTGCACGTATCTACCCACCATAGTGAACCCTCCCTGCTTCCCATCAGGATGGCTGATGCCCAACTCCACGAGAGCGCCTCTCTGCGCATGCTTGGTTTCACGCTGACCACTGACCTGAAGTGGAACAACTACATTGAATCAATAGCTTCATCTGCTGCAAGGAAAGTTGGTTCTCTGTGTTGCGCCAGAAGGTTCTTCTCGCCGGAGTCCATCCTTCAAATGTACAAATCAACCATTCGTCCTTGCAGTGGAATACTGCTGCCATATATGGTCTGGTGCTCCCGCTGTTCATCTCGAGGTCCTAGGCAGAATCCAGATACGGTTATGTAACGTGTTTGGTCCTGATCTGGCATCCCATCTGCAGTCGCTATCTCACAGACGTGCCGTAGCTTCCCTCTGTCTCTTCTACAAGTATTTTCACGGTAACTGTTCTGACGAGTTGCTTTCGCTGGTTCCCAGACTGCATGAATTTAAACCAGCTACTAAGTTGGCATCTCAGCCCCTTTCACTCTTACTGTCGAAACGGTTAAATGTAACTGCCTCTTCTATTCAAACAGATTTTTTTCTCGCACTTCCCGTCTGTGGAATTCTCTTCCTCTTACTTGCTTCCCTGATAACTATAATTTTCAAATATTCAAATGTAATGTCAACTGTCATCTCCTGAAACCATGATCTTGTTCCTCGTCCTTCTCTTTATCGTCTCCTTAAACACACCTCTTTGCTCTTGTTCTCTACTGTCTGTAACCCCTTGCGGGTTAGAGGTACTCCTGCCTTGCTTGGGGTGAAATGCTTAAAAAACAAAGCAAAAAGAAAACTAATGCAATGCAATATTTATCATTTATACAGGATGTCCGTGTGCACTTTAAAAATTTATAACTTTATTTGTATTTGCGATTGAAATAATCTGTAAAAAATGTTATAAAGTTTAATGTACCTAGTTTTAAGTATAGCCAAAATAACTAATGTGATTTCAGGCATTACTGTAAATCAGTTGGCAAATGTTATCCGTGAACTGCAAAATCGTATTACCCTTTGTATTGCCAATGATGGAGGACATATAGAAACTTAAATAAAATTTCGATAAAACTTAAAAAAATATAGATTTACTTCTTTCTAATCCTTTTTACAAATTATTTCTATCGCAAATACAAATAAAGTTATAAATTTTTAAAAGTGCACACGAACTTTATGGACACCCTGTATTTATAAATAAATAAATATCAAAACAATTTTTTATTTAACAATTTACAAACGTTTATTAAATTATTATTTTTTTGTCAATTCTCAAGAACAAAGACAATTTATAAATTCAATTTCATATGTTTAGGTTTTATTATAATTCTAATTATCGCTTTTTAAAACAACATTGCTCGAGGGAATGTGGTTAAAAAAGCGGTGTCATGCGAAAAACCATCCCTTTTGACACTGTCTTACTGCGGGGACGTTTATTCAGGTTTGCCTATCGGTGATTCCAACTTGAAGCATCACCTCCCTCATTGTAATAAACAGGGAAGGTGACAGAAGACGCGGGGACTGGGCAGTTTTTGTGGTTGACCTAAAGGTGCGCATACAGTAATCACCATATTAGGCTTTTCTTTATTAGGAAACGTCCGGTATTTATTGACCGAACAGCAAGTGATACCGTCAGTCGAAATTTATAAAATCTTCTTATTAAAAATGTTTTCAGAAAAATAGGTTCCCCAAGTCCGCTAACTGTTATCGCTCTTTCTAGTAATGGGTGGGAGGTTCTTTTCTAGATAATGCGAGATATCAACATCTTGTTAATGTCATTATTTTCTCTTCGAGTTACATGTGCTAACAATTTTAGTTTTCGCTACCGTTGAAAGTCCTCAAATGATGATCCTTTTATTTAATACAATTCTTTGTTTATGATTCTGTTGTACCAGTCCGCTAGGTTCGAAGAAGTATGGTACTCTTTAAGGCCTACAGGGTTCATTCGCTAGAAAGTCATTTTAATCATTGTTTTGTAAGAAGCTGCGTAACTGCGTTGAAACCACATTCAGCCATATAGGAAGCTGAAAAAGCAATGAAGAAAGGTTTGATAGATTCCCACGGGTTTAGATACCTTTCTGAAATTTCCTTTTGTAGCCAATATGGAATAATTTTTGAAAATTTGAAAACACAATAGTAAATGTCTACCGACTCCTTGAGTATTTTCAACGCCAAATGAAATAAATAAAAAAAAAAAACTTCCAGTGCCCCCTTTCAATATAACAGAGCCGACAAGGGTGTGCTAGCGCCTACGTTGGAAAACACTGTTGTAAAGTTGTTAAATAACGATCATAAATTTCAAAAACTGTGCCAAGGGGAATTCGAATGGATTGGGAAAATAGGAGAATCTATGGTTGAAAGGTAGACGAAATGATCGATCTGCAAAGCGACGATGTCTAACCGTAGAAGATGTAAGAATTGAAAAAGAATTTTGTATATAACAAAGGAACAACAGCGATGGGTTGTTTGGCAGTTTCTTTCTTTTATTAATGAAAATTGGATTCGTGATATTGAATAAATAAGTAAACATGAAATAATTTTACAAAATGGGGTAAGATGCAAGAGTAGCGATACCACACATGTTTTCTTTGTTACGGGCCATCTTGATGTAGCCATTCATTCCCCAACTTGGACCCCAACTGAAAAAGAAAGAAAAATCATTTTTGTGGCTGAAAGGTTGGTCCAGTTTAGTACGAACAAAACATTTATACATACACGTTTTTTCAACCATGCGTAAAATAATTCAGTGTATATATATATATATATATATATATATATATATATATATATATATATATATATATAATTTATGACTTCAAGGTGGGTTTGACCGCAGCCGAATCAAATTGCTGAATACGCCAAGCCATTGAGGATAATGCTGTGAGTGAACGGACTGCCAGTCATTTGTTTTCTAGAAGTTCAGAACGGAGGATCTGTCCCTTTGTGACGAGTCGCTCAGTGGCCGGCCACAGGCTCTGGATGATGATGCCCTGGAGCAGCCATAGAGGAGAACAATAGGGCCAAACCTCTGCAGAGTTTGCCGAATGCTTCCAGATGAAACAGTCAGACTCACTTTCGTCGCATAGGGAATGTGGATATCCCACACTGTCAGAAACAACAACATGACGCAACCTGTTTCTCGTTGCTTTCTCGGCCCTGCAACATACCCATATTTGTTTGAGTGCTTATCAATGACAAAAAGTGGGTCCTATATGACACTCCAGAGCGTTGTCATCACGCGATACTCTGCCTCATACCATAAGACCACCTTTACACCCATGCAAGATCATGCTCTGAATCTGGTGGACTAGTCGACAAATGGTGCACTACGAGCTTCAACCAACGGGCCAAACCATCACTGCAGACCTGTACTAGCAGCGATTGAAACGTGTGCAACAGTATTTGAAGAATAAGGAGCGAGCATTGATTAATCACAAGGGTGGAATATTCCTCCATAACAATGCAAAGGCTCATGTCGTGCGGGTGGCCAGGGATACCATACGGTGACTTGGTTGGGTGATATATTTACCTTCCTCCCCGGACTTTGCGTTAACAGATTAACACTTCCATGTCCTGGAAACCACTCACGTGAGAAATCCTTCGAAAATGAGATAGGCTTTCTTTGTATACAAGACATCTGATTTTTTACCGCCATGACATTGCGCAGCTGAAGGAACGCTGGCAAATTGTTCTGGTTGCCGATGGCGATTACTGTAAGGACTAATGGTATGTTAAATGTACTGTATACTTTTTTTTCCTAATAAATAAAAAACGGCAAGGACATATTGGTTACCTTGTAATCAGGATGTTTTTCCGATCACTATAATCTTAACATCTTCAAGTCTCAAGTTAACCATTATCTTTTCTGTATAACGTCATGAACTGCACTTGTTGCACTTTATTACGGACATACAACACAATAGCACTCTACCGTGACTGGATTTTGGGTATTATTAGGTTGGTGCAAAAAGAATGTCGTTTTCTCACATAGTAACATATGTGAGAAAACGACATTATTTTTGCACCAACCTAATATATTGGATGAACATTAAAATAAAATAAAAGTCTTATTACTGCTTAGAATTTCTCGGAGACTACATCCACTCTTCACGAGATTTCATTGTAAGAAGAGCGAATGTAATATCTGCGGAACTGAGCAGGGATAAATTAACATTTAATTTTTTTTATCTTATTTGTATATACTTTTTTCTTTTGTATATAAGTAAATTCCTTTAAAGGAGTATTTAATGCATATAAAATATTTATTTTATATGGCAGTTTCTTGCTTAACTATTTTTGATTAACGCTTTTCGCTTAACGATTTTATATAGCTGTTTCACGCTTAACGATTTTCAAAATGAGCGACTGTTTTTTTAACAGTGTTCCAGAGATTTATTGTTCTTTTTCTTTTTTGTTTCAAGGAATGCGCCAGCGGGCCGACAGTACTGAAATAATAGAAGCCTATATGATTCGGCTATTGTGATAATGAAAATGGAGAATCTCATCACAAAACGGATAACTAAAGTTTTTATATTTTAATAGAATTTATTCTCACCTGTTCTTTACGAGCCAGTATTTTTTTCCTTTTTCTGTGCCGTATCCAACAACCAGAACGCCATGATCAAGCGTGAAAGCATTGCAGTTGGAGCTTTCATATACACCTTCTTTGTAGTGAGCAAAGTCGAAATCGCTGGCATCAATGGCGACTGAGATTGGTCCAATTGTAGCCACTGCCTTCTGTAGGGCATTCTCGCTAAAGTGTTTAATATCAACATAATTTGACAGTGAGGTAACTGACTTCGTTTTATTGAATCTGCATTTATCATCCTGCAAAGAAAAAGATTACAAACTGCTTCAGTCATGCTAGCATTTCATCAGAAATTTTTTAATGAGGCTGTCAAAAATCACCATGGCTCGTTACTGGTTATGTAATGTAAAATTACTTCAGCACTAATGATATCACGCTAAGTTTATACATAGAACAGCGCAATTTCTAAAGAAGCAAAGTATTTTTATTCATTAAGCTGACAGATTTTTTATTACTTAATCATTGTTTTTAGTGGATACTCATATTTGAGTAGACGCCCCGTTTTTATTTTTTAAACAGTATATTTATTATCGTCCGTCGATCTGAATATTCAAGAATTATTCTTTAATAAGATTTCTCGAATATTCAGGCAGGTAGACGATACTGTTTAAAAATAAAAATCGCAGCGTCTACTCAAATATGGGTATATACTAAAAACAAGTTAAATGATAAACTTAGAACAACATTAAGAAAATTGGGGAAATTAACTAGATGTTATTCTTTTCTCATTGAATAATAATAAAAAAAGTAAAAAGAAAGACAAAAAAAAAAAAGCTTGTGGACGCTTTTTAACGCTTTAAGAATAAGCACGTATATTTGTCTTGAACATCGTGAATTGCATTAAACACTCATCAAGGAGAAATTACGATAGAAAATGTGATGGAACACGCGTTGTAATAATAGCAAGAGATGACTTCCAAAACTCATGAATGACAAACAGTATGGTTTTCGCCTTTCTAGTTCCACTGCTGATGTTTTAACTATTATCACGCAAAGTATCAGTGAACCTCTTGATGATAAAAATCTGTCTAGAATGATTGTCTTAGATATTTCGAACGCCTTAGATATGGCGTCGTGCAGGTAATTGCTGCACAAACTGACCAACTATGTAATCACTGGGATTCCTCTCAACTAGCAAGTCTTTCCTGTCAGGTTGTTAATGACCAGTCCTCTGAGTTACATGGGATCAATTCTCGCGTCCCACAAGGCTCTCTCCTCGGTCCTACCCACTTTCTGCTTTATATAAACGGTCTGCCCAAGAAGACTCTCGGATCCTTAGTAAATATATATGCAGATGATACTACAGTGCACTTCCATATATCTTTGATTGCCAGTGTCTTACAATCTGATTCCTTCTGACCTAACTCGACGGGGAAAAGACGCGCTGATATCAGTCAATACATCCCAAACTCAGCTGGTAACATTTCATCTCCACCAAGCAGATCGTAAACTTGCACCAATCCTGATGAATCATGTCCTCGAAGAGGCTCCTTGTCTTGAACGCCTACTGGAGCTGAACCTCACTCTCGACTTGAAATGCGTATTTTCGTGCCATTTCAAAAGAAGAATGGTCAGTTCCTTGTAACGCTCAAAAAAATACCAGCTGTCATGCTCTATCGTCATAGGACTCAGATCAGACCAAAAAAAAAATTGATTATTGCTGCCATATCTGAGCTGGTGTTACTCAATCCTAACTGTCCAGCACCGACAGAGTTCAAAAGTCCTTACACGGTCTTGTGGGTGATGAATTATCCCTCCTGAAACCATTATCACACAGACGAAATGTCGCCAGTCTTTCACTACTATATATCGCTATTACTATGGCAGATGTTCGGACGAGTTACATTCCTTAGTACCACCAGCTCGAACATTTGCCATGCCGTATTCACGGTACCATACCATCCCCATTCTCTTTGTATTCCTTTGCTAGAAAGCAAGTTCCACTCAGACAGCTTCTTCTCTAGAACTGCTACTTTATAGAAAAAAACTCCCGGAAGAATGCTTTCCTGACCGGCTACACTCTCGGTCTCTTTCAGTCCGATATCTAACCTACTAGTTCTCAGCACTGTCTTACTTCCTCTCCCCTTTCCTTTTCAAAACCACTCAGTGACACTCTACCTTGAGTGACACTTGGGCCTTGTATTGGGTGAACTATCAGTAAAATAAAAAATTGAAAAACACGAACATTTTAAAATGAATGCTAAACTGCCATCTATCCTTGTACACGGCAGTGAATGCTGGACTATTTTCTCGCGGATGAAGAAAAGACTTTAAGCAACAACAATGTGGTTCTATAGAATGATGCTGAGAATACTATAAGCGGAGCATGTAAGCAACGAGAAAGTCTTCAGGAAAATTAAAACAAAAAGGACAATTATATATAAAATCAGAAAAAAAATAACAGTTGAAATTTCTGTAATATGAGGAATGTTGGGTTGGAAAATTTGATAGTGACCAGGATGTGTGTCAAAGGGCAGGAAGGAGAGAGGGGGAAAGAACGAGTAACATACCTAACGAATTTGTGCAAATTGATGACAGAAAAAGTAGAGAGAGAAAGAATGTAAAGCGACAAAAATTGCTAAGAACTATTAAGTATAAGAAGCATGGTCGCCAACTTCCTGAAGGGACACGGCACACAGATGAAGAGAATATAACTGGAAGCGATATATGTTATGTCCAGTTAGTCCCTTTATCGTTTTTCTGTTGCCATTTCTGATTTCAGATTGAAACCCATGTTCTCTTGTTTAGGGAAAATCTCGAGGCAAGAGAGATTTCGTTCTACAGAAGGATGCTGAGGATCCCATGGACTGAACATGAGAGCAACGAGTAACTTTTAAGGAAAATGGGAACAAAAAAATGACGCTTATACTTAGAATCAGAAAGAGACATCAGATATTTCTTAGATACATAATGAGAAAGGAAAGCTTGGAAAATTTGACACACACTAGATATATTGAAGGCAAGAGGGACAGAAGGAAACAACGATTGAGCTAATGAGCTTGTGTAAATGAATGACTGAACAGGGTATGAGAAGGATAAAAAAAAAACATTGCTAAGAGCTACAAATTATAGGAAACTGTGGAGAGGCATGATTGCCCGTGTCATTCTTAAAAGATACAGAAAACAAAAGAAGTCATGGTGGATAGCGGCTCGGATTGAGGAATCGGAGAGTCGAGTTCAAATTCCAGTCAAATCCATTGCATTCACTTACGTGCTAATATCCTAACAATACACAGGAGTATACAGCAGGACAGACCGGGTTCTATGGCCTTGGATGACAGAAAGAAATAGCAACCTACTGCTGGAAAAAATCTGGATACCTGAAAGCTACCTGATCGTATGGCACATGACCCTATTATAGACAAACAATTATATAAGGAGAAAATTAATGTTTTGAAAGAAACTCACTTTGGCTTCATATGGATAATCAGTTTCGGATTCAATTCCTCCCATGCTACGGATACATGAAAATGCCTCTTCCACTAGTCCTCCTTCGCAACCAGTAGTCTCTGAAACAATATCAACAAATTTAGCCACATCATTAGAGAAAAATAATTAAAATCGACTCATTAGGTCTATGAAATTTTACAGCGAGATTTTTGTGAAAAAAAAAAAAATTATTTCCACAGAAAATGAGTTTAAAACTTACGACAGTCACCAGTGCAGTCAATTAAATCCTGTTCGGACAAAGACACTAATTTTCCAGTTTTCTTGAAAAACTGGCCTTCCAGAGATCCAGTCGCTGAGAAAGCCCAACAAGAGCCGCATTTTCCCTAAATTACATTTGAAAAAAAAAAAAAGAAAAATACCTTATCAGTGGGGTAACAACAATAAATATCTAAATAAAAGAATAAACATTTCCAGTAAAAATGTAGAAAATTGACACCGAACAGCGCACGCGCGCACATATTTGCGATGCTTAGTCATTTATGATTGAATTTATTCATGTAAAAGGAATTTTGCAAGAAAAATTTCAATATACAGTGTAACCCGGATATAAAAGAACCGGATATAAGAGAAACCCGAATATAAGAGACTTCGTCTCCGGTCCCGACAACTCTCTTATATCCGGGTTACACTGTAATTTAAACATTTAATATTTAAATTTTTAAAGATAAATACCCAGAGAAATCAAGTCGTTTGAAAATTTTAATTTTAACAATTATGCCTTGAATGAGAAAGTAAAACCAGAATATTGTTTTGCGTCGAATATTTTTTAATTATTAGCTCTGTTATAATTTTGCTTGTTCCTCTTTTCGTTAGTTAGTCCTCACGACCGATACGTCCTGCCAAAACCTAATAAATAATGAACCGTTTTGACTGCGTGAAAACACGGAACTGACATATCAGAGACGCTACTTGGTTTCAGTTTCTTCACTTCTCTTCTGGGCTAGGGCTAATTTAAAATTGACTCTGCAGATAAGTAAACTTTTAAAGTAAAATACGTTCAAATATACGTATATATTAATAAAATCATTTCATATATAATAACTTATCATTTCTAGCATGGGGACAAGTTCGAGAATCAGTTGTTAAATTTTTATCTTTTCTTATTGTTTCTTTAATATTCTTAAAAAAATATAGAGCGACATATTTCTTTCGAGTAAAATATTTTCATTTTTGATTAACGGCTAGTGATCACTGCTTTTGTCAGATGGGATGGAAAAAGCTTTTTGTGGATGGTTACATTCTAATCATTTAAAATTAGTAAAAAACTTGCTCGAATAACTTTTCTTTTTTCACTGAAAATAGCTGGAATTAATTTAAAAAATCGTCCCTAGATATCAATAAGTAAAATGCCAGTGGCCTTAACACCAAAAACCTATGTAAAAAAAATGAATTCATAGAAAATTTCTGTCTTAAGTTTTTAAGGTATTTGTAGTTGACGTTATCTTTGACTGAAGATTAAATCCAGTAATTTTTGTTTGAATTTCTAGGATGAGGTGTTATCTTTATCTTTCTTATTGTTTATACGCGGACTGTTATCCTCATCTTTGTTGTTATCACAACATTTCGACCGTTGTGACCTTCGAGTAACCTACAAAAATTTTCGAATTCGAGCATGACCGTAAGGCTTCAACAGCAGCAACAGCAATAACAAACGAGGAATCTCGGTGAATACAGTCAAGCGTATCAAGCAGAAATATCAGCAGCAGCAGGGAGATTAAGTATAAAGGACTCTGCCACGGGACAAGAGCCTAGTGGATTCGTGAATTTGGTGACATAGTAATCCCAGAGCAAGACTTAGATTCAATGAAAACAGGATGCGAAATAACTGAGCAACACTAAATGGGTACAATATGAAATATTACTAGACATGAACAACTAAATGAGAAGATTCTATCACCGGAGATTAAATAAAGAGCTCAATTCAAAATTCCTCGAATGTTACTTGGATCGACAAGCACGTGAAGAAGGCCGAAGGACATAACGGCCGAAACGTTCCGATAATAATAGTATGGTATTTAGCTTTGCGTTTAGTCAGTTATAAAAATTCTGTGGAGAATCCATTGCAATTAGAATAAAGATGACAAATATTTTAATTTACTTTTTAAAATACTTAAAGAAGTCTTAAATGTTTCGCTAATTAAGACCCAATTAAAAATGCGATCTTTATAATTACTACTAATAACTTATTAACATAAATAATTAAATACCAGCCATGATTTGATTTGCTTTTTTTTTCTTTTCACGAATGTTGAAAAGTCAGTCAAAACACGTGGAGGATACAAAATGTCATAATTAAAAATCTGGTAAAAAGTAAGCGAGTAATATTCAAGAAATTTTTTTTTATTTATTTTTAAATGAATTTAAATTGTAATCAGATTGATATGTTTTCGGATGGGCATATGTGCTGTACAATCTTCAAAGGCCTCATGTGATGGATTTAACCGTTTTCTTTCAACATATTTGTGGTCGTCGTGTATATTGGCTTGAGAAAATCGTAATTCTTTTAGGAAAGGTGTGATTGGAAAGAAACTGGGGAGTAGACTTATATTTTGATATGATTCGATAGTTGGCAATCTCGAGAATTTTCCTTCTGAGTAAATTACTTTCTATTTTGATGAGTATAGCATTTTTTAAATCAAAATTGTGGTTGAATTTATTTTTGTGTATGACTAGTGCATTTGATAAATTATTATATATAAGGTCCCTTTTGTGTTCATACATACATTTTTTAAAAAATTCTGCATGTATCCCTATTGTATTATGAGGAACATTTATGACAATTTATTGTATATATACCTACTTTTGAATTATTGTTACGGGTGTTTTTATTTCTGATCATATCCATAATGCCTTTGGAAATGGTTGTGACTTTTTGGAAGTTGTTTAGTTGGGATAAGTTGTTTTGGATAGTGAATGAGCTAAACAATAATTAATCTTATCACGGCATTTTTCAACCAGTTTTATTAGATGGTTATTTATAGATTAAAAATAAATTGAATCAAATCTGATTTTTTGTGCAATTCCTAATTTCGGTGACTTGTCATCAAATCACTAATATACTTTTGTTAACGCTTCTTATTTCAACGAAATTAAGATAGGTAAAAAATGATATGTACCTGGTTTTTAACTTCAGTCACGTAACCTTTCTTTCTCCAATCTATTTCCTCGGGGAGATCACGAATATCTTCGTCCACAAACACCAATGTTGAATGATGTTTGTCAAGATTACGGTAACGTAAACCGTTCATAACTTTCTTAAATTCATGCTCCATCTGTAATAAGAAATATTCATTATTTATATAGAAATGAATTCATATACATCGGACGTACATTCCGCATATGAACAAAAGTGCGATCAAACGATTTGTAGTCAGATCGAAATATTAAGTATACATGTAGAAAAATGTTCTGTCTAGAATCTATCTTACATATTCCTAAGTCTACCATTCGCCCAGGCTTTGAGTATTACTGCCACACATGGTCCAGTGTTTCTACTATATATTTAGAGTTTCTTGATAAAATGAATACAAAATGGTACAAACAAGAATCCGCAATGTTATTGATCCTGACCTGGCATTTCGACTTCAGTCACTTTCGCAACGTGGTAATACAGATTCCCTGTGCCTTTTCAATAAATACTTACATGGTAATCGTTCTGATGAAGTTTCCGCTATTGTACTTTATGAATTTAAGCGCAGTACGAGATTGACAATAATTTCTCATCAATTTACAGTTGAATTGGCTAGATGCAACCGTAAGTTCTATGCTAACAATTTCTTTTCTCGTACTTTTCGCTTGTGAAGCTCTCTTCCTGGCTCCATTCTTCCCAACCAACTTTGATCTAAATGCAGTATCAATCGTCATCTTCTTCATTCCTTTTCTTTTATTGTTCGCGTTCCTTAATAATGCTTTTCTTTTTTATTTTATTATTCTTTCATAGTCAGTAATCCTATGTGTCTTAATGGCTTCATAGCCTTACTTAGGATTAAATTCTTCTTTGGATATTGTCAAGAATTTCTAGAAGCACCAGACCAGATGTAGAAGAAATATTTAATGAACAAGACGGTTGAAAGTACAGTAAAAAAACAAAACAAAACAAAAAAACAAAAACAAAAAAACAACACAAAAACAGAAAGACACACGAACATCAGACATTTTATCTATAAGCATTAAGCATTCGGTTTAAATGCGTTTCGGTTCATAAGATGGTCTTAAAATCTACATCTATACAAGCGTTGCGTATTCACAGCCAATGCATGCGTGCATATATATATATATATATATATATATATATATATATATATATATATATATATATATATATATATGTATGTGAAGAAATATAATTTTAAGGTGTGCAATATTTATGGGATAAAGTGCTCAATACCAGAGATAGATGTAAATATAAAAGTGAACATCAGAGGCGACAGACTGTTTCATGCTGGACTTAATCGTCAGGCCGCGAATGCTGGATATTTTCTCGGCTATTTATATATATGGGTCAGTGGTGCATTGTGGGTAATCTATTTTGATTATAACCGCCAAAATAGATTACCCACAATGCACTACTGACCCATATATATAAATAGTCGAGGAAATATCCAGCATTCGCGGCCTAACGATTGCATCCAACATGAAACAGTCTGTCGCCTCTGAGTGATGACTCCAATGTTCACTTTTATACACACACACACACACACACACACACACACATATATATATATATATATATATATATATATAGTGAAATTCTAACTTGGGTTTTATGGCTGGAAAGAGAACGTACTAACTTCCCGAGCAGGTGCCCATTTCTTGATGTTATCAGCTTTAGATTGGGGAGACCCCCGTTGGAAAGTGCCTGAAAACCATATAACTGGTTGGCCGGGTTTAGTGAGTGAACTTAGATGAAATTATTCGGAAGCCGTCGACGGTTGTACTGGCATGAAGTCGCAAGTCATCATGATCGAGTGTTTGAGCATACATGTGTCTGAGTGGGTGTCTTCAGCAAGGATTAGGTATCCAGACTGACAGATTCCAGCATAAGATCATTATTCATGATGACATATAAGAAATAGGCCTGAACTAAATTTTTACGACGGATAATTTTCTGTTTGGACACTGGTCTTAGGTACCTTTGTTAATTGATCTACCCCAACAATAGGTGTGTCAGTATATACTTTTCTTTTAATCGGTATCACCCCATACAAGGTAGTAAAGCCTCTGGGAAATGACAAAGTGACTGAAGCCGAACCGCCAGATCAGGACCATTGATATTGCTGATTCTTCTTTGGATTTTATCTAGGAGCTCAAGGGGCACTGGACCATATGTGACAGCAATATTTTAAGCATGGACGAATGGTAGACTTATAGATATGTAAGATAAATTTAAATGAGAATAATCGTCTCGCACGACACAGTGAACTAACTTTTTTGGCAGCTGAACTAGCAATGGATTCAATATTGCCTCTCCACTTCATGTCGGCTGAGAATGTTAGCTCGAGAAGGCGAAACGAATCACTTTCCTGGAGGATAATATTAGCCATGCTGATGGAAGCCAGAGATGATTCTCTCAAATGCTTAATAGAGAGAAGTTTAGTTTTAGACTTACCATATCAGTGAATTCGTTGATACCTAGCCAGTAGGAATGATAACCGAGGGCACCCAAATAGTTGCGTTTGTTAATAATACGGACATTTTTTTCCCAAATTAATCGCCTGAAAAAGAAGACAAGAATAATGTAGGTTATTTTTGTCCTGAATCAAAAAAAAAAAAAAAAAAAAATTGAATATTTTACACACCTGTCATCACATTAATTTTAAATAAAAAATCTTGTTTATTTAGAAACTTCTGTCAAGTACCGTGAAATTACATTTATACAGATGGCAGAACTTTGAGCTTAATACATTGAGTCATAAGTAATTACCATTTTAGGAACCAATTGTAATGACGAATGTATCATCCTAACTAACCGTTCTTTAAATGTTTCTTAACAGGTAATATAAAATAGTTTATATACAACAATGTTCAACGCATGGACACATTTCTACAACCGACTCAAAGCCTGATCTCTATGGATTCTTCTTAATGAGAACAGAAAATTCTTTTGGAATCTGTTCAGTTCCTTTAATAAAAGTGACCGCCAAATTTGTTGTCTGTCGTAAACATGTTAATATAACTCGTCGTTCTCTCTCTTCTTCCTCGCATTTTACTCCAAAGATTTTCTCGGTAACTTTATATATTAGATTATTCGGGTATTCAAAAAGAATTCTGAATCAACCAACAAAGGTAGAACCAAAGTTGAATGGTACGATTGATTCCTTTTTTACGGTTTATCAATACTCTGCAGGTTATTTAAAGCCAGAAAATATTTTTAGATTGTAAGTATTTTGTTCGAGATAATGATTTAGTGATACAAATCTCACTAATACACCCATACCTGGGGGTTGAGAAGATATGGATTCATACCCTTCCCAAGAGTACTTGCGCGTAAGTGAATATAAGGAACCCAACGTGAATTGGAACTCTGCTCTCTGATTAACAATCAACTATTAACAATTAACTATTATTTATTACACCACCCGCACATCCACGATTACAACACCTAATATTACCACACTAATCAGGCTCGACGTTGGTTAACTTCGGTGATCGTACGATAACGGTTGTTATGTGGCTTTATACCATGAAGTGTAGTAAAAAAAAAAAGAAGGTGCTTCTAGAATAAGTTTATCATATCTTTAACCCATGTCGTTTGTGGTGCATTTCAAAATTTAATTGCGAAAACTGAAAAAGAAGGTATTTAAGTACCTAATGAATTTTCGCTTGAGTTCTGAACACAAAATTCTATCAAATGCAGGAGTCTTTTAACCAAAAATGTCAAACTTTCATTTTTGCATCGTCATAAAAATAGGTTTTCCCAGAATGAGCAACTGGTTTTAATAACAATGCAAGGAGGTCATACGCCAATGCCTTAGCTTTGTGACTGTTTGAATATGAAAAAATAAATGTCTTCCACTACGAACTGTTGAAACATAGAAGGGCCATCATTGCATACTGGGATGTGCAGCTGGCATAATGGGCAGCGTTTCGGAATGAAAAATCGGACAACCGAGTTCGAATTCACCTCAGGTTCGTTACATTCACTTACGTATAAATAACCTTGGGAAAGGTAAGAATCCGTCTCCTCCGATAGCATGGGTTAAATAGTAGGTTTTTTATATGGAAAAATTGTTATTTTCAAAAAATTGTTAATTGCTTTGAGTAAACTGTTAATTCACTTGCAAAAAAATAATTCTCTTATCCAAAATACGTTTTGTTTTAAGCAACAAAGGGTTGATAAGCAATAAAAAAGTCAATCACGGCATACCTTTATTGACAACAACTTAATTGGGTAAACGAAGCATTAAGTCGGAATTGTCTTGCTTTGGTAAGCATAAAAAGTGTTATGACGATACAAGGATGACGATACGAGGATGACGATACGAGGATGACGATACGAGGATACATTCTGCCCCCCCCCACCCAAAAAAAAATCTCAAGAAAAAAAATCATCACGATTGGAGTTACTTCTGCATCCTCCATATTCAACAAACTTAACATCTACAGATTATCATTTCTTTTGATCCCTAGTACATTTTTCAAGGTATAGAATATTCAGAAACAAAGATGTTGAAAACCGACTTTCAATTTTTTTTCGGGGAAAAATCCAGATTTGTTTAAACATAGACTCGAAAGTTTGCCTTCCCGTTGTCCTGCAGTAGTCGAAAAGGAAGCTGATTGCTTTTTGACAAAGAATATTTAAATACATTAAACTTTAAATTTTTTTTATATATTTTTAGGTAAAACTTAATTACTTTTCCTATCACCCTAATCTTTCAATACATTTAACGTATATTTGTTTTTTAGCCTTTCTATTAGGTTGGTGCAAAAATAATGACGTAATAATGTCGTTTTTTGACGTATTTTTTAACGTCAAAAAACGACATTATTACGTCATTATTTTTACACCAACCTAATAGTAAATATTTTTACTATCCGAGTATTCTAATATATTCTAGACTGCTCTTTTCTTTATCCTTATATGACTTTGGTTGCAAATAGTTTCGTAACAGGTTGAAATTTAAATTGATTGCATGTACAACACGTGCAATCGAGTACAAAGATTAACGTGTCAGTTTATTTCAACTTTGTATGTCCGTGAAACACTTTGTACACTTTTACTTAACTAACAGACTAGAGTGTTCATTAATTTTGAAAATTAACTGAATTCTTTGTTGAATATTCTAATACACTTTGGTAATCTGTTATTATTACCTTAAATTGATTCGTTTCCAACACTGAAACAACGAAGTTAAACTAGACAGTATTTCCCAAATCATGCTTAACTTTTTGTAGGATTCCCTGTTGTGGTTTCCGTGTCGAATAAGTGTTTACGGCGCTGAGTTGCTAGACGCATGCTAAAGCGTTTTATAAATCTGTCCTTCTCCTAGATTCGTTGCCAACCGAGTCTAGAGAGCACACAGTCTGTCCTACCATTTAGCCCCTTAACAACAGAGGGACAGAAAAGGTGGGTTCATATCTTTCGTAAAGGTATTTGCACGAAAGTGAACGCAGCGAATTAAGTTGGAATTTGAACTCGGCACGTCGATTCCATCTTCCGCGCCGATAGCCGCTACGCAATGTGGGCATAAAAAAATTACTTCAATGACATGAAAATTGATTTGGATCTCATCAAGAAAGATGAATCCGCTTGTAGGAGACGATCTTCGCGCATTCATGGGCTTACGGCCATATCACGTCAAAACACCGATTCTCGTACGATCGCCGAAATTAAGCAACGTCGGGCCTGGTCATTACCTAGATGGGTGACCGCTTGGAAATACCAGGTGGTGTAAGCTTGGATGTAAGCTTGTTAGTGCGGGTGTTGTAACGTTTAACGGCACGGAATTAGGAACCTAAAAACCAAGTTTCAATTCCAATTGTGTTCTTTATATTCACTATCCTTGGGGAAGGTGTGAATCCACCTCTTCTCCCCTGTTATGGGTTAATTAGTAGATGAGTAAATCATTGTTATCTCTATAAAAATATTACAATCTACAAATATTTTCTGGTTTTAAATAATCTGGAAAAGTTTGATAAGCCGTAAAAATCAAATCAATCACTCAATCTAGGATTAAAGCATTTAAGTAAGTGAAAAAAATTAAATAAATTAAATTGAAGAAATAATTTAAAAAATGGTGGTTGTGAAACTCATTGAGAAGAAAAGTATAAAAGAGATTAAAAATAAATTTACCTAATAATTTCTTCATTTTCTCCGTGGTAAACTTTGGTGTATGTCTTTTTGTATTCTTCCCAAAAAAAGTCCAAAGATTTGTCGAAAGGTGGGAAAGATTTGGGGTAAACGGCACCGAAGGCGGCCAGAACGATAAAGACGAAGAAGACTTTCATTTTGATAAAATATTGATGGCAGAATTCAAACAGAAAAAAAAGCCTAATGACGAAGAAAGGAAAAAAAAAAAGAAAAGTAAAATAGGGGATTATTGAAGACAAAGATTTTGTAAGGCATTTAATTCCACAATTTAAAAAAAAATCGAGAGGACTGTATTAAGAATTAAGTAGAAGAGTAAAATAATTTCGGGAGAGAGATAATAAAACAGCGAGAAAGAGAGAGAAATAAAGAGTACAATAAATATCAATTAACGAAAGAAATAAAGAAAGAAAGAGGAATTAGAGAAGAAAGAAAATGTGAAATAATGAAAGAAAAGAGAGACGGAAGGGAGGAAGTGAAACAATGAGTGAAAGAAGAAGAAAGTGTAAGAAAACGAAAGATTTACGGAAAGTAAGAATGAAAGAAAGGAAGGGTAAGAGTACATAAGGATATGAATTAAAGAAAGTGAGAAAAAGAAAGACGTAGAGAGGGAGAGAGAAAGAGAGAGAGAGAGTACATAAGAAAGATAAAATAAAGAAACGAAAGAATGTATGAGGGTAAAAGGATAGAAAGATATAAAAGGCGCCAGAGTACATATAAAAGAAAGAAAAGAAAGAGAGAGAGAGAGAGAGAGAGAGAGAGAGAGAGAGAGAGAGAGGGGGGTAGATGGGAGAAAACGAAAAAGAGTGAAAAAGAAAGATCTTGTATAAGAAAAAAGGAAGAGAAAAATATTTGCAAGTGACACGAAGAAGTGGGCAGATATAATCATATACGAAAAGAAGAAGAAGACGACGAAAACAGAAAGAGAGTAAAAATGAAGAAAAAGATGAAGAGAAAACAAGAAGAAAAAATATAATACAAATAAAGAGCGGAAGAAAAAATAGGAAAAAAAAGAAGAAAGATCTAAATGAAAATAGAATAAAAGGAAATGAAACTAAAAGGAAAAGGTTTATGAAATATGGAGAACAAAGAAGTGAAAAACAGAGTTCCTTAATTGTGTAAGAAGAAAAAAATTGCCGGAAAATCGCAACAGAAAAAGAAAATGCGAAAAAATAAATTAAAAATCGGTTAAGGGATATTAAAAATAAAATTAAAAACTAAACAAAAATGAGAAAAATTGGCAGATATTTTTACAAAAAAAAAAAAAAAAAAAGCAAAAATAAAAAACAAAACAAAAAAAACCCCGGAAGTCCTAGAAAAGCGAAAAGCAGAGAAGAATAAAATTGTGTTTTACTTACTTGTTGAGATTGGTGACTAAGTAATTGAGATTCAAGCAGGGCTTTTATATAGACATGAACATCAATGACCTTTGTTAATGATGATCTCATACGTTTGAATAAGCTTCATTTAACACAGAACAGTACAAAGTCTAATTTAATATCACGATAAAAATTAACAACAGATTGAGACGAATAATTCTGAAGTTCACCAGCCATTTAAACAATTGTACACAATTTGGAAATCTTCTTTTGTGTGCTTTGTCTATTCCGGACGTCGGTGATCATGGACCTCCACAACTTCTTATCTTATGAAACTCTAAGCGATATTTGTCTTTATTCTGTTCTGCCATTCATTCACACAAGTATGTTAGGTAGGTTACTTGCTGTTTCTGTTTGTTCCTTTTGCTTTCAATATGTCTGTGAGAGTGTCAAGCCTTCTTTTCTCTTTATGTCGCCTTAGAAATTTCAAATCTCTAATTTCCAAGTATGTGTGTCCATTTTGTTCCCATTTTCGTTAAATTTTTTTTTTTGCTTACATAATCCGTCCATGGTATTCTCAGTATCCTCCGGTAGAAGAACATCTCTATAGCTTCAATTCTCCTCTTCATCTATGAGGAAACTGACCCGCATTTACTGCCATAGAGGAAGACAGGTATTACTTATTAGCGTAACAATCTTTACTTTTTTCTAAATAAACTGTTCCTGTTTTTTAATGTTCTGCTTCGCTTTTAGGAGGCATCTTCTATAACTTCAATGCGTCTTCAGATTTCGTTTTTTGCATTTTATATTTTTATGTTTTACATATTATTATTATCTTCTGTTACAACGTTTCCCAGATATTTGTATCTGTGTACTTGTTGGATGTCGACATCTCTAATTCGAAGTTCGCATCTTGGGCTTTTTCTCTTGCTTATAACCATACGGGTTCTGTTTTCTTACAATTGATGTTTAGTCCTTTCTTCCCGCTTTCCTTTATTATCTTGTCTAGGTGTGCTATAATCTGTGTGTCACTGACCGAAAACGCCTTCATCCGACCTTTGGGGCTGGGATCATAGTGTAGTATAGGTTGCTTCTTAAAATTATGGAGGAAGCTTGGTTATGAAGATTCCAACACTAAAGAGGGTTGTTGGAACGCAGACGCCAGTATGACAATGGTCACGGGACTAGACAATGTTTGTTCTTAGCCTACACGAACACGTACGGGCTCCCCATATTAAAAAAGGAACATGTATCACATTCTACTGTCGCGGGGAGGTGGTTCTTGATCATTGTATTATTAATGGTAATGACAATATTAGCCGTTTCCCTATAAGGAAACTGATGTAATGAATAGGCATACACCTGGGTTCCCCCTCACAGTAATAGGATTGGCTGGTGTCAGCCATAAATACAGACTGATGTGGAGGTACAGGACTACGCCTATTGGCCTACGCCTATTACCTACCACTACGATGAGGACCAGTCCATTACGGTTACCTGCTAGATTGTCCGACCCGGTTACAGTAGTCAACAACCACTTTGCTACTTCGAACAAATATATCCATTTCCGGGACATATCAGAATTTGGCATTCATTGACCCAGCAGCCAGTACAGCTTTCGGTTGAAATTTATAAAATATTTCCCTTAAAACATTTTTAAGAAAACAGGTTTCTCAAGTCCTGTAGCTGTTATCGCTCTTTCCAGTATTGATGGAGGTTTCCTTCCTAACCTTTTATTTGAAGTGGTGTAGAGTGTCAACATCTTGATTATGTTATTATTTCAACAAGATTCATGTGCTATCCATTTTAGTTGTTGCTACTGTTGGTATTCCTTAAGTGATGTGGTTTATTTGATATAGTTCTTTGTGAATCTGTAGCGTCAGTGTACAATGTTCAAAGAGAGATGACCTGTGTCAAAACCTTCAGACTTCACTCGTTCAAAGCTTTGAGCGAACTCTAATAAAACAATAAAGTCTTTTTTTAAGCGTTTCATCCCAAACAAGGCGGGAAGCCACTAGCACGTAAGGGGTTACAGAGAGTTGGAGCTAGAGTAAATAGGAGTGATAGAGGAAAGGATGAAAAGAAGGATAGGGGATAGATCAGGGCATCTGGAGACGTCGATTGACATTACATTTGAATAATTGCAGATTACAGCTATCAGGGAAACGGGAAGAGGGGATGGAGTTCCACAGGAGAGAGGTGCGAGACATGAAGCTATTGGAGTAAAAGAGACGGTTAAATTTAACAGTTTCGATAGTGAAAATGTGTGAGCGAGATGCCAACCTAGTAGGACGCTTAAATTCATGAAAGCAGCTCATCGGAACAGTTACCAGGAAAGTATTTGTAAAAAAAGACAGAGAGAGGCGACGGCACGTCTGTGAGAGAGCGACTGCAGACGAGATGCCAGATCAGGGCCAATTACATTGCATATCCGTCTCTGGATCTTATCAAGAACATTGAGACAAACAGAAGGGGCACCGGACCATATATGGCAGCAATACTCCATGCAAGGGCGAATGGTTGATTTGTAGATTTGAAGGATTGACTCCGACGAGAAAAAATTCCTGGCGCGGCACAGGGAGCCAACTTTTTATTAACGTTTTTATTTAAAATTTTTAAAACAGATTTTATGAATTCGATACTGAAAGAAACAAAAAACTTAAAAATCCTCTCTCTTCCCGCCAGAAGACGATGAGAAAGAATGAATTAACTGCAAATGATAGCAGTTCTTTGACAAGAATTAAGACCTACGTCCATTTATATAGAGAGGCATGAACACGGTCAGAGTCAGTGGCAAAATTAAACGGATAAAACAAAGATGAGGATCCTCGTTTGAATGTAAATACTGTATGTAAACAAAGTCATTTCTAAAGAATTCTTCAAAATAATAATAATTTTTAATTTTGTAAAATCAAATACAGTGGGACCTCGATGTACGAATTTAATCCGTTCCAGGAGTGGATTCGTAACTGAAAATTTCGTATGTCAAAACAATTTTCCCCATTTAAAATAATAGAAATTGAATTAATTCTTTCCAAACCCTCAAAATAGTGATATAAAATCGCATTTTATGCAATATTAAAGTAATTTTAAAAAAAAATTATACACAAATAATGATAAATATATCACTGTGTCTCCTTCCCAGGCTTTATCAATGCGATTTAAGCAATTTAGGATACTGAAGTGATCAAAGCATCTCCTTCGATGTTGGTTCTCTTTTTAAATTTTTCAAACCATCCTCGGCTTGCCTGAAATGCATTTTTATCTTCAGAAAACGTGCATGGGATTTTTCTGATAAGATCCACGTCCGCTGCCCTTGCCTTTGCATATGTAATATTTTCAGACACAGAATCACCTCGTAGCAGCCTCTCATTCACCCACACCAACAACAGCTTCACGACATCTTCTTCTGGCTCTTTTGGACGATGCTCGGTAATTATGCTAACTCCTTTCGTTACATCAAGCATTTTTTATTTCTATCGTGTTCATTAGTATAGTGCACATTTTTAATGCTGAACGCCCGTATAGTTTGGCAATGTCAGAAACACGGTTACCTTCTTCGTGCTTCTGAATTATCTTCTCCATTTGCACGGATATTTTTCCCTCTTCTTAATATCAACCAGCCTCTTGGGTGAAATCGTAGGCTACAAAAAATATAAAAAATTACCCACTAAAATTTAAAACTTATTGTACATGTGCAATCACATTAGACTATACAGTACAGTAACTGTATGAAATGTACCGTGCAAATTAACTTGAACTGGATGTGTAGTTTATTTTACTGCGTAGTTTATGTGCTGTACCTGCATTTTATACACTTTATTTTACTCTAATTAAACTTTATAATTTATTTTACATTTTCTACTCTACTGTTTTGATATCAGTTTAAAATTCAATGAGTGTGCGGTGCATAAAACATACTTTACATTACATAGAAATTAGACGAAACGAACTCACATTTTACCTACTTTTAATTCAATAAATTTTAATAAAATTTACATGTTACTGTACTGTACATCCGTGTATATTGTATATATAATCACAAATATACTTACACTACAAATGTTTATTCTACGAGGTAACAAAGAGGACTGAGTGATCCAATGTTCATAGCATCACACTGCATCTAGTGTGTTGGAACTGTATAGAAATATGTACTGTATAATAATATAATACAGTACTGTATATAAAATATATTATGATAAAATAATGCACACTGTATATAAAACATAAAAAAATATAAGAATAAAAAATACAGTACAAAATATATCTGCAAATATTTAGTAGAGTACAGTACAGTATAAAAATACAGTATAATATTGTAATGCTGTATAACACGACAGTATTATATTATTTTATATATAATAATATATAAAACATAAAAATATAAAATACAGTATATTTAGATAAGATTAAAAAGTAATTACGGTACATTTATATAAAATATCTAATTTAAAACACAGTGGCGGGAAGCACATTCTTAATGTTTTAAAATTAATTAGTAAGTGGAAACGAATTTGCTGACAAATTTTTGTTTGTATTGCGAGTTTTTTGTAAGTGGAGGTGTTCGTAAGTCGAGGTTCCACTGTACCAAAAAATTAAATTATAATCATATACTTAGTTGTGTGTATTTTTAACTCGTCGAGATTATTTCTGATGTCGGATTTATTGTCCGGTTAGCACTTCTTTTGCGTCTTTTGAACAGAAGAAGAGGTTGTTTCCTGATTAGGATTGGGTTTCCAGTTCCTTCTAAAAAGTCTTCACATTCTGTTTCACTTCCAGTAGCCCCTTGCTTTTTAGTGACGTTATCCCTTGGTTTCGGGTGAAATGAAAGAAAGGAAAGAAGGAAAGAGGGTAGAAAGAGAGAAGAAAAACAAAAAAACAAAACACAAAAAAAACCCCAAAGCTTTTCGACGGTCTCGAGGAAACTATTAAGTTATATCTGCAGATATATCGAAAAATAGGAAAGAACACGTTAGGCAAATAATTCGGAGTTCTTTAGTATTTTTGTTTTTATTTTAAAAAAACATTGCTCCATACAGAAGTAGAGCTTAAATTATAACTTTATAATTCTATATATATATATATATATATATATATATATATATATATATATATATATAATATAATATAATAGTTTATAATATATATATATATATATATATATATATATATATAAATTAAATCGGATAGACAATATATAATACTTATATATCTCAGCGGGCCCTCTGTTTTGTGCGCATGCGTAGTCGCATCAACGTAAACTTTTGTCCGATGAACTCCTAAAGGACGAAACTCCTCACACGAAAACTCTTTCTACTTTATCATAGTTTTTCCATATATATATATATATATATATATATATATATATATATATATATATGTGTGTGTGTGTGTGTGTGTGCGTGTGTAGGTGTGTGTGTATAGGTGTATGTGTGTAGGCATATGTGTGTGTAGGTGTGTGTGAGAGGGAGTTGTATGCCGTCTATGTGCATACAAAGAAAACCTCTGCCATGAGAAACCTTAGCATCATTTTGCTTATTTTCTCATGAATTTGGCATAATCGTTTCCCACTAGAATTTAAATTCAATTGTGTTAAAGTGCATCATAGAACCTAACGCTGTCATTATATTTCAGAATATCCCTGCTACTCTATAAAGCACTTTGTTAAATTCAGCCCCAAAGTAAACAAACGCTACAATACAGTCACTCCTCATTGAACGAGTTATTAGCTTAACTAACAGCACCCAGGCTTACGACCAGTTACAAACAACCCTAGTATAATAATAATAATAAAAATCCAATCAGTCAGTATTGCACGTTGTACGAAAACTTTGATCGCGATTGTTTTCACTTTCTCCAAACCGAATCGAAATAAATAAATATAATGAATAATAAATAAAAAAATACTTGTCGTGTATTTACAGTCTGCAAACTGATCTTTGAATTTCTTCTTTACTCTACTCTTCAGTGCGCTACTGTACTGTATAAACATTTAACAATTAATTAGAGACGTTACAAATGGTGCGAAGGGACATTAAAGCAATCAAACCTGGTTGACACAAACCCATTACACGTGCAGTATGCCTGAAACAACATTCAGGTACGACATCTCACTTAGCGACCAGCTCGGTCAGTGACAGAAAATTGAAAGGCAACTCTGTCGTTAAGCGGGGAGTGGTCATCTTAATGAATCTCGGAGAGAGCAAAAAAGAAGAAAAAAAAACGTTTTTTTTTAAATTTTTTTAAATGAAGCCTTATATTAAATGCTGAAAAATGTGCCAAGGCTGATGTTTGCAAACTTCAAGTAACTTACCTTTTTTGGTAATTATTTTTGATTGCACTGCGTAATTGTCCTTATAACACAAATCAAGTGATTTTAAATGCAGTCAAAATGATGATGTACTTTCTTATGAGACAATTAACTTGGAAATATTTTCTGGGACTCTTGATATTCTAATAAAAATGAGGACGTGCTTCCCTGTAAAAATGCAAAACACCCGCACACGTCATAAAATACACGGCGGTGATATTTTTTTTTCTCAATTGATCTTCGAAGCGCGACCACTGTGTGTTTATATTTTTAGAGGGCACACAAAATACCCCACCACCACAGTCGCCACATTGTTTTCATCATCATCGTCATCACTCCCAATGTATATGTAGGTATATATGTGGAGCATGTATACATACTTACAAAATCTATAAACATTTTGTTTGTTAATTTCATTGTCATTGTATAATAAACATCAACTCAAATATATTCAACGGTGTACTTATGTTGATTTAATCTACGCCATTTTAACACTTGCTGAGTTATTCAATGCCGATGTGAGTTCCCCGCTTTTCATTTTTATTTTATATATAAGTCATAACAGATTTAGTATAGGAGGTGAAAAAATTGAACAGAGTATATGTTGTTCTTGGGACAGTTTTGTCCAACAATGCTAAATGCTACAAAACCCAAATATTTATCCGAGAACTCTTAAATAGCCTCCTCATATTTCGACTTTCATATGCATGGCATGAAAGGCGTTCAGCTCGTTCATAAATGTCTAAATTAACATCTATATAGAACTGTTTTCTGAAAAACAAATATTAAAAATAGCTTCAAGCGAATGAATCGTTTAGGTCTTAAATAAGAAAATCTTTCATCTTGGCGCTATAGAATATTTACCAAATAACGAAAACCACATTTAAGTCTAGCAGTTCGGTCAAAGAATGCCCACATTTTTCATGTTTGGAAACGACTATTCTAACAATTATATTACCATTCTATAACAATAATTACCATTAAAAACATTTCCTGAATTTTTTACGTTATATATATATATATATATATATATATATATATATATATATATATATATATATATTCATCCACAGCTCATCAGTGTGGCTAGACATCCGATTGCTTTACTCTGATTGTCTGATTTGGTATCAGTCGGAGAATTTACCCCTAAGCCATTGGCGTATACGTCAACATGCATACATACTGTTGAACTATATATATATATATATATATATATATATACTGTTGGAAAAAAATACATATAGATAGATAGATAGAGAGAGAGAGAGAGCAAGCGAGAGAGTGAGAGAGAGAGAAAGAGAGAGAGGATCGAGAGGAGCGAGAAAGCAGAAAGGAGAGGAGGAGGGAGAGGCAATGTTGACAGCAGTTCGGATTGAGGAACTAGAGCTGAGTTCGAATTCCAGCCAAATTCGTTACATTCACTTTCGCGCAATTACCCTTGGGAACGGTATGAATCCATTTCTTCTCCCCCAGCTATGAGGAGATAGCAAGTCTGTCTGGGTCTTATAGCACTGGTTCTGGGAGAAGTTTAACTCTCAATTCAAAATCTAGAGGTGGGAGCCGTTCAAGGAACTTGTGGCACCCTATATGCACCAGTTCTCCGTATTCAGCCTTGACCACTATAAAAAAATCATATGGGCGAGTAGTCTAAGGTCCAACAGTATATATATATATATATATATATATATATATATATATATATATATATATATATATATATATCCAGAGCTCATCAGTGTGTCCAGACATCAGATTGTCTCACTCCGATTGTCTGATTTGGTATCAGTCGGAGATTTTACCCCTAAGCCATTGCCGCATAAGTCAACATACATACATACATACACGCATGGTCACCTCGACGTGGTGTAATGGCCAGCAAGCTTGTCTCGCTAGAACAATTACGAATAAGTAGTGAGTTCGATCCTCACTGGGTGTTCCCTAATTTCGGCCCTGTGCCGCATCGAAGAAAAACTTTTTGGGCACCTCGATGTGGTGTAATGGTCAGAAAGCTTGTCTTGCTAGATCGATTACGACTGGGTAGTGATTTCGATCCTCACTGGGCGCCCCATACTTTCGGCTTTGTGCCGCATCTAAGCTACGCTTGGAAAATCACTATATATATATCCAGCTTTGAAACACTTCTTCAGAAAGATTTGTTGGACCAAAAACACAAACGTAGAAAAAATATTATCATCGATAGTGGTTCAACTTTTTATCAACTTCTTGACAGACTTAGAACAAGAATTTCCAAGAATAACAAACTATTTTCTGTTTAAATTTATAACACCTGGTTTTTCTACTTCTAGTGAATTTACTTATCTTGTTAATTGACTTTTTATTAAGTTGGTTCAAAAATAATGTCGTTTTCTAACATAGTAACATATGTTAGAAAACGACATTATTTTCGCACCTACCTAATAATTCTTCAGAAATTTTTTTACCTGGGAAATGTTATAATAGACTAGGGAAAAATGGGATACTGAAACCCAAAGGCACATTGGAATAGCGAAAGATGTCTTCCAAAAGCTAAACAAAGTATTAAGAGACATGAAAATTTCGTTAGAAACAAAGAAGAGAATGCTGAACTGCTACATAATGTAAATTTTCTTATGTGGCAGAAGATGCTGGACGATTTCCTCACAGATGAAGAGGAGACGTGAAGCAACAGAGAATGCCTTAAATGGAGCATGTGAGCAATGGAGAAGTTTTAAAGAAAAATAGAAAAGAAAAGAAAATGATCGAAATATCGTAAAATTCATTAACCTACCTATTCGATTATCCAGACACCTTGAGAAAGAAGGGGGAAAAATATGTTCGGATAATTCAGAATTATGGATAACTGAATCCCTAAATTATCAAAAAGGATGAAGAAAATAATTATTTTCGGAAATAAATTTAACAATTATGGCATCAAATAACATATTCGAATACTTTGTTCAAGGTTTTGTCCAGTTTAGTTTTGATGAAAAAAATCAGTCAATTTTTCTCTTTCCGGTTCGCCTTTCTTCTGTTACTAACTTTCAAAGCTGGATTAAATATATTTATTTGTACGGTTAGCTTCTGGTTTAAAGTAGACCCAACCATTTTTCAGACAAGATCATTGCTTCTTTGTTTAGAATTGAGATTCTGAACGTCAGTATGGTCTTTTAAAATTCTAAATTTTTAAAACACTTGTCTGAGATGAAATTTAAGCAGTGTTTTAGTTCGCATGTCGTGTACAAGACGACTTCATGTGTAGTTCGACTCCCTATATTTTTTTACATGAATTTTAAAGGCCCCCAGAAAAAAAATACCTGTGTTTAGTGCAACTGGTCATCAGAAATACATGATTTTTAAACTCTTCAAAAATAACTTGTTTATAGTGTGAACCCTTATTTTTGCGTAAGAAAAGCTGATCATAAAAACTCGTGTATAGTGATTTACTAAGTATAGCTTAGATGTGGCACAAGGCCAAAAGTATGGAGCAACTAGTAAGGATTAAACTCACTACTCAGTTGTAATTGATCTTACGAGACAAGCTCGCTGACCATTATCTTATGTCGAAGTGCCTCTCTATGCTCAAGATCTACGATAATTGAAAAATGCCTAAATGATTTCAATTTTTCTCTTCATATAACGTCCGGATAATCGAGGTACGAATAATCGAGGAAGTACTGTAATAGAAAAACCAGTGAAAATTCTTTGATCGCTGAATAATGACGCTTTGAATTTATATAAATAAAATATTTTCTAAAAAATGCGGGATACATTTGCATCTTTATATGGGGTTCGTATAAATAAATCTGATACGTAGTTATTAACTCAATTTAGATCTGTAATTTTGTTTGTATAATGTTCGCTTTGTGTGAATAATATCCACTAGTAAATTAAGTGCATTGACAGGGAAGGAAATAATGTCGAAATGTAGGAATTTGCCGCGTGAAATAAATGCTTTTCTTTTCAACATTAGTCTATAAAATTATTGATTCATTTACGTGATATTTACAAGTAGTGTAATAAGTCGGTGCCAACCAGTACACAAATTAACTAATGAAAATTGTGTATCCCTGAAGGTTTACATGGAAATTGACTCAGTCAGACAGCTCTGACATATATATATATATATATATATATATATATATATATATATATATATATATATATATGTATGTATATATATATGTATATATATATATATATATATATATATATATATATATATATATATATATATATATATATATAATATATATGTATGTATATATATGTATATATATATATATATATATATATATATATATATAATATATATGTATGTATATATATATGTATATATATATATATATATATACATATATATATATATATAATACATATATATATGTATGGCGTGATCAAGAACGATATAACTTCGAATATATACATACATATATATATGTATGTATATATATATGTATATATATATATATATATATATATATATATATATATATATATATATATATATATATATATATGTATGGCGTGATCAAGAACGATATAACTTCGAATTTACATAAAGTTATGTACATTTTTATGCTAAGTGGTTCTGTTGTATTGTAATATTTCTATTTGATTTTTATCTAAGTTTCTTGTCTAATTCGATTTTATGTCTTTTCAAAGACATTAGCAGAAAACCCGTTTGTGATTGAAGCCGACGCAGTAAAACACAGTATAGCTCAGTTATTGAGTGAAATTTCCTTTGTTCACAGGGTGAGTCATTGTCTCCATCAAATTTACCCCGTGGAATTTTTATTTTTTAATGTTTTTGTATATCAATGGATTTATAGGAAAAATGCATCGTTTTTTTTATGAGTGTTTATGTCAGAAATTAGGTTTTGTTTGCTGGGAAGAAAAATCAATTGAAAAACAGATTCTAAGCGAGTTATGAAAGTGAAAGAACTAACAGGATTTTGACACAAACAGTGAAACTAACAGATTGTTTCAGTAGGAAGGCTTTTTATCACAAGTTGTTCACTTCTTTGTCTGTGTTATTCTGTATATTAACGTATAGATAGATTCCAGTCTGTTTATATTAATCTCAGTCTGTTCGTACGTACATAGGTAGGTTCATTATCTATCTATCTATCTATCTATCTATCTATCTATAAGATAAATAACAAATAAGAAACGTTTATCAATGTAACATGTTTCACTTTTATTAAAGCTTAAAAAAATTTAATAAAAGTGAAACATAGATTGATAAACGTTTCCTATTTGTTCTTTATCTTATCTTGTCAGATTTCGATCCATATTTGTTCCTAATCTATCTATCTATCTATCTATCTATCTATCTATCTATCTAAGTCTGTTGATATCTATCTATCTATCTATCTATCTATCTATCTATCTATCTATCTATCTATCTATCTATCTATCTAAGTCTGTTCATATCTATCTATCAAAGTCTGTTCATATCTATCTATCTATCTATCTATCTATCTATCTATCTATCTATCTATCTATCTATCTATCTATCTATCTATCTATCTAAACTGCACATACACTATGCTTATATCTGAAGTTCATTGATACCGTCACATTTCCTTTCAAAACAAAATAGTTTTGTTTTAACATATCGATTATTCACAATTTCATTATCCAATTTTTTTGTCGAAATTGTCCTAAAAACCAGGCAAATATTTCTAGCTATATCGCGATATCAATAAATCTAGAGCCTCGACTTCGGACCTCCCCTGTTTAATCCGGCTTACTTGTGGCACGTTCGGACATTTAACTTCATACAAAAATAAATAAGTACATGAAAACTGAAATTAATATTAAGCTCCAGCCCGGGGGGTTGGAGGAGAGCTGACATCCCGCCAGGCAGTAACTTCTCCTTCGGGACGGGTCTGAAGTCATTATCTGTCGCCTGAGGTGTTCTCAAAATGGTAAGTGACGAGGGGTCTTGAGCAATTTTCCTCGGTATTGCGGTTAAAACTTCTTTTCATCTTCGACCCTGTGTTATATTTGGTTGCGACATGGCCGCGCTGAAAATCCAACATACAGATGGCAGCATTTTTTATTTTTATCTTTTTAATCAATTTATCCACTAATATGCTGGGGGTTGCAGTAAGTGAAAGTGAGGGGAGTAGAAATGGCGCTTGCATTTAGCTATTTCAACAGTAAAATGAAGGGACCTAGTCGCACGCATAAAATTCATACAGTCAGAACACCAAGGGGGGAAAAAAACCTTGTCAGAGCAGTTGGCATGAAAATATTTATAGAAAAGATAGAGAGAAGCCATGTCCCGTCGGTGTGATAGTGACTGAAGTTAAGATGCCTGGTCAGGATCGATTACATTACAGACCCTTCTTTGGATTTTGTCAAGAATTTTTAGTCTCTAGAAGAGTTCTACAAGCTCACGGTCCTAATGTGGACGCTTGTATATTGTATATTTTTTTTGCTATCTTACATTTCAAGCCTGTGTACGAAGGTTTCCCGCTCAGTCAGTTAAACTTTTAGCGAAAAGCCTTTAAATATATTTTAACGAAATAATCCATGGACTTTGAAACTGGTCAATTAAAGAAACAAACAAAATTATAGAGGCTTGTTTATTTTTCATCGTACTTAACCTTTGAATAAGTTCTGTTTATAGCCAAAGAAATGTGATAATGTGGTATGTCAATACGTAGGCAGTTTGAAACAGTTATTAACTGAAATTTGATCTGAAAGTTTCACTGTATAATATTTAATCTATATGATTAATATTACCCTTTGAATTAAGTGCACTGGTATTATATTTGTCATTATTAGGCTATGGACTTACTGATTTATTTAGGTATATTTTAGTAAATAAATAAAATAAAAAAGCCAGCAGTTTCGTTCTAAGTCTTGTATTATTCGAATAAATTTTCCCTTCGATTGAACAAAAATGAGATTATGTTAAAACATATATTTTTCATCATTAGGGCGCGGACTTAATGATTTATCTACGTCTATTAGTAAACAGATAAAATAAGAAAAATATAAGCAGTTGCGTTTCAGGTTTTGTATTATTCAAAGGAACCTTTTCGATTGGAGAATGAAGGAGATTATACTAAAAAAAATAAATTTCTTTCTCATCGTTAGGCTATGGAATTTGTAATTGACGTGCGTTTGTTATTAATAAAGCAAATATGAAAGCAGAGTAAACAGTTTTTTTTTCCAAACTTTGTATTATTCGAAGAAATTTTCTTTTCGAATGGTTAAGGAAGGAAATTATGTCGAAAAATAAATTATTTATTTTATCATTAGTCTATAGAGTAAAAGTGGTTTACCTACGTGTATATTTTTAAACAAATAAAATAGATAACCACAGTAAACAGTTTACTTTAAGTTATGCGAAACAACTTACAATTGTTAATTCTTATACATTTTTATTGGAGAATATAATATGAAACAAAAGAATGAGATTAAATGAATTAAAAAAAAATCCTATTGTAACGCATTTCAGCATTCAAGATGTAATTTTATATTTCTGGCGTCCGATGTATCGAGATGTACAGCCTAGACGACTTCATTTAGCATATCATTTTTGTTTCCGTTTGTGTTGCTGTTGTTTTTTTTTTTTTTAAATTCCTCTTTAAACAAGTGTAAATCGATTTGTCATCGTGGATCTTATTTTTAAACCTACTGGAAAATTTTTAGACAGTTTTTCAGTATATATATATATATATATATATATATATATATATATACATTTCCAAAATTCGCTTGAGGATGAAATAGAGCTGTTTTTTACCTTCTGTTTTTGAAACATGAGAACTCTTATGTAGCGATGGAATCATATTTAAAAAAAAATTATAATTTAGGCTCTACTTATGTATTGAACACTGCTTTTTAAGAAATAAAAACAAAAATACTAAAGAACTTAGGATTATTAACCTAACGGTTTTTGCATATTTTTCTATATATTTGCATATATATATATATATATATATATATATATATATATATATATATATATATATATATATATATGCATATATATATATGTTTTAATAAATGATTAAATAACCGAAATTCGATATTATCTGACCAAACGATAAATTTAAAAAAAAATCAGATGGCGAAACAATATGTTCAAATCTCTCAAAAAGTCGAACATGCGAACGGGCACACACAACCTAAAATATATATACAGTGAACTATAAACATGTGATCAGGGTTATTGGGTCATCTGTTTAAAAGCTTCATTGGGAGATGTCATCATCTGGTGACTCAAATGCATGATCTCAACGGGTCGGAAATTAACGTTTCCTTTAGGCTCAAATTCTTGACCTTGATTAACAGGCCGTCACTCCTGTAAATATTCTTTAAATAATCCTTTACTTAAAAACGATATATCCTGATTGCTTTCGATATACACAGGTCTTCCTGAACTAGTATTATGTCTCAATGTGTTCACACTCAAAATGAAAATTTTACTTTTCCCCAGCAAAAAAAAATCGACGCAACACCTTATTCTGATTAATATTTGCTATTCGTTTGTTTGTTTTACTTTCTTTTTTAATGACAGGAAACAGGTGATCATGGCTCTCCACAAATTCCTTTTCTTTATTATTTTCGAATTGCCATCTCGAATTGTGCTAAACTCGATCAGAAATATCTAAACTGTTAGCTATATAGAACCGTTTCCTAAGATGAATGGTGAAAAAAGGCTTTGAGTGAGTGCAACTTGAGGGCCTTGACGAAGTGCATCCCTCTTTGAACACTGTAGACTGGCGCTACAGAATTACAAAGAACTGTACAAAATAACAGAAACCACATCATTTAAGGACTACCAACAGCAGCAACAACTAAAATGGATAACACATGTAACTCGAACAGAAAATAATGACATAATCAAGATGTTAATATCCCACATTACTTTAAATAAATGGTTAGGAAGGGTACCTTCATCAGTACTGTAAAGAGCGATAACAGCTACTGGACTTGATTAATCTGTTTCTCCTGAAAATTTGTTTTAAGAGAAAGATTTCCTAAATTTCAGCCGAAATCAGTACTGACTGTTTAGTCAGTGAATGTCAAATGCTTCCTTGTGGGGAAACGATTAATATTTATCGTTGGCATTAACATGTATTCTTTGGGAAAATAGTGGAGTGGTTTCCTGTTGCTTTCCCCACTGTTTGGGATTCTGAGTTTTCCTACTTTTAGTCTGATTGCCATCCAAGGCAACGCTGCTGTTTGATCCATAACTGTGGGGAAGATGAAGAGAGAAAGAGAGAGAGAGAGAGAGAGAGAGAGAGATTCGTGATTTTCTCATGAGCATATATACGAGAGATAGCGCAGAAGAGTCGGGTGGAATATGAACCCGTATCTTCGTACGTAATGTATATTTTAAGTTATTAACATGGGCTTCTTTTTACCAAGTTTTTAACGTTGCCTTCTCCCTTCATTTTCTGCTTTGGTACCGAAAACGAGACAAAATGACTGCAAAGGTTAACCATTGAGAATAATGAAAAAAAAGAAAGAAAAAAAAATCACGTAGACTTCCCTTCCATTTCATTTTACTACTGCAGCTTTTTATCATAAGCAGAATTTTTTTGTAACACGATGACGCGTATTGAAATCCTCAAAATATTTGGTATTGTTGATTAAATTCTTTTTTAAAATAGTCGGAGTATTTTGTATGTTAAATAATAAAACTTTTAATTTTTCTAAAAAATGAATGAAAATTTATTCTACTACATTATGCTCCCTAGTAAACGCAACTGTACTTTTACCTGTTAGTATTTCCCCCCAAAATTTGGTTTCGATCGGCCAATGCATGCCTATTTTAGAGGGTGCGATGGACGGATGGACTAACATAAGTCACAGAATTTTATATATAGATAGATACTGCGGATAGATACTTTCTTAGCCCGGGGGATTATAAAAAGGGTGGAATAATAATAATAATAATAATAATAATAATAATAATAATAATAATAATGATAATAATAACAATAACAATAATAATAATAATAATAATCAAAGCCAACCGCCCAGATATTGTTATTAAGGACCACAAACAAAAAAAAGGTGCCTCCTTATTGATATGGCAGTCCCTGCTGACTGCAATGTATCTTTGAAGATATTCAAAGAGCTGTCAAAATACAAGGACCTTGAAATCGATATCTCAAAAATGTGGCATATGGGAACATCAGCAATCCCTGTTGTAGTTGGAGCCCTAGGATTGGTTGGAAAAGATTCCAGTAGACTAATTAAAGGGATTCCTGAATCCCATGCCTTAAAGAAATACAAAAAAATTGTTCTCACAAGTACAGCCCACACTTTACGAAGAGCTTTATCTAGGTAATTTTTTTTTTTTTGCAGTGTAAAGTGTCATGATATCATTTCTAACCTTAGGTCCATGGGCGGGACCCGGAAAGAAATGTTTACACGCCAGAAATCAAAGGAAATAATAATAATGATAATAAATGCCAATTGTAGCCTTTTTACCACCGCCGCCATCGCCGCTGATATGAGGGCAAGAGCTTTGCCCTTTCGTTCTTTACAGGAAAAGAAATAATAAAAATTCTATTTAAGAAAAGTATCAAAATTCGTATTTCGCAACTCAGGAATCTGTGTTTCAGAGACGACACCTCCACAACTTCAGCTATGGAAACTAATTCATCATTTTCCGAATTTTTGATGAGAAGCAAAAGTATTAAGCTGAAGTAAAAGTAACAATAAACTAATAATAGTGAAAATGGTTAATCGAAACATCGTAAAATAAATAAAAATTAATCCCATACTGTATTTCTCAAAGTGCGCTATTATATATATATATATATATATATATATATATATATATATATATATATATATATATATATATATATTATAGAAGGCTCAAACACTAATATTCCATAGTTATAATTTATTACATTGGAATCATAATCACGAGTCTATTCATCAGACCTATAAATTCAAAAAGGCTTTTTGAATTTGTAGGTCTGATGAATTGGATCGAGATTATGATTCCAATGTAATAAATTATAACCATGGAATATTAGTATTTGAGCCTTTTATATTATATTCTTACTCTGTCCTGGACATTGAGTTCTACCTGGATTCTATCCTCTTGGGAATATATATATATATATATATATATATATATATATATATATATATATATATATATATGCATATTGACCACTGATATTATCTATCTATCTATCTATCTATCTATCTATCTATCTATATATATATATATATATATATATATATATATATATATATATGCAATTAAATTAATAACAAAGAAAACTTTCAGAAATGTAACGTATTTCGTTATATATATTATTAAATATACATACAAGGTGAGACAAAAGTCGCGCACCATAGGGGGTTAAATAATTAATCATGTTTTAAATGTCTAATTTGTTTCGATAGGTTCTGTCACCAAATCTCTCACCTTTATTTATCAGACGCACTCCAGAAATATTGAAGAACTTAAAGAAAGAATTAAATATGAATGCAGTAAAATGGCGGATGAAACTCTCCGACGTGTTAATGAATCCCCAAACTAATATACTGTATATCTGTTTTGGGCATTAATACAGGATGGTATTCTCTCTATCTCTCTGTCCCTCTCTCTCTCTGTCTGTCTGTCTGTCTGTCTCTCTCTCTCTCTCTCTCTCTCTATATATATATATATATATATATATATATATATATATATATATACACGCAGAGGATGCGATGAGTAAACTGTCGCCATTTTATATTTTTAATTTCCCTCTGTGTTTGGTTTTGTTGACTGCACTGGAACTTGAAAAGGCTTGCTTGGCACTCGCACCGGAAGCTCTAATATGAGTTTTTGTGTGTCAATCTGAGGACAGTGCAGAGGATTCGGTAAGAGTTGGATTAGTCTAATGGTTTAAACTATTTTTTTAGGAGTGCTCACCAGTGATGGTAATGTTGTGCCTCCGTTCATCCTTCCGTGCCTTTCCAGGCCTCAATTTCAACACGGATGCCTACATCAAGTGCCTGGAGGAGGTAGTGCTGTTCTGGGTCAAGAGGGTGACTGCTGGAAGACGCTAGGTTTTGGCAGCAGGACTCTGCATCATGACATACAAACAGGAGAACCCAGTCATGACAATTTCTGCGACGACATCACCCTTTATATCTGGCCACCTAACTCCACAGGCTACAACACCATTGATTATTCAGTGCGGTGCGCAGTTGAACTAGAGATCAACAAAACTCTTTGTAACACCAGAGATGAATTGAAGGTAATGATTGTAGCAGCATTCACCAACTAAAACAAGGAGATTATCTAGAAGAGTTGCAGGAGATTCCGAAGTCGTCTGGAAGTCTTAATTGAAGCCAATGGCGGTTTTATTATATACATTGACTCTGTAGTATTTCAAGATATCTTTTTGCAATTTTGGTAAATATATATGTTAAAATATTAATACTAATTTAATTTTTACGTCATTTAGACGACAATTTATCAATCGCAACTATATATATATATATATATATATATATATATATATATGTATAGGACACCGTATAAAACACAGTGTTTTATATATAATAATTTAAATTTAATAAAAATATATCTGTTTAACGCAATGGAAATAGCGATAGAACAGGAAGAGTCTTGCAACGTTTCGTCTGTCAGGAAAGGGGCTGCCGAATGGAAAATAACTCGTCGCCTACAAGGGTGCGGAGACGCTTTTGGACTCGACAGTGGAAAGTGAAGACTGGGCACGTCCCGCTCATTTACAGTAGCAGTGCATCATTTTCAGCCTGACCTGGCTCTTGTAAATGTGGAGAATGGCAGGAATGGATGAGATACTTGCTAGAGCGCTACAGGGGCAGAGCATTTTCCCCGGGCATCTTTAGAGATGGTATTTATCAATCCACCCACAAGGATTGAATGTGGCACAAGGCCTTTTTAATGTGGGTATCTCCGAGCCCGTAGGCCCAGCCAAAAATAAATAACCATCGTCCCCACCGAGGCGGGTCAATTCCGTCAACCTCCCCCAACGAAACCCTACCCTTCGGCAGAGCTTCGTCAGGGTTCCTCCCTGCAAGCAGAGAGTTCGACAGACACCCGACCCGGCAGCTCACAAAGCACAGATACTACACTTTGATCCTAGCCACCGGGCCGAGCGGGTATGATTTTTTTCGGGCATCTTTAGAGATGGATAGTATGTATGAATTCCACTTAAGGTCTGGGATGAGCTCAAGTCCGAATTGGCGCTGAAGGTGATGGGCCTCCCTGAGTGGACATCCGTTCATCAGGCTTGGTGAAAGTTCTGGGTATTTTTTAAAAAAAAGTATATTAATTCAGACTTTCGGCGTCCTCGTTGGCATTAAAATGAAAACGCTAAAATGACGCATCTCACGTTATCCCCCCCCCCCACACACATATAATTACGGTGGGAATCAATAGGCATTCTGCTATTAAATTTGATTAATTTTCTTAGACTGATATTTTGCTATTAAATTTTCCTGCATTTTGTTATTAAATATTCAATGTATTATATTCTATTTATGTGATTAATATTCTTAGACCAATCCTATCTATCTATCTATCTATCTATCTATCTATCTATCTATCTATCTATCTATCTATCTATCTATCTAGACAACTTGTCTGACGTGAAACCCAGGGTCACAAACTCACATCGACACAACTAAATATGTTAGATCTCTCGCAGATATTCAGTGATTTCCAGTAAGTACCGCGCATATATAATATATAAATGATATATAGAAAAATTGCATATATATATATATATATATATATATTTATATATATATATATATATATATATATATATATATATATATATATACACACACACACACGCATACACCCACAGACATATATATTCAAATTTATAACATATGCATGTTATAAAATCACTACAGAATTTGCAATTTTGTTTCGACACTTCAGGTGTGTCTTGTCAAGTGATGAAGATTTAACATCATCACTTGACAAGACACCTGGAAGTTCAGTTGAAAAATTACAGGAAATGAACTTTTCCCGGTGGATGGATTTCAAGATGTGTATTTAATATCAAGAGAAGCACGGGAAACTTGACGGAACAAACTGATCGATGTATTGAAATTCTTTAAACGTTTGGAAAAGCATCTCGTATAGGTACTCAGATAATGACATCTTGTAATCAGATCAAACGGCTAATCAGACTTGGCTCTGTAATCATGGCGACTCGATGAGAAGACGTGAATCTGTATCTTTGTCCAAACAATTGTTTTGTCTACATACTTTGCTTTTTCTGTTTGTTTCGTTAAATCAATGCTCACATACTTCGAGAATAACTCGAAGGTCATTAATTATTTATGTAATTACAATGATTTCAGACATGTATATTTTTTTTTTAAATAGGTTTAGAATTGAACCTTTTTTCTCAAGCTGATCATATTTCTGGAGGAATAAAATTAAAAAAAAACAATCAGATCCTGAAAATTGAAAAATCAAAAAAAAAAAACCCCCAAAAAAAACAAAAGTAAAAAAAAAAAAAAAAATCAAAACAAAACAGACAAAAAAAACCCCAAACAAACAAACAAGCAAAACGAAAAAACAAACAAAAACGCCATTAGCCGTTGATTTCCTTTTAAATTTTTGGTACATGCGGAAATATACGGTATGTTTCTTAGCCACAAATTAAATAAAAATGCCCCTTTCTTTGGTAGGTTGACATATTTTATTTTTCTGGTTTATTGCAGAACATGGAATATGAGAGAAGAACTTGAAGAATATGAGAGAAGAACTTGAAGAATATGAGAGAAGAACTTGAAGAATATGAGAGAAGAACTTGAAGAAGCTAAAATAAAAAAATATAAATTATGGAACAGGAAAAAAATGAAAGGATATGTAGATTCTTAGCTCGAATAAAAATACATTTCGATTTTGAGATTAAAAAGGAAAACGTAAGAAGAAGAAGAAAATGAAGGCGATAATAGAATGAATAAAGGAGAAGGAAAAGGAGCAAAACGAAAAAGTGACGATACTAAATTGAAAAAACCTCGAAAAGAAGAAGAAGAAGAAGAAGAATAGAGAAAAAAGAAGAGAAAGACAAAAAGAAAATAAAGAAAGAAGATGAACAAAAAATGAAGAGAAAAAGCAAAAACAAAAACAAAAAAAACATGAAAAGAGAAAAAGAGTAGCCTGATAATGAATGAAGAAAACAGTGTGAAAAAGAAAAAAAAACAAGAAAGAAAAATGAAGGCGATAATAGAATGAAAGAGAAGGAAGAAGGAGCAAAAAGAAAAAGTGAAGATACTAAAGAGGAAAAAACGTCGAAAAGAAGAGAGAAAAAGAAGAGAAAGACGAAAAAGATGACAATAAAGAAGGCAGATGAAGAAAAAAAATGAAGAGAAGAAAACAACCGTGTAAAGAGGAAAAGAGTAGCCTGATAAGGAATGAAAAAAAAGTGTGAAAAAGAGGAATGAAAAAAAAAAAGATAGCACGAAGAAGAAAAAATTGTAACGAAGATAATGAAGGCGAAAAAGTAGAAAAAGAAAAGGAGGAAAGAGAAAAAAGAAAAATAAAGGTATTGAAGGGGAAGAAACATCGAGAAGAAGAAGAAGAAGAAGAAGAAGAAGAAGAAGAAGAATTCGTGTCATTACAAGAACATGTTCTCTCCACTAACACCAAAACGACAAACGTGTTGATTTACGAAACTTAATTTCGAATTCTTAGAAGCTATATAATTCCGAACCTACCGTGGTCAGAAGAAAAAAAAAATGGTGGCATGTTTCAGGGATAGTGTTTCCACCCGGAAACAACCCAAATGCAATAGCACCATTACTTTAGTGTGATCACCTCATAAATTTTTGAAGGTCCCTTGAGTAACATCTACTGCAGGCAGTAATCTTAAGAACGTTAAAGACAATCGATAGCTGCAAGGCCTGATCCCCGGTTACCAACACAGTTAGGTCAGTTAGTCAGATTATATCTAGCTGGCCGGCTAAGAGAGGCATTACTCTTATAATCTGCGAATGAAATTGCTTTAGTGTCGGTCTGGGCCCGATTATGATGAACTTACTGAAAGCCTTTATGCCCACCGTTTGACGATAACGAGGCAGAGACAAAAAGCTTTTTCGTGTATAAGTAGAGTCAAAGATAACTTTTTGCTACTAATTTTTGTTTTTTCAATGATTAGTTGTGTTAAATAAAAAAGCATCAAAATTCAATCAATAAGAAATTTATATATATATATATATATATATAATATATATATATATATATATATATATATATATATATATATATATATATATATATATATATATATATATATATACTATCCCCAAATCATACTCTTTTTACATAGTGTCAAAAGCTTGCCAAACAATGATATTTTATTCTCGAAGTGTATGCCTGCTATTTTACCTTGAGTTCATAGATAAGATCTAAAAAAGAATGAGCAATATTATTGGTCTTGATATGGCGGCTCGGCTTCAGTCACCCTCCCACTATCGTAAGTTTGTTTCTCTGTGTCTTTTCCATAAATACTTCATGGTAATTTTTCAGATAAGCTACGGTACCGAGACTTTTCGAATTTAAGCTCAGTACTAGACTGGCGTCGAGATCTCATCAATTTACACCTGAGCTGGATAGAGGTAATCGTAAGTTTTATGTTAACTGGTTCTTTTCTCGCACTTCTCACATCCGGCTCTATGATTTCCAGCCAACTTCAATCTGCAAAAAATTAAATGTAATGTCACTCGCTGTCCTCCTGATTACTCTTTTCTCTCTATCCATTATTAATGTTTCTGTTCCTAATTCTTTCACATCCAGTAACCCTTTGTGTCTTAGTGGCTTTACTGCCTTGCACGAGGTGATACCGATTAAAAAAAGATACAAGAAAGGCTTTCCGAACGTAAAGGTCAGTTCTTTTTTTTTCTTTTTTTTTTAAGGGAATAAAAATACTTTATGAAAAAGGGTTGAACTGAAAGAAAACCTGCATAAAATAGTGACCCAGCAATAAAACATTGACTATTTAGTGATATGTACTAAGAAAAGAGTACTGAACTGCTATCTATCCTCCTTTACGGCAGCGAATGTTGGACGGTCTCCTCAAAGATGCAAAAGAGACTTGATGCAACGGAGGTATGGTTCTACAGAAGGATACTAAGGATATCATGGACCGTGTGAGCAACGATGAGGTTTTGGAGAGGGTGCAAACAAAGAGAAAACTTATACTTAACATCAGGAAGAGGTAGACTGTTCTAGTGCCACGTGCCATGTTTAATGTATGTCAGTTATCAGTTATCTCCTGTTAATTTCCCTCTAACTAACGCATTTATCCATTGTGCCATGTGTCCTCAAGTGGATAAAGGCGCTAGTTAGATCCAGTGACAGGACCCAAAGAGTGTGAGTTCAATACTCGTTAAAGGCAGTGGAGAACTTTCAGAGGGAACTAGAACAGTCTACCCCAGTGAAAGGTTCAGTTCGGCATTCCAACCACCCGAAGGAGGCCAGAGTGTACAACGGCCGAAACGTTGTAATAAATATGGCGACAAAGATGATGACAATAGTCCGAATAATGTAAATAATGTACATAATACTTCATCACAGAAATATAGACAGAGATTCATAGCGATATTTAGGTAAAAAGGTGTGTATGTATACATATATATTTGAACCATTTTTTTTTAATTACAAGCTATTTCTGGTATTAAAACCTATTTTTACACAAGTATGAGTGTTAACTATTTGCCCATAGCTGGGACCCTAACAAGTGCAACCACCCCGGGTCATGGTGGACCTGGGAACACCAGCAATTAAGAGGTGGTTCCAAGCTCCTCAAAACCTCCTGATCAGACGTCTTGCTGTTGGTCGTAGTTTATCGTCTTACTCTGAATGTGGATGTAGTTTATCGTCATACCCAGAACGGCGATACCCGGAATGAGTACTGAGTACGAATTGCAGTCGGGAGTTTACATTGACTTACGCGAAAATACCATTGGGAAAGGCATGAATCCATTCCCCCAACTATGCGTTAAATTGAAGGACTGGAAATATTGTTATTCTAAAAATAAACTGTTATTGCAATATTAAACACGCAAAAAATATTTTTGCAATTCAAAATATGTTTCAGTTTTAAATAATCCATAAACGTCTGATAAGACGTAAAAACAAATCAATCAATCACTACATGCCTTGAAAATCACCATTTGAGTCTTGGCTTTTAATGAGGCTCGAACACTGATGCCAGTCTCAAATAGGGATCTAGTTTAGACCTGAGATGTTTTTTAAACGCTATTGATCATCCAATACAAGGCCCAAGAGACACTTATGGTAGAGGGTTATTGGATGGGTTTGTTTTACGGATCTAAGAATTGTAGATTATGAAGATTTGTAGAATAGATAACGGTTGACACTGGATCTGAAGTGTTTAGGGAAGCATCTTCTCCGCGGTTCTTTAGAAGAAAATATCCGAATGGAACTTTCGTCCTACCAATGGAATACGAATGGAGTGGGGATGGTCAAATGAAGGTGATAATGAGGCCGGGCGGGAAGATTATATTGCGCTAATCTTCCAGATGTCGTTAGTTTGTCTGCCATGAAAACCAGTGTTGGAATCCTGGCATTTTCTCGAACTCCAATACCGTTGGAATATACGCGACTACTTCAGCTAATAAGCAGACCATATTGTCTTTTGATTCTGTCTTTAAGCTTCTTTTTAAACGACGGTTTAATCGTCCGTGTAGTATAGCAGCACTCAAAAGTCATCATATTGTCGAATATTCTTCGTACTCAGTGTCCACCGGAGAAGTCAGATACATCAGCGGGTTGACCTGAGAGATTACTTCTTCACTGAGGGTGAAGATCCGTGTTTCACCCAATGTCAGTGGCTGACCCGGCATGTAGACACGTGATCGACCGAGCTAAGCCTTGGATGTGCAGTCGTAGAAGAACCAACATGATGTGTTGATATATAAACACGCACGTGGGGAAAAAAAGGAGAGTCTATTACATCCAGATGAGAATTTAGGGCCCATGTTTGACAGACGATCATCTTACGAGTGAGAGATTAGGTCACATGTTTTCATTAATGCATTTATGAGACGATAACGTTGCAAAACCAAAGGCCTTTTAACAGCATCGCAGTGTAGATTTGATTATTTAGCTGCATGTATTTACGTTGAATATCAGAAATTGACTGAGAAGACACAGAGATAAATAAATCTACTCTTCGTTTTCGATCAATAAGCGTTGATTTTATTACTATCTCTTCTGACAGTCGGGGTGTGGGGTTAAGATTCAGAAAGGATACAAATATCCTGAAATTTCCTTCGCTTAGATCTTCAAAAATTCTACCATGTTTAACAAACAGGGTAACGTTTAAAACTTAGTAGAAAAAGGAAGGTTTTCTAGAACTTTTAGAAAGACGTTAAAATCGAAAAGCAATCTGGTTGCAGACAATTTTCAATTCTTTTTATTAAACGTTTTTTATTTCTTATCGTCACAAGTCCTGTAACCAACATGTACTGTAGCCATAATAACAATGGTGTGACTTGGGCAAGATTACTCGATGGAGCCCATGACCCTTAGGCTGGTTTTTGAATTCAGATATCTATTTTATTTCTTAAACTGTTGTCACCTCAAAGTCTTGTTAGCCCATAGCAAGAGGTGGTGGCGGAAGTTATGGATTCATACTTTTCGGGAGGCACGGTGGAGTAATGGATAGAAGCCTTGATTTAGGAATCGGAGAGCCGAGTTCGAATTCCAGTGGAATCTTACGTTCTAATGTTGAATCTTACGTTCAAATATGTATTGCTGGTAATATTTTTTTTTTCAAAATGTATTGCTGGTAATATCTTTTTTTTTGAAAAATGTATTGCCGGTAATATTTTTTCTTCAAAAATATATTTATGGCAATATTTTTTTCCTTCAAAATATCTATTTCAGGTAATATATTTTCATCAGAAACATTTGAAATTGTAGAGGAAAGCTTTTTATTATTGGGTTAACTTTAGAGCTTAAAAAATGTCTGTCATTTAAGACTGTGTGCCTTTCCTCGCTGAATAACAGCCAACGAAATCTGTGTAAGAAAATAAGTGAAACAGGTAACAGAAAAAAAAAATAAAAAAATGAAAAGAAACAAAAACAAAGACAAAACGTGTTTGTTATAACAGGAACAACACACACTCCTTGCAAAGGGAATTCTGATAAGTGAAGTTGATTTGAAATGTCAAAAAATTTAAGCAGGAACGATAAGAAATTAAAAATATGTTGAAATGTTGTATATTTCACTTGTTAGGTAAAATGTCAATTTTAAAATAGGATTTTTTAAAATCAATCAATTTTTATTCTATTTTTATTTTGTTTTTATATAATAAGGTTCACACTGTACAATGCTCAGAGGCTACACGAGGTAGAGGGTTACATTAGAAGGTAGTTTTTATGTATAGGAGTTTAAGATCGGGGACACATCTTCTTGAAAGGCTGTTCTACAGGGCAGCGGTTCACAGGAAGAAGCTGTTCGAGTGGAGCTTACTTCTAACCGATAGAATACGGAGAGAATGTGGGTGGTTTGCTACTATGTAAGTATCATGGTAGGTCCTAGCTTGGTGAAACCAGGAGATGCAGTTCGTCTTAGCACTTTCCATGGTAGTAGAAATAGAGCAGTGAGAAACTGGCCACATCCCGCCTGTGAGAGAGAGGTTGGAGTGTGTAAAATGATTCTTCTCCAACAAAGATTCGGAGACGCTTTTGAACTCTATCTAGAAAGTGAGGTCTGGGCAGCTCCTACCCAAATATGGCAACAGTACTTCATTTTCGGCCCGATATGTCTCTTATAAAGGTAGAGGATAGCACGTATATAGGAAATTCACTTGAAGTCGGGTTTGAGAACCAATATTCTTTCAAGGCACGGTGCTTTCTCCAGGGTACATCCGTTCATCGTGACTGGCGGTATTTCTATGAAATGTGTTATCTGAGGTCAAAACGACTTTATGGAGAGCATTAATACTTTTAGATTTCGGGATGTCTCTCCAATATAAATGTTTTTACATTGTAAAGGAATTATTTGATAAGTACCGGCATCTGAATTGGTGTTGGTTTTATTTTTCTTCCTAATTATATTTCCAATTGTCTTGACAAAAATCCTTGTATTAGGGATAACTAATTTATTTACAAGTTTAGTAGAAACAGTGATAGGATTATAAATTTTGTGTTGTTAAAAGCGTTATCGATAGCGTCTAGATTTTCAGATTTGTGTTTCGCTGAATTCGAGACGCCACGAATTATACTAACGTTTGTTTAACAAATCGAATGCACGCATAACATGATTAACAATCGAAAAATAAAATTATCCCAAAATTTCCAAATTCTAATATATATATATTACAAATTTAGCTATGTTTACAGTAATAGAGCTTCATGCCTTTCTCAATCATCAAGTACAAAAAGTTACGAACTGTTCGATACAGTTGTTTTTTTTTTTAATTTCTGGGTCCCATGTGACCAACGTTACATTGTGCGTGGATTTAAATTTCAAGATTATTATAAATATAATATAGTATTGGGGTATAAATATAGAGTGTTGCTAGGTAGATATTGGAAAATAAACTTATTTATCATAAATTTAATAGGGATATTTGATCCGTTATTGAGTCAACAGATGAGATTATTGCAATACGAACAAAAAGTTGGTAGTAACCAAAAAAAGCTCTTTTTGACTACACTAAGCACTGTTTTGTTTACACCATTAAATAAATAGTTATTTGCACACTTGTATGTAGTAATCGCTCACATATATAGTTGATCGTATCTCTTTATTTAAATCATTTCTACATCTATATCTATATATATTAATACAAACAACTTTTATTGAGAAATGGCCGACAAGGTCTGTCTGTTTAATTTTTATTATATTTTTCTAATTTCCGAAAAAGGTGTTGAGCTTTGAGCTCGAAGTTGTGGATAAACGTTCCAAAGTTCACATTTTGTTATTTTTGCTCAAGTATTTTCGACCATCTCAGTCATTTTCAAGACCCAATGTTTTGTCTGTGTGATAGGAAGAATTCTTTTGTCGGCATTGTAGTATTCTTTGGAAAGCTGGAAGTTTGAAATAGTCTACGGTGACGCCAAGTGGAACGAAGTCGCATTTCCCAAAGTTATAAATTGTTGAATTGCCTCTTGTTAGATTATAAAACCTTTTTTTTTTTTTTTTAAAAATATCTTTGTTCACTCTATTCGACTAGATTGTCGTACGTTTCCTTCCCTCGCCATTTGACATCAAGCCAACCAGTATATAAATGAAAAAGAAAGACTTTATATGAGGTTTAAAAAGTTATCCCAAATGATTCACTTCTGTTGTAGAAAAGTGCTTGACAGGAATCTTATGGAGCCTTTTATTTAAAGAGGGAGCTAAAGAATAGGAGAGTCATTGATAGCAATGGCGAAAAGAGATCTGAATTTTGCCAGTCGCATGAGTGAACTTCAACCAGAGTTCACAATTGGATGTCTGGATGCAGTGGACCATAAATCAGCCTCCATTGTCAGATCACCTTGGACTTGCTACTTGATTTTGTCTCTTCGCCAAAGGCCGACGAAATAATATACGTATTTTTATGGGACGTGTCAGAGATTCTGATTTAACCATCAAGAAGAATTTGGTTCATCAATTTACGTAGATCTCGCCAATTTTTATGTTGTCGCCTTTTAACGTCAAGTAGACTCCAATAAAACAAAATCATGTCCGTTAGAAGGATTCATTCTCCAGAAGAAAAGTAGATAAAAACCCTCAAAAATATTTTCTTGGTCGAATAAAGTCTGGTAGAGGGCTATGAGGTAAAATTATCGCAATGAAAATATGCAATACATATTTAACTGTTGGACCTTGTTTTTATTGAGCTGGTGCATAATTATCACGCGTTTTTGTAGGCGAGTCATTTGTTAATAAAAATTGCTGTTTTGTTTTTTTTTAATAAAAATATTATTTTATTTTCAGGTTATAAAAATTCGTGTCGATAATCATACACCCTGGAATAATCATTTAAAAATGTTATTGTTGAATTTTTATGTTTCTTTTTTCATTATAAATATTGTTTAAAAACGCCTGATAATTATGCACCAACCCAATATCTTTCTTTCATTCATTCTTTCTTTCTTTTTTGTTTGTTTGTTTGTGTGTTTCTTTCTTTCTTCTATTCATTGAACTACAAAATAGAAAATCTACTCAGAACAGGAATGATTTTTTTCGCTTCTTCAGTGTGAATTCAAATATTTATTTCTAGTTTTAGCAATCGGCCCTACCCCATTACTACTGTGCTACATAAATCGGTACAGACCGACGAACACTGCGACAGAGCGCTTTACAACATAGGTTAAAAGGTAAAGATACGGGCGCAGGTTTTAATCGAGAAAAGATCCAATGCTATATCACACACACACACACACACACACACACACACACACACACACACACATATTGGGTTGGTGTATAATTATCAGGCGTTTTTTAGGCGAGTAATTTGTTAATTGCTGTTTTGTTTATTTAAAAATGTTATTGTTGAATTGTTATGTTTCTTTTTTCATAATATTGTTTAAAAAACGCCTGTTCTTGTTGCTTGTTTTGGAAATGTTTCGTATGTTTGCAATATAGTTCGGAAAATTTCGTACGTACGTGCATGCGTGAATATGCTTTTAACATCTGACCACCCATGGTCGAGACGAGAATCCTTAACGTCACATCTTCGCAGGAAGAAAAGAGAAGAAGAAGAGAGAGCAGCAAGCTTGTGTCTGCTATTTATAATTAATATAATCACGTGACAGGCTCACAGAAAATGGCGGGAAAACTTGACTTGGTCACGCGCTGGAAAAATATTTGTACGTGGGTGGATTGCAACGCCCACTCGTGTGTTTATTGATCAATTAGAAGCTGATATTTCCAGAAAATATTTACTAAGCTGAGGAGGCTCTCTGATCCACTTTTTGCACAAAATTCAACATTGATAAGAAAGTGGTATCTGGATGCTACACACTCATAGTTCTGGTTAATAATACTGTAAAGAAACATTGGAACAAAATGGTTGAGTGAAGAACAGGTTTAATCACATGAGAGACAGCGATTATTAATATAGTAATACAGAATAGTGTAGTTCAATACGGCAATGCGTACGACTCAAAAGCTATCCCTTGGGATCTACTTTGTGACGACTGTCCCAATGAGCAAGCATTCTACTGATGAATCCATGTTTAAGCAAATAGCGTCGATAAAGTAGGTCGTATTTTTAAGGCACAAAAACAAAAGAGATGAAAACATTAGTTGAAATAATATATTAAGGGACATATAAAATCTGAAATTTGGCATTCGAAACTGTTGATGTAAGTATGCATTGCTAACGTCAGTGGCAAATTTACTGTAAGATTACTGACAAGAGCAGATATGGTCATATGAATGGATATATTAATATCGGAGGTGCATTTTAAATTAACGTTAAAATACATATTACGACGTATTTCGGTTGCCGTAAGAAAGTTCAGAGAAATACAAAAAAAGAAATCTTAACTATATTGGCCATATTTTAGTACCATTAATTTCAAATAATATATATATGAAAGATTGCGTTCAAGGATGAAAAAGTCAGTTGCCGTTTAGCGTTCACCTCAGAGTCCAATTCTATTGTCTCTAATATTGAGCACTTTTACCTATAAATAGTGAATGCCTTAAAACTATATTTTTATTACACACACACACACACACACACACACACACACATATATATATATATATATATATATATATGAAGAAATATAGTCTTAAGGTGTGCTATATTTATGGGATAAAGTGTTCATAGAGACAGAGCGTGTGTAAATATAAAAGTGAACATTGAAGTTAACACTTAGAGGCGACAGTCTGTTTCATGCTAGAGGCAATCGTCAAGCCAGACGATTGCGTCTAGCATGAAACAACCTGTCGCCTATAAGTGTATATATATATATATATATATATATATATATATATATAACTAATGTATAGTTTTCAACGAGTGAAGATTAAGTCCGATGCGCTCGAAAAATTAACCGAAAGATACTACCGGACTGTACCGTGTACATTTTGGATATCTTATAAATAAGGCCTTCCTTTTATTCGTCCCATCCATAGAATACTTGCCTTCTTATATTTGCTTAAATTTCACTGTGAGGAATTATATATATATATATATATATATATATATATATATATATACTCACGTTTTGCATATAAAATGTTTTCATGTTTAACTTGTTTCTGAAGTTCATCTCTTTGTTTCCTTCTCGTCCTTCCTTCCGATTTGTTAAGGTGTTAGCGCATCATGGATATGTTAATACTTATATTGGACCACAGAGATTAGATCATTAAAGATGGCGTCATGTCGCTCGATACAACCTGTCTGCATTGTATCACCCCAACGGTCCTTCGATCAGAATCCCAACAAGAGCTTGGGATTAAATCTAATTCTAAGAAAGTTCCGTGTACGAAAAAACACGTTTTGTTCTTTCAAAAAAGTCGAACAGTTATTAACGTTTATTCTTAATTGTTAACCGCTTGGAATGGTATTCTTTGTAGATGCTTGCATTTGAACATATTAATTCAATCGAATCTTTTGAAAGAAAAAAAAAATGAAAAAAAAAATCGGAAATCCCATCGTCCGAAGATTGTTTATTGAGACAAAATGTTTCCTAGAATAACAGAATAATACTTCAATATTTCATAAGAGGCATAATGAAGAGGAAAAAAAGAAAAAGAAAAAAAAAAAAAGATAAAAAGCGAACACAGAAAAAATAAAAATAAAATAAATATAAAGAATAAATAACAAATTCTTAAAAATGACTGAAAGTATTACAAGGGAAGCAACTCTTACAATTAAATGCATAGTTATCTCCCTTGATCAATTTTCTCACCATTCAGTCTAAATGTTTGTATATGTACCTTTTTTTTTAAGTCCGTAAACGAACCTGCAATATTCACTGTATAATATCCGATCAATATGATTAATATTTAATACTGAATAAAAGTGGATTGATAAAGAAAGAGCTAATGTTTAAAACTACTTTTTTGTTGTGCAAAATAAATCCTTCTTTTCATTATCACACTAAGTATTTATTGATTTTTGCATCTGCTCGTATTTGTGTGTCTGTGTTATATTCCATTTTTCAATTTTGTTAGCTGCCGATTCCTAAAACCTTACTAAACGTTCAAATTCTTTTTTTTTTTCAGGACGTAAGCGATCTTGTCACTCCACAAATTCTGTTTCTTTTCATTATCTAAAAATTGCCATGACTTCTTTGGAAAAATAACATTAGAGTGGTTTCCCGTTGCTTTCTTCATGGTCTTGAACTCAGAGTAGTTCCTCTACAAGATTAACTGTCACGCATCACTTGAGAGCGACTTCTAATCTGCTATTGAACTCATCAACTTAGTGGAAAGGAAAAACATGATTTTCTGCTTTTCCAAAGAGTATTTGTACGAAAATGAATGTGACATACTGGATAGGAATTTGAACTCGGATAACCGATTTCACTTTCAGCGAGAGTTTTGAAAATTAATTATTTGAATAAAACCTATTTTTACCCCCAGACTTCATGGCACCAAGGAAAGGATAATGATGTTCCAACTCCTTTTTATATTTTCTAGCGCTCTCGTTCGTCAGAAAATATATCCTTATCTCTGATAAGGAACAAGGCTTTCGGAGCCGGATTTGAAAAGCAAGGGAAAAAGGTGGAATGAGGATTAGAAAAAGAGGCTAGATGAACCTGTACCATATTGTAGTCGTGGTTCTCAGATTAATACTTGGATAACTGATTTCACTTTTGGCGCCGATAAACATAAGCGATAAGTAAGTAAGCGGAAGCAGCCCGTATATCGTTGTGCTAAGTTCTGAAATGAATTATTTGGATAAAACCTATTTTTAGTGTTATTTTTTTTTTAATTCCATATCTTTGTTCTGGTTAATTTTTTGCTTTTTATCACAATATTTTTGTGGATTTAGTTTTAGTTGCAATGAAGTTTGTCACAGAATTCAAGAATCTTGTCAAAACTAACGAGAAAATATAAAACTAGGAATAATAAGAAATAAAATTTATGTCAGAAGCCAGTACAAGAGTATTCCAGCAAAATATATTTCGCCGAATAAAAATTAAGAGAGAAACAGTGGCAAGAAGGGACTAATCGGGGGAAGTTGTATTAAGTTTATAAGAGCTTCTATAGCCCAATTATTACAGTAATGGACATGAAAGACGAGTTCCAGACGTATTGGATATGATTGTCAGTTTCATTACAAGCGAATAATTTATGTCTTTTTTCCTGCGTCTTAGATTGGTAATTGAAAAACGGATCGAAAAAAAAAAGAAAAGAAAAAGAAAAAAAGAAATGTAAACAAAGCAAGAAAAAAACAAAACAAAAACAAAACAACAAAAAAAAAAAAACGATATAAACAAGGATGCGTTGGGATCCAGACTCTCCAATTTTCTGAGTGTCGGGATTCCAGACATTTGACAACAACAACAATACATCTTTCAAATTGAAACATGTTATTCACTGAAGGAAAAGTAGAAGCAGAACGTCAGTTGAAATAACATTTATATATTCTTTTCAGAAATATACAACAACAATAAAATGTTCAATTTTCCTTACCCCCCCCCTCTCTCTCTCACTCACTCGCTCTCTCTCTTTCTCTCTCTCTCTCTATTATTATTATTAAAAAAAAAATATGATTCCATTGCTATATGTTCACCCTTATTACAAGAATAGGTTTCACCGTTTCCATGTAATTAATATTACGGATGCTTATAAAGCTCCGTAAATTTCAAGATTAGTTTTTCCAAATTTCGTTTGAATGAATGTTTTTTATACAATTGGATGAATGTTTTTATACAATTATAATCGCGCATTTTTTCGTCCAGTTAACTGCTTTTTCTACTATTAGGTTGGTGCAAAAATAATGTCGTTTTCTCACATGTTCTCATATGTGAGAAAACGACATTATTTTTGCACCAACCTAATACATTTAGGGGTTGTGTTTGTTTTTTATTACTAACCTTATTTTGTTTTGTTTTCTTGTATATAGCATTAAATCATATTGTAAATAATCGTTGGGGCGTTTAAATTGTTGTTTTATTCTCCCCCCCCCCTCACAGACCTTGAAATTTACATATGGGGTCTAGTTAGGATTTCATAGAGACATTGAGGTATTTTGGTGGAGGTTGTAAGAAAGGTAGGAGAAAATTTGTTGTTTTGGTGATAGGACTATTGTTGGTATGTTTGGGTCAGTGTTTGTGACTAGCTAAGTTTAAAAATTAAGAGAGAAAAATACCGTCCTTTTCCCCAATCCCCTTTTTGGTCTTGTGCCACATTTTGTACTATCGTACAAATAAATATCTATTCCAAAATTCGCTTGAGGATGAAACAGAGCTGGTTTTTTGGCATTTGTTTTTGAAACATGAGAACACTTATGTAGAGATGGAATCAAATTTTTAAAAAATAATTATAATTTAGGTTCTACTTATGTATTGAGCACTGTTTTTTTAAAACTAAAAACAAAAATACTAAATAACCTTGGATTATTAAACTAACGGTTCCTTCCTATTTTTCTATACTTGCACGCACGCACGCACACACACACATATATATATATACATTATATTATGCTAAAGGGCTTAGATGTTCAACAAGTGAACTTTATGATATGAACTTGTTGGGATCCGTTTACCCAGGATTTTGTTACTATCTGTGCCTGGATTCTAAACATTTTACAATAACACATATTTTAAATGAAACATAGAAAAGGTTATTTTCTGGAACAAAATAGAAGCAGAACGTCAGTTGAAATAACATTTATAGATTTCAGAAATATAAAATAATAAAATGTTCAATTTTTCTTGCAGTGAAGTTTGTTTTACAAAGTAATTAAGTGTTTGTAGTGTTTTGTGAAATGTGTTGACAGACTTACTTTATGACGGTTAACCAATTGTGTGCGGGTTCGTAGACAAAGACATAGTCGGCAGCTGCTGGTTATTCCCTTCTATTGTGTGTGTAGACAAGGTCTTAGTCGGTGGCTGTTGTCTCTTCGATTGTGTGCGTGTGTTGGTATGTGTGTATCGGTGCGTGTTTGTGTACGCACGTGTAGATCAAACAGGCTTCCGAAATTGTTCTGAGTTTTAAGAAGCAGTGTGCTTCTCTTTTTATATGCGTAAGTGTGATCTAAAATCTAATTTCACTTAGAGGTGTGAACCTTTTGAATACAAAAGTGATAAATGGAGATATTGTTATTTGGGAGTGATAAATGGAGATATTGTTATTTGGGAGTGATAAATGGAGATATTGTTATTTAGGAGTGATAAATGGAGATATTGTTATTTTCTAAATGGCCCAAAAAATGATACGTGGTACGTCCACGACTACGACCGCCAAGTATTTTGGTGGTATTTACTCTAATAATTATCATTTACCCAACAAACCTTCTGAGATTTTATTGGTTGAAAAATATATATAAGATTTAATTCCCATAGATGCATAGATAGATATGTAATGAATCAGGTAGTGTGAGCAGATTAGATGTAACCTGTGGATATATATATATATATATATATATATATATATATATATATATATATATATATATATATATATATACATGGAGTTAAATGAGTGAACTAACCAGAATAGCGTGTCAGGAATTATGTGAGAAAACGTCGTCTTCGACTACCATAAGTGGTTAGCGAAGGTTGCTGACAAGATTTTCCAAGATGCACACGCTTACTTATTCCACCAGTAGACTTCGGGTAGACGAGAAGCAGCAGCGTAAGAGTTATTGTGCTTCTTGTAGCCAATTTGGCTCCCGCAGATCCGAAAAAAAGAATCTTGAAAATATATTTTAATTGGGCACTATTGAACGACAAGTTGATTCTATAAGCAACAACCACCTGCGCTAATGCAAAGCTCTTCAGTAAAATGAATAGAGCCCTATAGCTGATTGGCATTTGTTTACATTCGTAAAAACAATGCACTAGATTTAGCTAGCCAGTACTGTCGAATAAAGATAGCTCAGTGGTAGAAACTCTGACTGATACCGAATTGCGTTGGGTTTCAATCCCGGCTTGAAGCATTCGGATGTCTAGTCGCACTGAGGAGTTGTGATACAACTAAACAGTAATGTCAGCGAATGACGTAATTTAGATCTTGAAAATATATTTCTATTGAGCACTGATATATATATATATATATATATATATATATATATATATAAATAAATAAGTTTAATTGAAGATAATGCAAATTTTATTGTATTTTCCCAATTTTCGAATAAGGTGTGATTTATTATTTATCGCAATAATGGATAATCTGCCCATGCATTGAACATTGTCGCCATATCTGGTCTAGAGCTCTTCTAATATATCTAGTGATATTAGATAAGATTCAAAGACACATCACTCAGCGAATAAAAACGTTGGTTGATTGATCCAAAAGTGACTTGACCCAAAGTTCAATCCCTGAACTCAGCAGAGAGAACAAAGACTTGGATAGTTATCAAGGCGAATTAAATCAAACTGAGATATCCATAGGCAGGGTACGTGGATTCAAACAAATTACAACAATTTACCCTTGTGGACTAAATAAAGGGTTCGATCCAAAATTCCTACAAATATCACCTGAAGAAGCCCAGAATGTACAACGGTCGAAACGTTGTAAATGTGACAGTAAAGGCCAGGAAAACAGTCTGAATAATGCAAACAGCGCATATAGTTACAATACCTCATCTCAGAAATATAGACAAATGTTGAATGGTCTGTAATGTTACCGGTCCTGACCTGGCATTACGACTTCAGTCACTTTCCCACCGCCGAGACTTGTGCTTCTTCTACAAATATTTTCATGACAATTGTTCTAATGAGTTATCCTTAATAGTAACTCGACTATATGATTAGATTGGCAACCAGATGTCACCGTTTTACTGTTGAAATAGCTAGAACCGTAAGTTGTATCCTTATAGTTTCACCTGTGGAAACTTGTTCCACATTCTTATTGTTATATACCGTATCTATGAACACTAATGGGTATGGGCTAATCCTCATAAATACATTGGATACTATTGTAAGTGGTGCGGGTAATATGCTGTATAAGTAGTCTACCACTAGCAGTGATTTAGCTATTCACGCCGCTAGCGAGCATTGTATTTCGTTGATGTCATAAAGATTGCCATTTCATTTCCAACCTCCGTTTTGATTATTCCTCATTCAGTAACCTTTTCTAGGTTACAACACTTGTTTCACTGGCACTTACGATACTTAAACCTTCAAGTGCAACGTCAATCGCCATCTTCTGTCTTCCTGAACTCTGTTCTTTTATTGTCCGTTTTAATTAAGGCTTCTCATTCTCTTTCACTCTCAGTAACTCTCGGCATCTTAATGACATTGTCGCCTTGCTTGGAGTGAAACGATAAAAAATACGAAAATAAAACATAATATATCCCTATGTGTGATCCTGATTACTGAATAGCTCTTTACTGGCAAAGGCTATATACATTGCAGTGAATGCTGGACAAATTTCTTCATAGATGAAGAATAGATATGAAGCAACCGAAATGCGATTCACAATTCCAAGCGCCACTAAAAGTGGAGTATTACTGTATTGTGTTCTCTGAGCATAAGAAAGGGCAAGAAGTGAAGGCCAAAGGGCAAGCAGGAAAGATAAACATTAACCCTAAATTTGAAGAGGTCAAGATTGTAGTGGTTGGATAAACATACTGCCAGCTGTCTGTTCCACAAAGCAGCAGTCCTGGGAAAGAAGCTGTCCAAATGGAACTTCCTCCTTACTAATGGAATACTAAGGGAATGGGGATAATAATAGCATGGCGGGTTCAAAATGTAAAGATCGGGGTTACTGGGACTAAGGGATGTAGAGAATCAGAACACATGCCATAGAAGTAGCGATAGAGCAGTGAGTGACCCGCAACAATCAGTCTGTGGGTTTGTATGGTGGAAAAAAATTCAAAGCCAACAAAGCCGCGTCGATGATTTTGAACTATATCACGACAGGCGTGTCAGGACTGGGCAGCTCAAGATCAGATACGGAAGCAATGGGACTGATCTGGTTCTTTTAACGATAGAATATGGCAAGTTTGGCGAGGAAGGCATTAAGAAAATAAACTAGAAAAAAAGAAAGCAACAGTTTATCTCCGACTACGACAAATTTAGCATCTCACATGACTTAAGAATTGCAGCCATTGTGCTTTTCGACGGACGGACGGACGGACACTACTGCTAGGAAATTTAGTTCACTGTGTCGTCCCAGACAAATTTTCTCACTAGAATCCATACAGATTCATAAATCAGCCATTCGTGCAGGTTGCCGTATCTAGTCTGCTGCTACTGCTCTATATCTCGAGATTATCAAAAAAATCTAAAGGATCTGTAATGTTATCGGTTCTGACTTGGTATCTCGACTTCAGTCACTTTCTCACCGATGTGACTTAGCTTCTATCTGTCTTTTCTACAAATATTTTCATGACATTTGGTTTAACGAGCTCTCCTCCTTGATACCTCGACAGCATGAATTTAAGCGTATGACTAGATTGGCAACCAAATGTCACCGTTTTACTGTTTAAATAGCTAGAACCGTAAGTTGCATTCGTATAGTTTCTTCTTTCTTACCTGTGAAAATCTCTTCGGGTTTCTTGCTTTCCTGTCGCCTACGATCTTCAAAAAAATGAAATGTAACGTCAATCGCCATTTTTGCCGTACTGAACCTGTTCTTTTATTGTCCTTTTTAATCCCTAAACTCTTCTCATTTTCCTTAAATGAATCTATTTATCGTCTTTATGTCAATTTCGATATTCTTCACTGTCTTTAATAAATGCAGGAGCTGTTCGGATTCCTCTTCATTAAAATGATATCGTTTACTCCCAATTCCAGAAGTTATCATTCTTAGGAATTGTAGATTCTTCTTGTGCTGAAAAAAGCTCTTTCTGGCATTTGTTAAAGGCATTATTATAATTGTAGCTTCTACACAGGGCCGGATCAAGATACTGGCAATTCGAGCACTTACCCGGAGCGCCATCAAGGCCGAGGGCGCCATCTTGCCACCATGTGTTTGGAATCTTCCAAAACTAAAGCTTATAAAAACATACTTGCGGTCGTCCATCACTCAAGACAGATTAAATTATTTGGCTATTTTTGTCAATAGAAAATGATCTTGTAAAGAAGCTAGGTGTAGAAAGTGCCATGAAAATTTTTGCAGATCTATAAGCTAGAAAAATGTTTTAGGTATACTAATGAATCTTTTTATTGTGTTAAGTTGTAGATTGTGATAAACTCGTTATTCTACGTTTTCAGTTTTTCTACTTGTGAAAATTGTAAAAAAATATATACTCGTAATGGCGCCGGAGTTCAGCTTACCCTGAATGCTAGCAACCCTAGGGCCGTCACTGCATCTGGTCCTGATAGCTCTCAACACTGCATTACCAGACAACATATTAATTTGTTTTCTACGGTTTATTCACCTTTTGCAGGTTATTTAAAGCCAGAAAATATTTTAAGTAAGATTTTTTTTAGATAATAATGGTTTAATGATTCAAGTCTTACTAATTAACCTATATTGGGGGGGATTCATAATTTTCCTAAAGGTATTTGAGCGTAATTGAATATAACGAACGGAAACGGGAATTGGAACTCGGCTCTCCGTTTAATAATTCCGAGCCATTATTCATTACACCACCCGCACAGCCAAGTTTACAGCACCTGATATTCTTAAGAGGTTACGTATCTAGGTGCTGACCAGGATTGGCGTTGCTTAACTTCGGTAATAGTAGGGGAACCGGTGTTTCAACTTGATATGGCCGCAAACAGACGACATAAAGATGACAGCATTTGGTCTACAGCAGCTTTCAACAAAGCTCACCTAATCGATCAATTAAGCTATGAATGTTGGTTATGGAAAACTCCTAAGAAAATGAAAAACTCGTCAGTCTGTTCGCTATTTAATGACTCTGTGCATGGATGATTTCACTGATTTGATTCTCAATGCATTTGATCGCCGAAAAGATTCACTTTTCGTTAGTTGGACTCAAATCGATGATTGCCCAGATTTAATTTTTTTTCGAATTGTGGGGGATTAGTTTATTATGCCAAAAGTGAAAGAAACGCTCAAAGTCAAAATCATTTCTAGCATTCAAAAATGTTTGAATACGTATTAAGCAGGTTTCGCTAACATAAACCCTATAATCTGATAAACCGAGATTATGTGTATAATTTATACATTTGAAATTCATAGTTCCGTGTGCGTTTTTCAACAATGATATACACTCTGTACAAGGCTCAACAGCCACTCGAGGAAGTGGGTTACAGAGTAAGAGGCACGGCCCCAAGCAAGGTGATATTGCCATCAAAACGTGGCCACCGGAAATGAAATAGAAGGAAAATACTTTAAAGGGATCCGGAAATCTAATCCTAAACAGGAAACAAGGGGTAATATTGTAAAAAAAAAAAAAAAATAAATAAATAAAAAACGGGTAGGAGGGTGATACGTATCTACTCCTGCTGAGGATAAAATGTAAATAAATAGCAGATAAAAGTCCAGAGTTTTAGACAGAAACATTAGAAGTATACAGTTGAAGTAGACTTTAGAATGAACCGGAAACTCAATCGTAAACAGGAAGAAAGTAATAATAATAAGAAAAGTGGTAAATTCTTAACTTCAAAATACCGGATAAGATAAAATTTAAAAAAAAAATGACATCCTTAAGGTAAATCAGGTCAGTAAATTGTTATGGATAATTTTTTCTCCACCGAAGAAAGAAAAAGAAGTTTGTAAATCAGAAGTTTTTGTAGTACCAAATACACCTTATAAACTTTTCTTTCCTGTAACACTATTTTTCATCTTAATTTACCTGAACTATTAACTATTAATAGGTCGAAAGTTTCAGATCAAAATTCAGCTAATAACAGGTTACTAACTTATTGAATCATCCTTGTACACATCATCTCAGTAACCAAATGATGATGAATCGTTTTCAGGTCACAGTCATTATGGCTTTCAAATAAAAATAAGCGTTAAATATCGTTTCGCGCTATAAAACAATGACTGCATTAAGATTAAAGGGCCTCGTGGATATAGCTTTACGGTAGAGCGATTTTTCGTTCTGTTCTGTTTTATCCGCCGTCACAATTCCGTTGCGCAGGCTGGAAAATCTGATATCATAAAATGTTAGGGTCGCTTTTTACAAAAAATGCGAACTCCTGCGTAGAAAATTTCGAACTCCCAAATAGAAAATTCGAACTACAAAATAGAAAATCTACTCAGAACAGGAATGGTTTTTTTTCTCTTCTTCAGTGTGAATTCAAATATTTATTTCTAGTTTTAGCAATCGGCCCTACCCCATTACTACTGTGCTACATAAATCGGTACAGACCGACGAACACTGCGACAGAGCGCTTTACAACATAGGTTAAAAGGTAAAGATACGGGCGCAGGTTTTAATCGAGAAAAGATCCAATGCTATATCACACACACACACACACACACACACACACACACACACACACACACACACACACACACACACACTTTCTCTTTCTCTTTCTCTTTCTCTCTCACACACAGAGTTAAAAAAGAAACAAAAAAAAAAATGAAAAGGAAAGAAACAAACACGACATTATGGTCCATTGAAATGCTTTTACAGATTCTGACTACCGGCTAATGTTTGATCGAAATCGATCGATCGCATATTACTGGAGGGTGGGGCATCAAGATAAGTTGAAGACTCGAAAAAGGTAGACACGGAGAAGCCACTCTTTTAGTTTATCGATAATCAATCAGTGATAATAAACTGACGCATTTTATTGCTTTACAGCGTTTAAATGTTTGAGTTCAATCAAAGCATGCACGCGAATATGGCCGACTGGCAGGTGGTGTAGATTGGCACATTTCGATAGAATTTCTGCGCACAGACATCAATGCATAAATATTTAAATGAAGTATATATTTGCATATACAAATAGGTATAAAGTGACAATCAGATATTGGAGTGCCTAGAACATCTCACACAACCCTTCATTCTGTCAATATATATATATATATATATATATATATATATATATATATATATATATATATATATATATGTGCATGTATTTATATATTAAAAAGAAGAGTGATACCGCAAACGTTTTTGGTTGTAATGTGAGTTTAAAAAAAAATATTCTTTATTTTCCATAATTTTACTACACGTGTTTCTGGTCTCGCGACCATCATCAGGTAAAGGGTGGAGATTTCCACATGTTATTAAAAATAATATTACACTATCTTCATTTCAAGAGCCATCACCCAAAAAGCTGCCTAAAACCCATCCCCTATTTTCTAGCACGTAGGGTTTGTACTATAGTGACTGATAAACACCTCCGAAAAATCCACTTAGAAGAACTACATAAAACTCTAAAAAAACGAGGCTACCCCATAACACTTATAAACAAAGGTTTTGAACTCACAAAAGAAAATTCCTCTTAACCAACGTAGAAATAAAAAGAAACGTAACGTCGAACAAACTCTAGCATATGTCTCAACATACAACAAAAACAATCCAGTAATATTCACAGAAATTACAAAAAATCTAGACCTACTTAGCAAGAATAATAAACTGAAAAATATACTAAAAACAACCAAAATAATTAAAAGTAAACGCCAATCTCAAAACCTAGAACACATATTAACCTCATCTAAATTTAACCAACACGCAATACAGGGAGTCACAAAATGCAACAAAATAGGATGTGGGGTTTGTGACATCATTATAGAAGGAAACTCCTACACTTTTGAAAACCACAAAACGACATTCATAATATATAAGAATTTAAACTGCAACTCCAAAAATGTGATTTATGTACTTAAATGCACAAAATGCAAGAAGTCATATATAGGTATCAGCCAACAACTGAACAACAAGGTCTACACAAAAGCAACATAAAATTACCAGACAACAGAAAAATTTTTGTATCACAACAAATGTAAGGAGGGTAAATTTAAAATGATGCCAATATATCAAACAGACAATTATTCTTACCTACAAATACAAGAAAAAAAACTTCATAAACAAATTTAAACCAGAACTAAATAGATCATAACCCCACACGCAAAAGCCCACAACATGCAAACATAGTGACCAAATAGAGTGATCAAATCACTCACATGCATGCACGTACGCTCACATGCAGGTATCTGTGGATCACGAAAAAATATATATATATATACACACATGTTGACAAAAGCAAGGAACTACTCACGGGCACGTACACAAACCCCACACAACTTAGGAAGTACGTGTGTATGTATGTACGTATATATCTGTGTATGTGTGTTTATGTGTATGCTGGTTCCATGTAACTTGGGAAGCATGTGTGTGTACGTATGTGTGTATGTAAGCGTGTGTGTATGTAGTGATTCCTTGTAGTGGGACGGTGTGTGTGTGTGTGTATGTGTACACATGTGTTTACTAATTCTTCGTAGTGAGACAGTGTATGTATGGAGGGGGAATATACACACGCATATATACACGCATGCTGACAGAAACACACGAAAATGAAAATAAATCGAAGAACACACAGGGAGTCATTAAAACATTAAAAGATAAGATACCGATAAGTAATTCATCATTTCTCTCGGACCAACCTTAATTTTCATATGACTCTTCGCGCAGAACTCTTACTGCCAGTTCATGAAAGACATTCTGATTACCAACACAAAAAAGAGAATGTCTCATATGGAGAATATTTAACATCGATAAACATAAAGGAGAAAAATTATTTATTTTTAATAATATGTGGAAATCTCCACCCTTTACCTGATGACGGTCGCGAGACCAGAAACGTGTGTAGTAAAATTCTGGAAAATAAAGAATAATATTAAAAAAAAAAATCCACATTACAACCAAAAACGTTTGCGGTATCTCTCTTCTTTTTAATATGCACACTTTTCTCTCGTTGGAACCACTATAACCTCTTCCTTATATATATATATATATATATATATATATATATAAAGAGAAAGATCAGTAAAATTTATAATCTGGTGTTCTTACTAATTATTTTCAGTTAAAAAAAACAGTGCTCAGTACAATTCTGCGGAGCATAAATATTATAAATTTACTAGTTTAAAAATATGGTTCCATCGTGATATAATGGAACATGCATACACCTGTGTTCCCCCTCACTGGAATATGATTGGCTGGTGTCCGTCATAAATAGCGACGGACGTGTAGGAGAGTCAGAACCTTAGTCTACAACGGGTCAAACCTATATCCGTGGTGGTGGTTTTGAGCGACTTGGGCAATCTTTTTGAAATTGAACGGTTAAGTTTTTGATTTTATTTGCTAAACCTTTTTGAATTCTCCAGTTTTTACTTTATTTGGGCATTTTTGATTCGTTTTTGTTTATTTCTTTTCTTTTCTTGCATTTTTGCCCTCCCCACGGTTTTTGTTTGCATTAATTGTATTTATTTTGTTTTGTATTTATTTGAATTATCTTTGGTTTTCCACTTTCTTTACGTATATTTTTTCCGTATTATTTTCTGTTTATACCTTTTTTGGGGAAAAAAAAAAGAAATTTTTACTCTAAAGAAATGGCCGACGACACAAACGTATACTCGTCTCCACCTGAAGAAGCACCGCCGGTGCAAACTCAAAGTTTGTCACCTGCGAAAACATGGTCCGAAAGTGGACCAAGGAAAAAAGACTCGGCATATTATGAAGAGCAACGGGGAAAAATATGAAGAATATGTGAAAGGGAATGACTTCATTACAATACCGGAAGCCTTGAATGCCATCAAGGTAAAAGTCATATCCCTGCTGACAACAGATGTCAAAACACATAGACTCATTGGAGTCAACAGAGACAAGGTGGAGGATGCATTAAAGACCCTCAAGATTGCCCCCAAGATGTTGGCCCGCAAAAGTAACGCCATGTGGGACAAACTACTGGGTTCTGAGCAAGAAGCAATGCAGCTGTCCGGGAATATCTTGTCCACAGCAAACTTGCGGCTCCAAACGGAGTATATGGGGACAAGAAAAACTAAAATCACTGTACACGGTGTTCCCGTCGACATTCCCCAGGACAGAATGGGGGCATTTTTTGCGAGGTTTGTCCAAGTAGAGGAAGTAAGCGCCGTCAGAAGCAAGTCGGGGATAGCAACAGGAGACATGGTGCTCCAAGTGGTCCTCGACAGACAACTTCCGCGACATCCCCAACGCATTAAATTGTCAGGATAGGAGAATGGTGGTGGAGGGTAGGAGGCCGTGTTGTTGGGCGTGTGGTCCGGTTGGACACATGGCGAAGGAGTGGCCCAAGAAAAAGAACCAGCAGCCAACAAAAGAGACGGCAGCAGTAGTAGTAGCAGTGGCAGAGGTGGCACCAACCAACGATAAGGCCACCCCGGGAGCCTGTACTGAGGTGAAGAAAGGGGGGAAAAGTGACAAATCTGCCTTCTTCCCCAGTGCGACAGAAGGGGCAACAACAACAACAGAAGCCCCAGCAGCGGCAGCCTCCTCAGCAACAGCAGCAGCCGAAGCAGCAGCAAAAACCGGAACAGCAGAAACTGCAGCAGGAGCATCAGCAAAACCTCCACAAACAGAAGCAGGAGACTTCAATGGAGGTGGATAGAATGCCTCTACCACGAACTGCGTCCCTGAAAAGAAGTAAAGAGGAGCCAGAAGAAACAGAACCCAGACCTTCGGGTCGTAGCAGGGCGGAGCAGAGCACAGACAGAATCAGGCGGCACTCCTTCCCCGCTTCACCAACAAGATCTTCTGGCTCCTCCAAAGTCAGAAGCGTCCCTTCTTCCCCTTCCCGGCTTCCATCCCCCTCTTTTCCCATTACACCCCTAAGTTCACCCGATACTTCCCCGCACACGTCTTCTTCCTCCCCTCCCCATCGTGCAAGGGAGAAGAAGAAAAAGAAAAAATACTTCTCGGGTCCCGATGAGATTTGTAAAATAGACAAAGACGAGGCCCAAAAGGGCCTGTCTAAACATAAAAAAGAAATTTTGGGGCGACTGTTTAAACTCGAGGAAGTAGATGGCAAGTCGGTAGAAGACCCACGAAACTTCCCTAACGCCCCGGGAGTCATCACTGTAGTAAGAGACACTGGGGCACACTTGAAAGTTTGGAGCCACATAAATGAGGCGCAAGCAGCCTTCCTTAAAATAAGGGTGTGTGAAGAGAACAGTGAAGACTTGAAAAAAATGAGGAATTTTTGCTCTGGGAGGGTCCCTGTTCGGCTCCATCCCTCTTTGTATAGAGTTCTTAAACTAACTTACCCTACGGACGTTGGCGGTATTGTCCTGGGTGGTCGTATGACGACCGAGTTGGGTACAGGGAGCCTAGGACAATCCGTCGGGGTCCTTTCACCGGCAGATTTCCGCCCCGTATGTGAGTAGGTTTTTGCTCTCACTCTTTTTTCTCTTTGCAGGCTTAGAAGATGTCTATTAAGATAGCTACGTTGAATGTGAAGGGCTTAAGAGATCGGAGTAAGGCTGCCCGCCTGCTCCGGGACCTTCTGTCTCTGGATGTGGATGTCGCCGCGACAGAAGAGACCCACTTTGTTTGCAGTTCCGATGCGTGTGTGCTGGAGGACGACTTTGTCGTTTATTCAGCATATGGGGACCGTTCTGCCAGAGGAGTTTCCTTGCTTGTCAGGCGTACTCTCGATGCGAAGGTGGACCTTGTGCATGCCGAGGGCCGGTTGATCGTGGCCGATATTGCCGTGAAAAGTGGTTCGTTTCGGGTCGTTGCGGTTTATGCGCCCAATGACCAGCGGGAGCGGGTCTCATTTTTTCGGCAGTTGGGGCCCTTCCTAGTGGATTCAACGCGCCTAGTTTTAATGGGGGACTGGAATGCCATCCTGGACCCTAAATTAGACAGGGGGCGGGGAGCTAGAGGGGGAAGGGACGATCGTAGCCTGGTTGATCTGATCGACGATTATGGTTTCGTTGATAGATACCGGGTCGATCATCACGGGGGGAGAAAGTGGACGTGGGCTCTTAATTGGCCTTTTGACAAGGTAGTCAGCTACCTTGACAGAATGTTAGTTAGAAGAGCCGACATAGATCTACTAGATTGCCCTACGTTCCACTGGGTAGGCTATTCGGATCACAAACTCGTTTGTGCCCGGCTGGCGTTAGACAATAGGCCTAGAATGGCTGGCTACTGGAAGTTCAATCTGTCCTTACTGGACAGGCAGGACTTTCAGGAAAAGCTAATTAGACTAGTGCAGCGGGAGCTAGTGGGGGCTGTTATTGGGAATAGATGGTGGGTAAACCTTAAATGTAGCATTAGGTCTTTCACCACCGATTTCAGCAAACGGCTCGATCTAGATAGAGCTGATAAAGCTAGTTATAGCCGGGCGGTGGCTGGGGGGGATCCCCTAGAGATAGCCTTAGCTAGGGAGGCCCTGGATCGTTCGAATAGCGAGCGGTACATGGATCAGGTAATTAGACATAAGTTAAGCAAGATGTCTTCCGAAGCTGTGAACTTGGGCGCAGATCTGCGTCGGGAAGAGGTCCGTCGAGGTGGCGATCGTTACATTCGTGAAGTCTTGTCCCCGGAGGGGCATACTCTTCGGGCCACTGATGACATGTGCGAGGCGTTTTGGCGCCATTTCGAGAACCGGTTTACCAGGGAGCCTGGTCTCCGTGAGGAGGAGTTTCGCAGCTATTTGGCTGACTTTCCTCGGCTTTCGCCGACTGAAGCGGCTAGCTGCGAGGGTGAGATCACGGAGGGCGAAGTCTATGCGGTTTTGAAGAAGGTCGGCAGAGGCAAGTCGCCCGATCTGGATGGTTTGCCCTATGAATTGTACTTGAGGCTGTCGCACATCTTTGTTCCGATTTTGACTGCAGTGTTCAACAACTGGTTTCGGTCGGGGTCCATCCACAACCGGATCACCAGGGGCGTGATCACTGTTGAAAAAGGGCAAAGGTGCTGGGGGGAAGCTAAACACAGTTAAAGATTATGACCAAGATCCTGCAGGAGCGTTTGCAGTCAGTTGCCGAGTCTCTGTTGGGACCCGAGCAGACGTGTTCTGTGAGGGGCCGAACAATTCAGAGCAACCTGCATCTGATCCGCACGATCATAGAGGGTGTAAAAGACGACGAAGAAGCCGCGCTGATCAATTTGGATCAGTCCAAGGCATTTGATAGGGTCGACCATCGCTACCTCGCTACTGTCCTGAAGGCCGCTGGATTCGCACCCAATTTCTGCCAATGGATTAGCCTCCTGTATCGCTCCCCCAGTGCTGTGGTACAGGTGAACGGAAAGTTGTCGAAGTCGTTCGTGCTGTCTAGGTCGGTTCGTCAGGGTTATCCGCTGTCGCCTCTCCTTTATGCTTTGGCGTTGGAGTCTCTCCTTCGCCGGCTGAAGGACGAGACCGGCAGTCCGGCCCTACGCGGAATCGCCGTTCCTGGAGGGTCTCGAGCCAGGATTTCCGCGTACGCCGATGACGTATCTGCTTTCGTGTCGTCCCGCAGCGACATCGAGGCGGTACAGAAGGCGCTTGGTCGGTACGAGAAGGTGACAGGGGCCAAGATAAACCGCGACGTCATCCGGCTTGCGGTTAGGTGCCTGGAAGGGGGTCGCTCTTCCGGGCCGCTTCGGTTGGACGGACGGTCCTGTCCGCATTCTTGGAGTGTGGTTTGGGCCCGACCTCCAGCTTGAGAAGAATTGGTCTGAAGTACTTGCAAAGGTCGTTTTTGCCGGTAAGACTTGGAATCGACGGCGGTTGTCCGTGAAGGGCAGGGCGGAGGTGTGTGCTACATACATTTTCCCCCTGATTCTTTACCGATTGTCAGTACTTCCTCTCTGTAAAGACCGCAGGAAGGCGCTCGAGCGATCGCTATCCTCCATTTTATGGAGGGAACGCGTGAACAGGGTCGACAGACGAGTCTGCACTAAACGTCCGTGTCATGGGTGGCTGGGAATGCCGCACCTGTTGAGTCACACCCGTGCCTCTAGGTTGGCTTTCTTACGCCGCGCGTTGACTGGAGTAGATCCGATTCTGGAGGAGATTGTTAGGGACGCCTTCCCTAGCCTTTCATCCGCGAGTGTCGGTTGGCCTTGAAGGCCATTCCCCGGTCCAGTGACCTTTCACGGCCTAGGAAGGTCTATCGTGGATTAGTGGAGGGGACCGCGAAGGATTCCCAACGTGATACGCTCGGCTTGTCGGAGGACGAGTATCGCTCCTACTGGTCTTGGGCGCCAGCGGCGGATTATCTCAGTAACCCTAAGTTTTCGCTTACCTGGCGATTGGCTCGGAATCGGCTGCCTCTCAATGACAAGGCTTTCATATGGGGTTTGGCGGATTTGCCAGACTGTGAACAGTGTGGTCTTGGTTTAGAAGAAACTGCTTCGCACGCCTTTTTCCATTGCCCCCGGGTCCGCCCCTTATGGGACCGTGTCGGCGAGTTGACGGCTCGTCTCGCTCCCGAACAGCTTGTGTCCATTGATCGCGCATACGCGTGTGACAATGTGTCGCCCCCGTATTCCGGGGTGAAACGAATGGTGTTTCTGACGCTGATGGCCACGGCTTGAATGTTGCTTTGGACGACGCGAAAGGAGGAAGTCTTGCGGGGCAACCGTCTTTCTCATCAGCATCTGATCCGATTCTTTGAGCATCAGCTCAAGATGAAGATTAGATCTGATAGAAAACGATTGCATTCGACAGTCTTTAGCGAAAGGTGGGTAAAAGAGGCGAGCTTGCTTCGTGTGAACGGGGCTAGCCTTGATTTTCTCTTCTAGGTCAACCTACGGCACATCGAGGTGGCTTCCTGTGGAACCCTCCCCTTGGTTAGGTTAGACAAGCTTCAGTGTACCTAGTTAATGTGAGCGAGTGTTGTTCCTGGCTTGTTACCCGGCCACTCTTTGGTTATGATCCAAGTCGAGATTCCCAACCTCCCCAGTTTGTTTTGGCCTCCTTTTATCTCGACTGGGTCGGCTTTATATTTTTCCCATTCCCGCATAATATTTTTGCCCTTTTCCCACTCGCTTAGCGAGAGTTGCTTCTTGATTCTGTGACCCTGGGCAGAATACAGCGGCCTCTCTATTTTTGAGGGTTGGACGGCTCCCTACTAACATATCTTATGTTTAGTTTGCATTTTGTGTTACTTTTTATTTTATTATTGGGTTCATCTCCCTCCCCCCTCATTGCATCATTATTAGAATTTTAATGTACAGAATTTATATCATCTTCAAATTTTTATGGATTGGGGCGCGTTTTGATAGGTTCCCCTTGAGAGGATGCGGTATTATGGTGGTTGGAGGATTGTTTGGCGATGGACGAGTTCTTGTGGTGAATGGGTAAATTGTAATGTATGAATGGGTCGTGAATCTGATTAGCTAGGTATAGGATAGTTAGTTTAGACCAGCCTTTTCCCCTCCCCTTCATCGGCCACGTGCTAAAATTTTGTAATTTTACAAAATAAGTATACATTAGTCTACAACGACGCGTACCAGTCGATTACTGCTACCGTATTCTACTTGGTTATAGTAGCCAAAGCCACTTAGCTACTTCGTTCAAATATATCCCCCTCCGGGACATATCAGTTGGCGACAAGATTTGTAACGACCTCACAAGTTAAAAGAAAAAAAAAATACAGGCGATAACGTGTACTAATAAAGAACGTTAGAAAAACTTGTTCGACGCTTACAGAGAGTAATTTTTTAACTCGTGTTAGTTTTAACGCTTATCGACGAGGAACGTTAGAAAAACTTGTGAAACGCTTTCCCCCCCCCCCTCTTGTTTGGAATAAGAATTTTATTGTTTATTGGAGCGGAATTGTTTTCTGGTGAATACGTTGGCAAGATGGAACAAATGGTGGAATTATCTAAGGTGCTACAAGAAGACACTTTACGGCAACAACTCCAATAACAATTACAGCATCAAGAATGGTTTGAAAAGTTATTCGAACACGTATTATGTAGGACAACAAATGCACCGGGGTCTAGATTGTTTTCGGCTGAAGGAATTGCAAATCACTCTAGGAATTTAAATACGACTCTGACAGTGGTTCAACGTTTCCGGCTTATCTTCGTAGGCTTGAAAGAATATTTATGAAAAGGTGCGAACAATGGTCCGACGAGGAAAAAATTACTTTATTGTTGCAGAAGTTGGGAACAGAAGAAAATACGAATTTAATCCTCCCGAAGAAACCAGAAGAAATGACATTCGGCGAAACAGTGGAAATTTTGTCAAATTTTCTATAAAAGAGTCTTTCATACTCGATACAAGTGTCTGAATATCGTTAAACAAGATGCTGATGATTTTGTTACATATGCAGGTATGGTTAACGCACAGTATGAGGCGTTTAAGTTGAAAGAGTTGTCAAGCAACACGTTCAAGTGTGTAATTTTTATGCAATGTCTAACGACACCAAGCGACAAAGAAATTAGAGCAAGAATCCTCTCGATCATGGAAAGAGATCCAGAGATTACGTTACAAAAAGTAACTGAAGGATGTTAACGAATGATAAACGTAAAAAAGACACTACTCGGATTGGGAAGAACATTTCGCGAGTACAAACTGTACGACAAAAGTGGATACAAAAAGATATTATGCAGTACCTGGGGGAGGACAGCATGGCAAGAAGGATTGCTACTTTAAGGGAAAAAATGTTATTGTGGGCGTGTAGGCCATAAAAGTTCCCATTGTCGGACAAAACAGAAATGAAAAACCAAGGTCTATCAAAAGCGAACGTAGTTGTGTCTAAACACGAAATTGAAAATGGTCAAAGAAGAAAATACCTCCATGTAAAAAATAAATGGGCAGACTGTAAAATTATTACTCGATTCAGGAAATGATATTTCTGTGATAAACGAGCTAACGTGGAGAAAAAATTGGTTACCCACCGTTGACGAAGACAGACAAAATTGCCAGAGGAGTGTCTCGAGGTGAATTAAAATGTAACATTTCGTTCATGGGAAAATTCGCAAATCGAAAGTATATGTGCTCCCTGGTTCAGTAAACCTTTTTGGTACAGACTGGATATTATTCATTTTGTGGGAATTACCAGTAAATTCTTTTTGAACGTCAGAGAAAATTCTAAAACAAAGCAAACAGAAAAATTTATTAGAGTTGAAAAATGAATTCTCCCTTTTTTTTTTTTTTCCCCCCCCCCTCTCAGAAGGACTAGGTCTGTGCACAAAAACAGAAGTCAACTTTGAGTTGAAAGAAAATGTGAAACAAATTTTTAAACCGAAAACAAAAGTTCCATTTTCAGCACTAGACTCGACGAGTTAGACAGGTTGGAAAAATTGGCGTAATTTCAGAAGTGGATTATTCGGATTGGGCGTCTCCAACCGTTTATAGAAAAAAGAAAAACAGAAAGAGTGTGTGCTGATTTCTCGACAGGCCTGAACGATTGTTTAAAGGATCATGCGTACCCTCTACCTTATCCGGAAGATATATTTACTAAATTGAACGGAGGTAGTGTTTCGAAATTGGACTTGTCTGAGGCAGGTTAAAGTCAGCGAAGAATGTTCAAAGTACCTGACAATAAATGCTCATAAAGGGATTTTTAAATTAAATCGTCTCTCTTTTGGATTGAAGGTAGCTCCAAGCCTATTCCAGCAAATAATGGACACAATGTTGACTGGTATGGATTATGCGATTACATACTTAGACGCATATTAGAGCAGTATTTCAGAGAATTGAGCAATACGGGTTCAAGCTGAGTGCTGAAAAATGTTTTCTTCCTAAAGATAAAATATTTAGGGCAGATAATTGACAGTAAAGGAAGAAAACCGGACCCAGAAAGAGCTGAGCCAAAACCACTTGGCTACTTCGTTTAAATATAACCCTTTCCGGCACATATCACATCGTTACACAGAAATGACTGTTTCAAAAGCTGAAACTAAAAACTTAAAATTTAATTATAGAATTACATTAAAATCTCTAGTACTGATTTATTTTCAAGAAAATCTTGAAATAACTTATTTTGAAATTTACTGCATTTTATAAGCACATACATTCTTAATATTAGTTGCTAAAGATACGGGGAAATTTAGTCCTTTTGACAAGGGGTGGTAGGGTATTCATTTTCACTGACAGCTATTGTATCAAAATATGAGTTACTTTCGAAATGTAGTTAAGGTAGGGGAGGGGTGCCTGTTCAACAAATGACATCCGTTTTTCGCATGTCGTCTTTTTTTTTTTTTTTTTTTTTTTTTTTTTTTTTTTTTTTTCAATGACAGTTTTTCGGCAGTTTTGTTTTGCCGTTAAATTTGTAATTGTATACATAAAGATTTTTACACCTATCATTACTTGGGATATTGTAGGAAGAGCTAAATCTCACAATGGGGAAGCCAATACATGTAATTTGTCATGTTAAACAATAGTTATCATAAAACACTGAAATAACTCTTGATTATGTAGGTATAAAATATCTGCTGAAATACCTTGATCCAGATTAATTTTTAATGTAAATTATGGTTTGTTTTTTTTTTATTTAAAAATAAAAAAAATAAATCTCCCTTTATGCTTAATATAAAAAAAATGATATTCACAACTGTAAAATAATTTTTTTATGGACGCATACGCACACATGTTTATTGTTTTACTTTTAACTCGTGTATGTATGTATGTGTGTGTATATATATATATATATATATATATATATATATATATGATATAGAGCAAGCGAGAAAGAGGTGGAGACAGAAGCAATGTTGATAGCGGCTCGGATTGAGGAACTAGAGCCGCGTTCGGATTCCAGCCAAATTCGTTACATTCGCTTACACGCAAATACCCTTGGGAACGGTATGGATCCATTTCTTCTCCCCCAGCTATGAGGTGATAGCAAGTCTGTCTGGGTCTTATAGCACTGGTTCTGGGAGAAGTTTAACTCTCTAATTCATAATCTAGAGGTGGGAAACGTTAGGGGAACTTGTGGCACCCTATATACACCAGTTCTCCGTATTCAGCCTTGACCACTATAATCAAATCATATGGGCGAGTAGTCTAAGGTCCAACAGTGTGTGTGTGTGTCTCTGTCTGTCTGTCTGTCTGTCTGTCTCTCTCTCATCTATATATCTATATCTATCTATCTATATCTATATCTATATCTATATCTATATCTATATCTATATATATATATATATATATATAATCTCAGGGAGAGAATTTACACGTATTTAAAAGGTTTATTACTTCGCTGATTGAAGTTAACCTACAATATCCCGACTCCAGAGTTTCGTAGACGGACCCTGCGGGAATCGCTCCGTCCACTTGTCAGAGGATACACAGATACATGATAAGATGGTAATCTCGTGCATTTTCCGGCAAGAAAGATGAAACACCCAAAGAAATAATTCCTTATGTCTATTAACATTAATTCACCCACTATAGATAGACAAATACCAACATAGATATGAGTGCCCCATGTCTCAATCCTAATATACATAGGCGCTATATATATATATATATATATATATATATATATATATATATTATATAAAAAATGTGTGTGGTATATAATGTTTTTACATTATTAACAAATGAAACAATATGTAAAATGTTTTGGAGTTTGTTGAACCAACTACAGACACAATTGGTAAATGGTGGTCAAGCCTAAAGTAAATGTTTTTGATGTGGCTTTGATTGACAAAGCTCTATGGACCTTTTCTTCGTTGATGGAAACATTAGAGTTGGCCATTTCTTTTCCCGCAACTTTCCTGAAGGGATATTTAATCAACGATATTTCAGCCGGATGGGACACCTGCGTATTACTAATGCATCGAGTCCTGACGATAAAAAAAAATGACCAAATCGATGGTTTGAGACAGCGGGCTTATTGATTAGGTCAGCAATGTCCATTGATATTTCGCCTCAAGATTAATAATACTGTTTACAACAAAAAACCTGAAACATATCAGTATTTAAAACGCACACACATACGCATGTATGTGTACACAGAAATGTAAAGCTGAAAAGGGTTGATAAGCCGTAGAAAACGAATCGCAATACACTCCTGAGATATATATATATATATATATATATATATATATATATATATATATATATATATATATAAAATAAAAAGACTTAAACACTATCCAATTCATCAAACCTATAAATTCAAACAGAAAAAACAACTCCGGGAGTTGTTTTTACTTTTTTTCTTTTTGAATTTGTAGGTCTGATGAATTGGATCGTATTTAAGATTCCAATGGAATAAATTATGACCATGGAATATTAGTGTTTAAGCCTTTTTATTATATCCTTACTCTGTCCTGGACATTGAGTTCTATCTGGATTCTTTCCTCTTGGATTTATTTTTTATACAAATATGTGTGTGTGTGTATATATATATATATATATATATATATATATATATATATATATATATGATTTCATATGTATGTGTATATTTATCACTAATATTATCTAATCTATCTACATTGAAATGGATTATGTACGACAATTATTGTATATATTTACTGTTTATTTTTAATTGTTTAAAAAAAAATTTATTCAGGACAGTAAAAGTAATTAATACTTTTTATTAAAAAAAATTTAATTAAATAAATTGTATCTATTAAAAAATAACGTGTGTGTGTGTATATATATATATAATATATATATATATATATATATATATATGCGTTGAGCATTTAGACATGGTTTTATGGTTTGCAAACCTCTCCCGTTTGCTCAGTTTTGATCAAATAGTGAGTTCTATCCCCACTGAGTGCTCAATACTTGCAGCCTTGTGTCACATATGCTCAGTAAGTCACTGTGTGAACATTTGAGCAAGATTTGCCTATGTTATTAGATTATATTTTGTGATGTCAGCGAACACTCTTTGACACTTTCGTGATGTCAACGAATACTCGCTGTCACTTTTGAAATGTTCGTTGTTGTAGAGACCTTGTAATCGCAGTTACAATGCTGTTGACCAATACTGGTGTCAGACGCCTTCGAATAACACTCGCAATAATAGTACTTGCTCAATAATACTCGCTGGAAAAGTAAACACCATATACAAATAGTAATCCGTATAGTGATAGTATAGAGACTAGCGATCCGTATAGTAATAGAGGATAGTATAAAAATAGTGATCAATTAGACACATCACTAATTCCAATATATAAATTTCCTTTATCATCACGTGATCTACTTATTCCAAATGGGATCGTCTGTGTTTGCTCTCTGGTGATCTGTGTTCAAACTCCAGTGTCAACAGCGACACTTTATTTCTATATAACATTACAAAATAATACCAATTGTTTGGTGATACAGCAAACTGTCATAGAAACCGAAAGGTCTTTTTATGTGCCATGTCCTTTCAGGACGTAGGCGATCATGGCTCTCCACCTCCCTCTATCCTTTGCAACTCTCAGCTTCCTTCCTACAGACCACCTTCTGTTATCCACCTGCTCAAGATTGTAAGGTATGTCACGCAATGTTTTCCCTTGTCTCTCTTTCCCTCTCTTCGACCCGTGAGTATCAGATTCTCCAGGCTCTCCTTCCTCATTATGTATCCGAGAAACTTCAGCTGCCTCGTTCTGATGTTAAGTATAAGCCTTCCTTCGTTAGTAATCTCTCTAAGACTTCATCGTTGCTCACATGTTCGGCCCATGATATCTCCTTAATATCCTTTTGTAGAACCACATCTCCATCGACTCGAATCTCTTCTTCATCTTTGAGGAAATTCGCTGCCGTAATGGAGAACAGATGTCGCGTAACAGCTCAGTATTCTTTTCTTTGTTACCAAAGAACTCCTCCTATTGGCTGGTACGAAGACTAGTCAGTTAATCTCTAGGCTTGCATTATCAGGCCGGCGGATACATGCAGTCGTCTTCTTCGTCATTCGTTGTTGTCTCCTAACGGTTAAAGGGTTTCTTAGTCGAGCTGCGAACGAGAAGCTCCGAGATTACGGCATGCACAGCAAGAAAACGAAAGAAAGGCCGTAACTAAAACTATGTATTTTGGGTGTATCGTCAGTGGTAGTACGTTTGCAGCGAGGCGATCGATCCTGCATTACTCTGGTGAAGTGGGATGTGGGACTATACTGGTTTACGGCCTACATCCAACTCTCACACATGATTCCAAGAAGTAGCATGGGCACTGCGATGGCCACACCTCGTTCAACGGTATCGACTCGCCGGCCATACTATGAGGGTAATCGGAAAGTTTCCTGATCCAACCGGTGAGAGAGAACGCCTCACTAAAACCTGCCTGTGCCAAGCGGTAATCGGTCAGTCGTCAGGCTGGAACTAGCTGCTGTGCCTCAGAGTTCAACGGCTTTACCAGACGACGCAGTAACTTTTAAGAGGAGGGACGGAGTAACCTCAACATAAATGAAACTGGCAAGCTATGGCACTATTCTGCCTTGAATCTCACCATGAACCCCAATTGTAAGATGGAGGGGAGTGGTGACCACAGTGGCGCAAAATGTGCTAACTGAAGATGATGAATTATTAAAATGCATTTTAAATTGATGAGGATTCCAAATCATTTATTAGGTTGGTGCAAAAATAATGTCGTTTTCTCACATATTAGCATATGTGAGAAAACGACATTATTTTTGCACCAACCTAATACAATATTGGTGATTCTTCCCCGTAGTAATATGCGTTCATCTTTTTTACCAATTTCGTGACAGACTTAGAACAGGAATTTCGAAGAATACAAACTATTTTCTGTTTAAATTTATAACACCTGGTTTTTCTACTTCCAGTGAATTTACTTATCTTGTTAATTGCCTTTTTAATTCTTCAGAAATTTTTCTACCTGGAAAATGTTATAATGGGATGCGGAAAACCGAAGGCGCATTGGAATAGCCAAAGGTGCCTTCCAAAAGCTAAGCAAAGTATTAAGAGACATGAAAATTTCGTTAGAAACAAAGAAGAGAGTGCTGAACTGCTACATAATATAAATCATCTTATGTGGCAGAGGATGCTGGACAATTTCTTCACAGATGAAGAGATGTGAGGCAACAGAAGTATCGTTCTACTGAAGTACGCAGAGAATACCATAAACGAAGCATGTGAGCAACGAGGAAGTTTTAAGGAAAAATAGGAAAGAAAATGATACTTTTGCTTCGAATCAGAAACAGCTACTTGAAATTACTGAGATGAATAACGAGGAAAGAGGTCTTTGAGAATTTGACAGGGCTTACTGAAGGCAAGAGGAATAAAGGGAAGCAGTAAGTAACCCTATCTAATGTAAATGGATGACGGGACTGGGTGGGGTGATAAGGAGACAATAGCATCTTGTCTCGAGTTACTTTATCACCAACTTGACGTGACTTCCTTATCCCTCTTCTACAAATAGTTTTATGGCAACTGCTCGGATTAAGTTTTTTTCATGGTGCCGGGACGACATAAATGTGCTACATTTTTTTTCTCGCACTTTTCACCTGTGGAACTTCCTTCCGATTTCTTGCTTCTCTGATAAACTACAATCTTCAAAAATTTAAATCCAACGTCAATCGTCATCATCCGTCTTTTTAAACTTTGTTCCTTTCTTGTCCTTTCCTCATTCGTCCCCATTTTCAATCATCCCGTTCTCCTTCGCTTTCATTAACCCCCTGTGGTCTAGTGGCATTGTTGACCTGCTTGGGGTGAAATGACTTAAAAAAAAAAAAAGAAGAAAAACCGAAAAAAAAAAAAGAAAAGAAAAAACAAACATTGCTTACAGCTATTAGGTTGGTGCAAAAATAATGTCGTTTTCTCACATATGTTACTATGTGAGAAAACGACATTATTTTTGCACCAAACTAATACAAAGGAGAGAAAGTTGAGGATACAGACATGAATGACAAAAAGTTAAAAACAATTTTCAAGAAATTTAGCATTGAGAACCATAAAAGATGGCTAAATGCATGCCTTGTTATTTACTGTGCTTAGGTTTATTTTATCAGGAGGGTATATATATATATATATATATATATGGGGCAGCGAGTGAGGACCGAAATCTTTATGATTTAAGAACCCAAATTCCTAATCATTACGCTGTGAAGGGGGCGCCTAACATACATTGTTACGTTGATTGAACAACCTTTTGGGTTTTCTTGTTTAATCTTCCTTTTTTTTTAACTTTTAAAAAGACAACAACAACAATTAAGTAATTAGAAGCAAATAGTTGTTTGTACAAATATTTATGAAAGGTATAAAAGATATTTTTTTCTCAGAAAATAAATCAACATACGATGATTTATTTCTATCTATCCTTCCTTCAAACATCACATTTGTTTATCTATTATTCGGTTGAGTTAACTCGGACATTCATGACGTTATCACGTAAATCATCACAGTCTTGAATCAAGGTCGGGAGTTCATCAGGGTGATATTCTGTGTCATAACATAGCTCGTCGATGTAGGTGATTGCCGGGCGACTAAACCGTCTTGATCCATTGCAAGGTGTCCAGAGTAGCAGATTTCTCGTAATTCTTGTTTTGCGCGCCGGCAGTGTCTTGCAAAGCGTATTCTGCTTTCGCGGAAGATTGTAGAAATACCAGGGATTAATCTATAGATCTGGGATTTAGTTGGATGTTGTCTCCAACAGATGTTAAGTATTGCTCTCATAATCCGTGTATTCGTTCCATTAAGCTCAGATACAAGTGTTTTAGTTAATATCCAAGCAGTTGTATCACACATTAAAAACGGTTTTACAATGGCTCAAACGAATCTCCGTCTGAGGTAATCTGGTAGATCAGATTTCCAGATTATATCATTTTTATTCAAGGCGGCCCAGGTTTTTCCTATGAGACTTTTCACATCTTTTTTAGTAGAATTTATTTCGCTTCCGAGGTATTTAAAAGATTCAACAGGTTTTATTGATTCATCTGATACATTTTGCTTATTGAAGGTTATATCTACCTGCTGAGAAATGGAGCAGTCTCGGTTGCATTGCTCCAGTTAATAAGCGACAAGCCAATCCCACGAAAATAAAAGAAATGCACGTACTGGACAATATAGCGATTTTCCAAGCGTAGCTTAGATGTGGCACAAGACCGAAAGTATGGGGCACTAAGTGAGGATCGAACTATTAGATTGGTGCAAAAATAATGACGCAATAATGTAGTTTTTGACGTATTTTTTAACGTCAAAAAACGACATTATTACGTCATTATTTTTGCACCAACCTAATAGCTACTCAGTCGTAATTGTTCTAGCGAGAGAAGCTTGCTAACCATTACACCGCCTCGAGGTGCCCAAGCTTGGCAATATTATATCTGCAGTTCTATAGTGAGCGATGGTTGAATTGTCGTCTAAAGTACGCAGAAACAAAACTAACACTGATATCTCATTTTAATAAATATATTTACCAAAAATTACACAAAAATATATTGAAATACTAAAGAGTAAATTTATTCAATAAAATCGCAATTGGCTTCAAGCATGGTCTCCAGACGACTTCGGAATTTCCTACAGCGCTTTTGGACGGTCTCTTTGTTAAAGTTGGTGACTGCTGCCATAATCCTTGCATTCATCTTAAGTCTTACAAGGAATTCTGTTGGTATCTTGCTCAACTGTGCCCCACACATAATGACCAATGGGGACCGTCTGTGGAGTTAGGTGGCAAAATCTAATGAGTGATGTGGTCGCAAAAATTGTCATGCTTTGGTTCCCCTGCTTGTAGAGTCCTGTTGCCAGACATAGGGTCTTCCAGCAGCCACTCTCTTGACCCAGGGAAGCACTACCTACTGAAGGCACTTGATGTAGGCCTCCGTGTTGCTTCTGAGGCCCTGCGTGAAGATGAACGGAGGCATAACATTGCCATCACTAGTGATCACTCCAAACATCCATGATGTTGATATATCATCTAACTCTTTCCGAATCCCCTCAACAGTACTCAGATTGACTCTCAAACACTCCGAAAAGTTCGGATTGGAGCTTTCGGCGCGAATGTCGTTTCCAAATTTGTCGTAGAGTGAATTGAATCAATGTGCTCTTTTTCTCAAAGACGGTGCCCAACCTGACTCTAGTATCCTGTGTAGTCGGCAAAATCTAAAACAAACAACGCGCATGCAAATTAAAAATATAAAATGGCGACAGTTTACTCATCGCACATTGTACTTTAAGAGACAAACCAATCCATAGTTGATTAACGCCGCCGAAGGCGGTTATAGGAGAAATCAATGTCTAAACTGCATTCCCTTCACAACAACATTCACTTACATGAATTGAAGGCTCATAATTTATTCATACGTGGACATTTCTGTCGTATGTGCGGGTAACGTGAAGATTATCGACGTGGAAAGTAATCCCGCCTCGTCTGTTGCGTTGATGCCGCATAGAAAAGCATAACACAGTCTCGTCTTCTCCGGACCCTGCTATTGGTTAAATAACACTGCAGACTGGGTTATCTAGCCTTGGGTTGTAGTCAGTCTGGGTTATCTAGCCTTGGGTTGTAGTCAGTCTGGGTTATCTAGCCTTGGGTTGTAGTCAGTATGGGTTATCTAGCCTTGGGTTGTAGTCAGTCTAGGTAAAGTAGACCTCTGAATTTAAAACCGAGAAGGCAACCGGAAACCAATTTACTATCTTTCCCCCTAAAGTCATAGCAATTTAGAGTTAGTAAAGAAAAGAAAGCTGTGGAGAACCATGATTGCATGCATCTTGAAAGGATATGACATTACGTATCTGTCTATATTTCTGAGATGTGGTATTATGTACATTGTTTACATTATTCGGACTATTGTGCTCATCTTTGTCGCCATATTTATTACAGCGTTTCGGCCGTTGTACGTTCCGGCCTTCTTCAGGTGGTTGGAATGTCGAAATTAACGCTTTATTTTAATAAAGGGTTAAGTTCAACGGCCGAAACGTTGTAATAAATATGGCGACAAAGATGAGGACAATTGTCCGAATAATGTAAATAATGACATTACGCCCTAATAAAATTAACGTGTACGCATATATGTGACGCGTTATCTATTTCTGTATATGTGTGTTTATATGAGTTTACGGTTCTATCTCATTTTGTTCTTACCTATGTTCATTTCTATCTATCTATCTATCTATCTATCTATCTATCTATCTATCTATCTATCTATCTATCTATCTATCTATCTTAGTCTGTTCATATCTATCTATCTATCTATCTTAGTCTGTTCATATCTATCTATCTATCTATCTATCTATCTATCTATCTATCTATCTATCTATCTTAGTCTGTTCATATCTATCTATCTATCTATCTATCTATCTATCTATCGTAGTCTGTTCATATCTATCTATCTATCTATCTATCTATCGTAGTCTGTTCATATCTATCTATCTATCTATCTATCTATCTATCTATCTATCGTAGTCTGTTCATATCTATCTATCTATCTATCTATCTATCTATCTATCTATCTATCTATCGTAGTCTGTTCATATCTATCTATCTATCTATCTATCTATCTATCTATCTATCTATCGTAGTCTGTTCATATCTATCTATCTATCTATCTATCTATCTATCTATCTTAGTCTGTTCATATCTATCTATCTATCTATCTATCTATCTATCTATCTATCTTAGTCTGTTCATATCTATCTATCTATCTATCTATCTATCTATCTATCTATCTATCTATCTTAGTCTGTTCATATCTATCTATCTATCTATCTATCTATCTATCTATCTTAGTCTGTTCATATCTATCTATCTATCTATCTATCTATCTTAGTCTGTTCATATCTATCTATCTATCTATCTATCTATCTATCTATCTATCTTAGTCTGTTCATATCTATCTATCTATCTATCTATCTATCTATCTTAGTCTGTTCATATCTATCTATCTATCTATCTATCTATCTTAGTCTGTTCATATCTATCTATCTATCTATCTATCTATCTATCTATCTATCTATCTTAGTCTGTTCATATCTATCTATCTATCTATCTATCTATCTATCTATCTATCTATCTTAGTCTGTTCATATCTATCTATCTATCTATCTTAGTCTGTTCATATCTATCTATCTATCTATCTATCTATCTTAGTCTGTTCATATCTATCTATCTATCTATCTATCTATCTATCTTAGTCTGTTCATATCTATCTATCTATCTATCTATCTATCTATCTATCTATCTATCTATCTTAGTCTGTTCATATCTATCTATCTATCTATCTATCTATCTATCTATCTATCTATCACTGTTCATTTCTATCTATATATATTTGTAACTATAACAATCGCTATTCATTTCTATGTCTATCTATCTATCTATCTATCTATCTATCTATCTATCTATCTTAGTCTGTTAATATCTATCTATCTATCTATCTATCTATCTATCTATCTATCTATCTATCTATCTCTATTTAATTCCAGTTATACGTATATCATCCATTCAGCTATGTATTTACATATTTTGCTTGCTTTTACGTAGATTCCTTTCACTGATCTTTTCTAGTTTCTTTCGTTATTATTTACATTGTTTTTCTATTATTATTATTATTATTATTATTATTATTATTATTATTATTATTATTATTATTTCCATTCTAAAAATGTTTCCCAATTTCGGAATTGCAGTCCTTTAAGAACATCCAAGAACGTCTTCATAGCCCACGGCCCTTTTTTTGCTTTCATCTTGTCGCCGTTCCTTTTTGATATCTATTTTTTCATATTTTCTCAGGCTCATTTTTTTGTCTTCATTGTCGGATACAAAGTAATGAACAATTGTACCTTTCTTTTTGTAAATATTGGTATTTGTGGCTGGGTTAGTGGTGGGCTCTTCACACATACACACACACACACACAGACTGAGAGAAAAGCAACAAAATAATCGTCATCAGCATAGTAATAATGATCGTAATAATAATCCTAATCATAAAAATATCATAGGATGATCACTATAATTATCACCATAATTATTACTTTTATGGCGCATGAAAAGAAAAGGCATTAGAGTGTTCTACTCTGCTAGTCCTGGCGATAGTTTTTGTCTTGAAATGGTGTTCTGTAACTTAGTTGAAAGAGGAAGAATATATAGATTATAATTTTTCCTGTGGCATCGCGACTATTTTCGCATACATCTTGTGGGGCAATTCAACATAGTGTAATGCTTAACAAGCTTGTCTCACTAGATCAATTACAACTGCCATTATTTTTCAAAATTAATCATTCATTCAAAATTTCATTTATGATAATTTTTTTAATAAAACGCTAAACTTCTAAACTTAGTTTGGAAAGGTATGAATCTTTTTATTCTCCCCCAGCTATGGATAAATAGCAGGACAGACCTTGAATGGCAACTGGTCTACTGCAGAAAGAAATGGCAACCTACTGCGGAAAAAAATCTGCCTCGTCAGTCATGTATAGAAAGATACATGATTGCCTAAGCGTGTATCACACATGGTACATGACTAACGAACTTCTAAAATTTTTATGTGTCTAATATACGGAAAATGTCTGTTTTTGTTGAATGTTTCGCTTTTTACGGTTTATCAACCGTTTGAAGTTAAAACCAGAAAATATTTGTAGATTGAAAGAATTTTTCTGGTGGTGGTGGATAATAATGGTTTAACGATACAAGTTTTATTAATTAACCCATAGCCGGGAGTAGAAGAGGGGAACTCACAAGAGTATTTGCGCATAAATAAATGTAACGAACTGAACTGGAATTGGAACTTGATTCTCCGATTAACAATTCACAGACATTATCCATTACCGCACGTGGACATCTAAGCTTAAAACGCATGGTATTCTCAAGGAATCACTCATCTAGGTACTAACCAGACTCGACTTTGCTTAACTTTGGTGATTGTACAGGAACCGTTGTTTCAACTTGATATAGGCTGTAAGCTCCCCACCGCGCAAAGTCGTCGTTCTAGAAAAAGTAGAAGCCCCCCCCCCAAAAAAAAATGTCTGTAGTTTCCATTACAGAAAAAAAAAGTACAAGCGAAAAAAGAAAAAAAAGTCTGTAGGTCCCGTTCTAGAAAAAAAGGAGAAGCGAACCCACCCCACCCCACCCCACCCCACCAAAAAGTGCATTGGTTTCATTCAAGAAAAAAAAAGCAGTGAAGAAAAAAAAGAAAAGAAAAGTTCTATTGGAAATCAAAACAACAACAAACAGACAAGACGTTTACAATAGGATAATACAACTAAAAGAAAATGGTCGTTTTATGGGCGAATCAGATGAAAAATATAGTTAGGAATCTTTAAATCTTAATATCTGATTTAGACCATAATTCTTTGTTTTGAAACATTCTGCTTGAAACAAACATATCCCACCTACAACTAAAGGAAATCTGATTTCCTATTATGTGCTTTTTACATCTTTTTAAAATTATTTTTTCTACCAGTTTCTGTTTAGTTACTGTTAGATCATGACTAAAGTCTAATTATTAGATGTGTGCAAAAGTTCCCAGCGGCCTCTTTTTAGAAAGCTGTCCACTGTTGTAGACATCAAAATACATGGACTAATATTGGTTGCCTATTCAAACATACATCCAGCAAATATAAGGAAGACACAGGATGCCAACCTAAAGACCAGCCAGGAGCAATGGATAATCGTGAAAACTGGAGAGAAAGAATCGTAAGGATTCGTGCAACGGGCACGCCCTCATAATGATGACTATGATGATGGTGGTGGCGGTGGTGATGATGATGATGGTGGCAATGATAATGATGAGGATGATGATGACAGACTGAATACATTGTGAAAAAACAGGTTTTTATTAAGTGTCCTATAATTACTATTGGCCAAAAACTAAAAAAAAGCTAAAAAAAAACTAAAAAAAGCTAAAAAAAAAAACTAAAAAAAAACTAAAAAAAAAAAAACAACTAAAAAAACTAAAAATATAAATAAAATAAAAAACCCTAGAAAACGAAAATGGCGATGAACAAGGTTCACTTGTAATACTGCATATTGTTCCGTTTTCAAATTGGAAAAGAAAGAAGGCTAGTAATTAATGAAAAAAACTAAAACAAAAAAACCCAAAAATAAAAGAACGAAAAACTGCAAACGTGAACATGGTTCGCCGATAACGCCCCCCTCCGGTAATGATATTTGCACATTGTTATTATTAACTAATATTCATAAAAAACGTAGGAAACATTTTTCACGCACACACATACACCCCCCCCCACACACACACAGGGTGTCCATAAGGTTCATGTGCACTTTTGCTATAAAAATAATCTGTAAAAAATGTTATAAATTTTAATGTAACTAGTTTTAAGGATAGCTAAAATAACTAATGTGATTTCAGGCATTAGTGTAAATCAGTTGGCGAATCGTATTACCTTTTGTATTACCCTTTGTATTCCTAATGATGGAGGACATGTGGAAACTTAAATAAAATTTCAATAAAACCTTAAAAAATACAGATTTACTTCTTTTTAATCCTTTTTACAACTTATTTCTATCGCAAATACAAAAAGTTATAAATTTTTTAAAGTCCACACGAACTTTATGGTTGATTGATATTACCTTCAGCATCTCGACACTACCGTTCGTAGATAGACCTTCCGGAAATCATTCGTCAGTGGATATCAGCAATTGACTATATATATATATAGAGAGAGAGATAGATAGATAGATAGATAGATAGATAGATAGATAGATTTAAATAGGCGGGGCTAAACAGTTAAGTACATCGACTGATTTCAAGCCCTCCACATCAACGATCCTGTAACCAATTGGAGTCGTAAGGATAACACGTGTATTGAAGCCGTAGAAAAAAGGGTGTGTCTAAGGCAAGATAGGCATGAATGAGCCCATCCCTTTTCAAACTAACTTTGAATTCAGAATTTTCCTTTCCTAGCCTGGTTGACCTCCTATGGCTAAAGAACCCAGTCTGACAAATTATTTACGACTTAAGGATTTTCCTTCTGCTAGGCTGGTTTCCAGACTGGACGAAAGTCTAGTTTGCTCTTCTATTTAAATCATAGATGGAGAAATCTGGATTAACGCAT
>OZ010580.1:12393352-12493352 GCA_963932145.1 Acanthosepion lycidas | reverse complement strand
ATCTATCTATCTATCTATCTTCTTTTTAATCAGTGTCCCCCCAAGCAAAGCAATACAGCCATTAACTCGCAAGGGGTTACATGGTGCAGAGGAATTAGGAACATAAACTTTAGTAATGAGTAGAAAGACAAAAGAGCATTCGGGCGGACAGTAGATAGCGATTAGCATTGCATTTAAATTACTGCAGATTAAACTTGGGATGAAGCCGGAAGAGAGTTCCGAGAAAATAAAAAAATCAGCTTTGAAGTTACAGCTACAACTAGCTAGCTCAACTCTAAATTGATGGTCTAGTATTGCGCTTAAATTCATAAAGTCTAGGTAGTATAGCGAAGAGATCATCCGAACAAAGACCATGAAAGTATTTATAAAAAAAAGCACAGAAATACAACTTTACGGCAGTGGGTATGTGATGGAAGCCGAGCCGACAGATCAGGACTAATAATATTGCTGATTCTTCTTTGGATCTTATAAAGGAGCTCCAGGTAAATAGCAGGGGCATCGGAGCATGTATAGCAGTAATATTCTAAGCATTGACGAAGGTATGCTTATAGATATGCAAGAGATTCCAGAGAGAAAATCTGTCTCCCCCGGCACAGTGAACCGGCTTTCTTAGCAGCTGACCTAGTGGATTTAGTATAGTTACCATTTCATGTCAGTTGAGAATGTTAGCCCCAGAAAGCGCAATGAGTCACTTTCATGAAGGATAGCATCAGCCATGCTGACGGAAGGCAGAGAGGAGATCTCTCAGATGATTAATGGAGAGAAGTTTAGTTTTGGTAGCGTTAAAATTGACAAGCCATCTTTTGCCCCAGTTAACGGCGGCTTTGAGGTCGTTTTGGGCATCAGCTGCTATTTTGATCTTGTCGGACTGATCAACCTTAACATCGAGGCAGAAGTAAAATGTTGTGTCGTCAGCGTAGATACCAAGTTGAGAGCTGATATAATCAGGAAGGTCGTTAATGAAGATTAGAACTAGCATAGGATCAAGGATGGAGCACTGGGGACACGCGCATTAGTATGTAGATGAATGGCTGTTCAGGGAAACTTTCATTTTCCGATCAGTTAGCAACGACTGGATCAGCTCAAAAATCTGTCTGGAGATACCGTAGCTTTTCAGCATGTGGAGAAGACCTAAATGCAAGATTGTGTCTAAGGCCTTCGAGATGTCCAATGCTACAGCCCGGGTATCACCGTTTTTATCTAGAGCATGATAGAGCACGATAGACTCTTTCTGTAATTATCGTTAGTACATCAGTAGTTGACTTGGTAAAACGAAGGCCTTGTGATGAGAGATGATGAACCAATTCAGTATTGATTAGGACCTCTAGGTGATAGAAGGCTAATAGGACGAAAGTTATATGGGTCGGACGGTTCTATCTATCTATCTATCTATCTATCTATCTATCTATCTATCTATCTCTGTCTTTCCATATCTATCTATCTATCTCTGTCTTTCCATATCTATCTATCTAATTCTGTCTTTCCATATCTATCTATCTCTGTCTATCTATCTATCTATCTATCTATCTCTGTCTATCTATCTATCTATCTATCTATCTATCTATCTATCTAATTCTGTCTTTCCATATCTATCTATCTATCTATCTATCTATCTATCTATCTATCTAATCCAGTCTGTGCAAATCTATCTATCTATCTATCTATCTATCTATCTATCTATCTATCTATCTATCTTCTTTTTAATCAGTGTCCCCCCAAGCAAAGCAATACAGCCATTAACTCGCAAGGGGTTACATGGTGCAGAGGAATTAGGAACATAAACTTTAGTAATGAGTAGAAAGACAAAAGAGCATTCGGGCGGACAGTAGATAGCGATTAGCATTGCATTTAAATTACTGCAGATTAAACTTGGGATGAAGCCGGAAGAGAGTTCCGAGAAAATAAAAAAATCAGCTTTGAAGTTACAGCTACAACTAGCTAGCTCAACTCTAAATTGATGGTCTAGTATTGCGCTTAAATTCATAAAGTCTAGGTAGTATAGCGAAGAGATCATCCGAACAAAGACCATGAAAGTATTTATAAAAAAAAGCACAGAAATACAACTTTACGGCAGTGGGTATGTGATGGAAGCCGAGCCGACAGATCAGGACTAATAATATTGCTGATTCTTCTTTGGATCTTATAAAGGAGCTCCAGGTAAATAGCAGGGGCATCGGAGCATGTATAGCAGTAATATTCTAAGCATTGACGAAGGTATGCTTATAGATATGCAAGAGATTCCAGAGAGAAAATCTGTCTCCCCCGGCACAGTGAACCGGCTTTCTTAGCAGCTGACCTAGTGGATTTAGTATAGTTACCATTTCATGTCAGCTGAGAATGTTAGCCCCAGAAAGCGCAATGAGTCACTTTCATGAAGGATAGCATCAGCCATGCTGACGGAAGGCAGAGAGGAGATCTCTCAGATGATTAATGGAGAGAAGTTTAGTTTTGGTAGCGTTAAAATTGACAAGCCATCTTTTGCCCCAGTTAACGGCGGCTTTGAGGTCGTTTTGGGCATCAGCTGCTATTTTGATCTTGTCGGACTGATCAACCTTAACATCGAGGCAGAAGTAAAATGTTGTGTCGTCAGCGTAGATACCAAGTTGAGAGCTGATATAATCAGGAAGGTCGTTAATGAAGATTAGAACTAGCATAGGATCAAGGATGTAGCACTGGGGACACGCGCATTAGTATGTAGATGAATGGCTGTTCAGGGAAACTTTCATTTTCCGATCAGTTAGCAACGACTGGATCAGCTCAAAAATCTGTCTGGAGATACCGTAGCTTTTCAGCATGTGGAGAAGACCTAAATGCAAGATTGTGTCTAAGGCCTTCGAGATGTCCAATGCTACAGCCCGGGTATCACCGTTTTTATCTAGAGCATGATAGAGCACGATAGACTCTTTCTGTAATTATCGTTAATACATCAGTAGTTGACTTGGTAAAACGAAGGCCTTGTGATGAGAGATGATGAACCAATTCAGTATTGATTAGGACCTCTAGGTGATAGAAGGCTAATAGGACGAAAGTTATATGGGTCGGACGGTTCTATCTATCTATCTATCTATCTATCTATCTATCTCTGTCTTTCCATATCTATCTATCTATCTCTGTCTTTCCATATCTATCTATCTAATTCTGTCTTTCCATATCTATCTATCTCTGTCTATCTATCTATCTATCTATCTATCTATCTATCTAATTCTGTCTTTCCATATCTATCTATCTATCTATCTATCTATCTATCTATCTATCTATCTATCTCTGTCTATCTATCTATCTATCTATCTATCTATCTATCTATCTATCTAATTCTGTCTATCTATCTATCTATCTATCTATCTATCTATCTAATTCTGTCTATCTATCTAATTCTGTCTATCTATCTATCTATCTATCTATCTATCTAATTCTGTCTATCTATCTATCTATCTATCTATCTATCTATCTAATTCTGTCTATCTATCTATCTATCTATCTATCTATCTATCTATCTATCTATCTAATTCTGTCTATCTATCTATCTAATTCTGTCTATCTATCTATCTATCTATCTATCTAATTCTGTCTTTCCATCTCTGTCTATCTATCCATTTGTCTATGAAGAAGCAGAGAGAGTGAGATTTATAGATAGAGAAAGAGATAGAGAGAGAGAACGAGAGAGAACTCGCGAGGGAGAGAGAGTGCGTAAGTAAAATATTATTTTGCCGATATTTTCTCTATAAAAAGTTTTACTCCAATATGGTTTGCGTGTCTTCGGAATAGGTTCACCTCGAATAAAACAAACACAGCAAGCAATGAACAAAACATGCTTTAAGATAAAAAACGGATTCAGAAAGAGAGAATTGAAAGCCTGATTTTCCTGTGTTTGAATCTCATAAAAAAGTTTCCTAAGCATTGACTGAGTATAAAAGATCAATATATATATATATATATATATATATAATTATTAATAAATATACACGCAGCGATAAAAAACTAAATTCTTCATCTTTTCAAAGGTCACTAGATACAAAGAAATTGGGATATTTGTATAACAGAGAAAACATTTTTGCAAATGCATGCCCAAAGTTATTAAAATATTTATCAGCATATACATCTATATCTTGACATGCAAGTTGAAGTCATGCCAGTTTATTAAGGCTAGTATAATCTGGCACAGGATCACTATAATCCGCTGGTTAAAGCTTTCTTTACACGAGCAAGGAATAACATACTAATCATCGCTCAGAAGCTGGTGTCATTTTATTGATCAACCTGAGATCAGTCCAGCACAAGTTTCAACTTTTACAGTCAGACTCGCTGGACATGCAAAAGAGAACGGTGTCCTGCTAGTCCAGTTGCATAAAACCAAAGTTTACTGCATTTAGGACAGATAGCAAAAAGACCAAATTTGCTAAGAGCTACAAAAAACAAGAAAATGTGGAGAGCCATGATCGCCACATCACGAAGAGACACAGCTTAAAGAAGAAGAAGAAAAAGAAGAAGAAGAAGAAGAATTGTGCTTTCGGTTTAAATACGTTTGGGTCATACGATGCTTGTAAAATCTACATAGTTAACAACGCTAGGCACATTTACACCCCATATATGGTAAAGATATAATTGGAACACCTCGATGTGGTGTAATGGTTAGAAAGATGGTCTTGCTAGATCAATTACGACTGAGTAGTGAGTTCGATCTTCACTGGGTGCCTCATACTTTCAGCCTTGTGCCACATCTAAGCCGCGTTTCCAAAAGCACTATGGTAAAGATATAATTCCAGGGTATGATGTATTTAATGATAAAAGTGTTCAATATCAGGGATAGATAGTATATAAATATAAAAATGGACATTGAGGTCCACACTTTGTCAATAATCTGTTTCATGCTTGAACCCAATTTTAATGGTCTGAATACTTTGTTCATATATGGAAAAGACTGCCGGTGTCCACTTTTGCAAGCATATATATATTTTTTCTTGCCGGGTACAAAATGTTATTGTTGCAGAAAAAAAAAGGAAGATATTAATAAATATAATAGAAAAAAGAAGTTCAAGGTGAACAAATGTGTGATATCCACAGAACCTATCGAAGAAGGACAGACCGAAACAGTGAGTAACTTGCTTGACAAGCTTATGTAAATGGTTGACAGAACAGGGGTTAGGAGAGATAGAAAATAAAAACAACAATCATTGCTATGAGATACAAAGAATAGGAAATTGTGGAGAGCCATAGTCGTACATGTCTTGAAGGGCTCATAGAAGAAGGAAGATTCAAGTTGACCCCCCCCAAAAAAAAACAAACAAACAAAAAACGACTGGTTATCGTTCATAAGAGTTTAGAACTCTATCGAGGGATAAGAAAGGCGTGCACAACGATTAAAATGTAAATTTATCGCACATGTGATCTTCCATACATAAATAATGTTTCATAATCATATGAAACGCAAGTGGTATATTTGTTATTAAATGTTGATCATGCAGGTTTAAATGATTTATTTTTCTTTCAGCGAATGAACCCTGTAGGTTTTGAAAAAGCCTAAACTACGTCGGATCACGCAGACTGGTTCTACAGAATCCCAAACAAAGAACAGTATCAAATAAGACAAACCAAGCATCTTGAAGGCAGTGATCAGTAACAGCAATTAAAAGTGATTAGATATGTAACTTGAATTTTGTCTTTCTACATTTTCAAGGCTGCTGTAAAAAAGGCTCGAAAAGAAATCACCTGTGAATACGAGAAAGAAAGATAACAGTATGTAAACTTGAGAAAACTATATTCCTGAAAAATATAATTAAGGGACGGATTTTATTAATTTCAACCAACTCTTCGGTCAATGAATAATGAAGGTTTCCTTATAATAAAAAAGCTAATGTTACTATTAGGTTGGTGCAAAAATAATGACGTCATAAAAACGGCATTATTACGTCATCATTACGTCATTATTTTTGCACCAACCTAATATTAGCATTCACTCAATGAATGCCGGAGGCTTTCTCATCAGGGAAGGGCTAATCTTACCATTCGGTTATTGAATGGTATATGTTTCCTTATAAGTGAAGAGATTAATCTTATCATTACCATTCAGTCAATAAATACCGGATGTTTCCTTATGAGGAAAAGGCTAATCTTATCATTCGATCAATGAATGCCGGATGTTTTCTTATGAGGAAAGGGCTAATCTTACCATTACCATTCAGTTAATGAATACCGGATAATTCCTTATGAGGAAAGTGTTAATTTTACAATTACTATTCGGTCAATGAATGCCGGATGTTTTCTTATGAGAAAAGGACTAATCTTGTCATTACCATTTATGAGTAAAGAGTCAATTTTACCATTACCATTCACCTAAAGAATGCTGGATGTTTCCTCATGTGGAAAGGGCTAATCTTACAATTAACATTCTGTCACTGAAAGCCGGATGTTTTCTTACAAGGAAACAATCTTACAATTAGTATAGTATATGTAAAAATTTTAGTAAATTGTTGCTTGTTTTTATCGCTGAGTTAGCTGAAGGGTTAACGTTCGCATTAACCCTGACCCTCACCCGCACGAAGGGAGACTGACGTGTCCTATATTTTGTCCAAAGGCTGCATAGCGCAAAATAATCATTTCTTTATTGTAAATATTTTGACACGTTGACATGCATTTGTGTCGCTTCCTCTCATGATTTTGCAGACTTGACCTTTTCATATATTTTAACTTGCATCTACTCGATGTAATTCGATAAAAAAATACTGTAATAAAATTTGTAATTTCACAGAAGTATTGGTGGGAAGTTTTGGATTCGTACTTCAGCAATTTGTTGATTGTGTATCATCGATTTTTTTACGTTAATAATAAGAAAATGCAACTTTGGTTTAAAGAGCATATTAGCTTCAGCGTATCATAAAATGTCTACGGTGAACCTCAACGTAAATGATTAAGAGAACATCGAAGTCGCCAGCGACGCACCTTGTCTCGTCATACAAATTTCTAGCAATATTAAAAAAAAAAATTAGTAAAAAAAAAAAAAAAGGAAAAAAGAAGAGCAAAAAAACAAAGCAAAAACAGAAATAAATGAAACTCTGAACCAAATTTGTTTTTGAAAACAAATTTGAATATCCTCCTTAATCACGTCATCGTCACTTCCTACCACATCTTCTTTTACCCATATTGCACTCCATTCATTGCTACCATTATAACAGTAACACTTGAGTAGGTCTTGAGCCTTTTATTGGGTGAAATATCCTCATTATCCTCATAATCTTCACTTCCTGTTAAATTATCTTTCACTCATATCACATCTCATTTACCAGAAACATTTTAACAGTAATCTTCTACCTTGAGTAGCTCTCAAGCCTTTTATTAAGTTAGGTTGAAGCACGGAACCTTAATCTCCATTTCTGTCATGTGTTTGATATTTAATAAATGATTTTCGTGCTGATCACATCGGTACCCTTTCGTTTGCCTTTCTTTTATTAACCAACTTATCTACTCTGTTTTATAAACTATATGAAGCACGTAAGTGAATGTAATGGATTCGCCTGGAATTCGAACTCGGCTCTCCGATTCCTCAATGCGAGCTGCATATGTACTTATATATTTTTACAGTAAGGTTCATCTTGTAGAAAGCCCGGTGCCTCTTGTGGTAGAGGGTTACCTTAAGGAGCAGTTTATATGCCTAGGAGGTGGTGATGCCGATTAACTCGAGACTTGAACAGATGACGACTATAGTGATCAGGAAAACATCCTCTTGGGAGTCAGCTCCACAGAGTATTGGTTCGCATGAAGAAGCTGTTCGTGTGATGTTATACGGAGAGAATGTGGGTGGTTTGCTACAACATACATGGCTTGTCTATACGTGAAGGTTAGACCTGACGGAACAAAGGAATATAGTTTGTCCGCGCACTTTTCATGGTAGTGGCGATAAAGCAGCGCGAGACTAGCCACATAATACCTGTGAGAGATAGATTGGAGGCTGGAAGATAATTCGTCACCCAAAAGGTCTAAGAGATGTTTTTGACCTCTATCGAGACTGGAAAGTGAGAACTGGGCAGTTCCTGCTCAAATATGGCAACAGTACTCCATTTTCGGTCTGATCTGCCTCTTATAAAGGTAGAGGATAGGACGAGGTGTCAGGTTCTTACAGGAGCGGTACAGGGATGTAGCGGTTTATATGTGTATAAGCGAAGAAATTAGCAAATCTCCAACATAGCTCTACAAATGTCAATAATTTTTTATTATTTAAGTATTATTTTTCTTTCAAATTGAAAGACATGAATTATAAAGATTCTTTGCGTACAACTTCGCACGAATATTTTTAACCAAATAAATTGCGTTAGTATATCAGAAACAGAAAGTGTCAACATGTGTGAGGATGTATGTTACACGGACGTATGTTGTTTTAATATTGTGTATAAATTACAGTAGTCAACCGCATAAAACAGGAGAAACAAGCTTGTTACTGTTGACGCTAGTAAACAAACTTGCATGTTTTTCTTTTATGTCAATATCGCTAAGCATATCTACATATCATTATCTACTCGAATAAATATGCGAAAAATGTGATTAATTAAGTTTAAGAATTTCAATTTTGTTTCTATAACAAACGAACGAACACGATGGTCAAAGGTTAACTGAAAGACTAGTTAGCGAACTAAAATTTATGGTTTATATAACAAAATATTAATCTCACGTTTATTGATTAATAAATATTTTCCAAATTTTTAAATATCCATTTTAAGAAAGGAAAATATTGAAAATATACTGAGCTGATCCCCAAAACATTCGTAGTTAACAAATTTTTGTCGTCTGCAAATTCAAAGAAAACCGCGCATCTCGTATGACGTCGCTGTTTGGTTAATATATATGAATGCAAAAATTTAAATTATTGGAACCGGTCAGTGTACAAAAATGAGTTTCTTTCTGTGTGATTCAGTTTTATACAAAAATGAATTTTTAGTGACAGTACTTAAATCTATAGCCTGCCCCTTGACCTCACCAATATACCTTATTATCTCCTCCTTCAGTTACTGAATTATTGTTGGCTTTTTGGCATAGATCTTACCTTTGAGGAAGAAATCTAAAGACGTCAAGTTGCACGATCGTGGTGGCCAATTGATTTCGCTGTTTTGAGAGATGATGTGACCTGGGAACCTCTCATTCAAATTCTGTTTGAACGTCCATTTTCATAATAGGCTTCGATAACTTTAACCCATTGTTTGATTGTTAATCTTTCCATCGTTGAAATTGCCAAAGACAATTGTTAAATCTGAAAGAAAAAGAACGATATTAGACGCTTAAACTTAATTCACATTTAGAATTGGTCCAAGTTACTGGAACACTCCTTAAGTATACATTAATTATAATTATATTATTAATTATTTTATTAATTTCCTGTTTTGCATGTTGGCTTTTACCGCCTTTCGAATATTAATTTGAGAATTCGTGTTTTCTGAGCTTGTGGGCCTAAACGGCTATGATATATATATATATATATATATATATATATATATATATATATATATATATATATATATATATATATAATATCAATCCTTCAACAAGGCAGTGGCTGGTGGACAATTCCCATAGAGATAAAGAAGAATCTCGAAGCGACAAACATGTGATTCTACACACGACTGTAAAGAACATCATGGACGCGACATGAGAAGTTTGAAAGAAAATGAGAGCTAAAACGCATAATATTCAGAAAGTGACTGCTGAAATTTTCTGTGACATATAATGAGAAAAGAGAACTCGGAGAATTTAAAACACACAAAGCATATTAATGTTAGGAGGCGTAGAAGGAACCTACCTGACAAGATAGTGTGAATGGATGGCAAGGCGAAGCAAAAGGGGATGGTAATTGATTTATTTAATTTTATATGGTTTATCAACCCATTGTAATTTATTTAATATATCGAAACATTCCGGTTGTAGGAGCTAGCTTCCCAAGTGGTCCCCCATCTATGTACTGATCGAGCATTGCTTAACTTCGGTGATCGCATGACAGCTTATGTAAAGGCTCAAATTTTGCTTAGAGCTACAAGGGGTAGGTAGTTTTGGCGGGCCATGATCGCCCACGTACTGAAAGTACACGCAGAAGTAGGAAAGCACTTAAGAAACAGAAGTGAACATTTTTTTGTTCACTACTGCGGAAGTGAGCTGTTGAATACACGTAGCTTTTGTGGGTTTAAGAATATTGAAAATTCGATCAGCGAAGCGCAAACGACAGAGTTTATAGGATTGGTCTGCACGCAACAATAAACAGAGGCGCGCACGTTCAGGAGTACATTGATTTGAAGTCGCACGCCTAAAAGTTCATAGGTAGAAACCGTTAATAATATCCTATAACATATATATATATATATATATATATATATATATATATATATATGTGTGTGTGTGTGTGTGTGTGTGTGTGCGTGCGTGCGTGTGCGTGCGTGTGCGTGCGTGAGTGTGTATGTGTGTGTGTGTGTATAAAAGTGGACATTGAAGTCAACAGAGGCGACAGGCTGTTTCATGCTGTGTGCAATCATCAGGCGGCCTGACGATTGCGTCCAGCATGAAACAGCCTGTCGCCTCTGAGTGTTGACTTCAGTGTTCACTTTTATATTTATATTTACATACGCTCTATCTCTGATATTGAGCACTTTATCCCATAAATATAGCACACCTTAAAACTATATATATATATATATATATATATATATATGTATATATGTATATATATATATATATATATTTATGTATTAGGGTTATGACTTTTTTAGAACCCTAAGTTTCTGTGTCGATACTGAAAGGTAATGAAAAAGGCATTAATTAGTTTTAGTTCTTGAAAAAGTTTTACCCCAAACTGAAAATTCTATTTTAACATATACGCAATAAGGGTAAAAAATCAACTTTTTTCGATTTGCTAATGATATAAATACCATTTGAAATACAATAATTGTAACATATAGCCGAAAATGTAGGGAGTCTGGAGAGGCTGGACATCATTAACTATCCTATACTTAGCTAATCCGATTCACGACCCATCCGTTCACTACAAATAATACATATACCAAAAGAAGACATCTTCACACCTACAAAATAAACCCCATGATTTAAAAATTTCTTATCTCCAAATTTCCTATATATATATGTTCGTTATATATATATATATATATATATATATATATATATATATATATATATGAAGATGATATGAAATGAAGGGGGAGAGTATGATTCCCAATAACCACAAATATAACAAATGTAAAACAGAAAATAACAGATGTTAATAGGATCCGTCCACCCCACAAAACTAAGAGTTGCCGTTGTATTCTGTCATAGGACAGAATCAAGAAGCTAACTCTCTAACGCAATGGGTAGGGTAAAATAAATGCAGGGCCTGAGGAAATCAAAGACTGAACCAGTCGAGATAAAAAGGTGGCCAAAAAACAAACTGGGGAGGTTGGGAATCTCAACTTGGTTCATAATACAAGTAAAGAGCCGGGAACTGGCCGGGAACGACATTCACTCACATTAACTAGGTACACAAAAGAGAGTCTAATTTAACTAGTGGAGGGTTTACAGGAAACCGCCCAGATGTGACGAAGAGGACTTAAAAAGGGACTCAAGAGTAGCCCGTTTCACATGAACCAAGCTCGCTACTTTCACCCACCTTTCGTTCAAATCTGTCGACACCAAACCCTTTCTGATCTTCACTTTCACCAGATGCTGATGAGAGCGTTCGTGTCGCAAGTTTCTCTCCTTTCGCGTTATCCAGATTACCATTCTTACCATGTTAGAAACGTTAGAAACACCATTCGTTTCCCCCCAGAATACGGAGGCGACACATTGTCGCACGCGTATGTGAGATCGATGAGCACAAGTTGATCAGGAGAAATACGAGCCGTCAACTCGAAGACATAATCCCAGAAAAAAAACGTATCTGAGAACAGTAGTAAAAAGCTTGCAAAGCTGTTTCTTTTAAACCAAGGTCACACCGGTAACATCGGGCAAATCAACCCAGCCCCATCTGAAGGCCATACCATTGTGAGATATCACGTTTCGAATCAATCGCCAGGTAAGCGAAAACTCAGGGTTACTGAGGTAATTCGCCACTGGCGCCCAAGACCAGAAAGAGCGCAACTCGGTCAGCAACAAACCGAGCTTCTCACAGAGACGGTTCTTCGCGACTCCTCCACTAATTCATGATACAAGACCTTTCGAGGCCGTGAAATTTGATAGTACTTATGTATTTTTTATGCATTTAACAGTTTATAGCTATAGCATGTCATAAAAACTTTCATGTAAGCAAAAACAAGTTCTAGAAAGTTATAGAAGTATCCAGGAAGTTCTAGAAGGTTCCAGAAAGTTATAGAAAGTACCAGAAAATGATAATACTTAAATAGGAGGAAAGCCGGGCAGAGACTTGAACAAAGCTGAGCAGAGACTTGAACAAAGCCGGGCAGACACATGAAGAAAATTGGAAATACAACTGGAGAAAGCCAGATAGACACCTAAAGAAAACCGAACATACACTTGAAGCCGGACAAACACCTGAAGAAAGCCGGATAGACAACTGAGGAAAATTGGACAGGCACCTGAAGAATGCCGGGATCACAACTGCCTAAAAATCTTGTGAAGATGAGGACATTATTCCGAATGTAAATAATTAAAAATAAATCATATAATAATTATATGTTTATTCACCTCCTTTTACACACAAACACACACACATCGTCATCATCATCATCTACAAAAAACAATTTTACTTTGTTCGTATCATCATCTGCTTTTTGGCGTTGTTGCGTGCAAGAATTGACGCTCGCCACAGAAGGATTTCTAAAGTCACCGTTTGCCGCAACTGGTTCCGTTTTCGTTTTGTCGACCTTATCAGTCACCTCCGCCGTCGCAACAGCGGCCAGCCGCGGCATCGCTTTTCAAAATGATCAGCACTCAATATCGATCGGTCACGTGGAGGAGAGTTTAGAAGCTGACGGTATTAATGCAGAAAGGAGCGGTTCTTTTGCAATCTTTCTTCGGCAAATGAAGCGGAGTGGAAGTAAAAACTGATGATCTAAGCCGCTAACGCCAACACCCGCTGCACATCACTAATTCTCACCCACCCAGACACCGAAATGTATTATTATTGTTATTATTATTATTACTGGTGCTATTGATATTGTCGCACCCATCAGTTCAACTCTTGATTGATCGAATGATTCGTTTTATACGCTTACTAATCATTGCTGGTTAATTCAAGACAGAAATATTTTTAGATTGTAAGATTTTTTTTAGAAATAATAAAGACTAAGTGGTACAAGTTTTACTAATTAACCCATAACCGGGGAGAATAGGTGGATTCATACATTTCCCAAGTGTATTTGCTCGCATATAACCGGTTTGGAAATGGAATTAGGCTCTCTGATTAACAATTCCGAGCCATTGTCCATTACACTACAACTACATCCAAGCTTACAGCACCTGGTATTTCTGAGCGGTCACCCATCTAGGTACTAACCATGCTCGATATTGCTTAACTACTGTCATCATGCTGGAATCGGTGTTTCAACGTGATGTGTCGAGAGTATCTGACACTCACAGGACATATTGAAGATAAGTGGGATAGAAGAAAAGCAGATCATAGCCTACCTAATGTGCTTGTGTAAATGGTGGGTTGAACAGGGATTAGGGGAGATACTGAAAAAAAAAAAATTTACTAATAACTACAAAGGACAGGAAATAATGGAGAGCCATAATCGCCTAAATTCTTAAGGAAGAAGGTATATAAAAGAAAAAGAAAAAGAAGGGGAAAAAAAAGAAGAAAATAGAGAAAGTATTTCAATCGCTACATAAATTCATTTACTGTGTAAAAAAAAAAAAGAATGTTATAGCAATTAAAACAGACATTTTTTTTTAAATCAAAGAGCAACGAAAAAAATAAAAAACAAACAAAAAAAAAAAAGAAAAAAATATAAATTGCCGTAGACAGAAAAATAAAAAGAAAGGAAAAAAAACCCTTCAAAAGCTGAGTTTTTGTTTCCCTTTCTTCAGAAGAAATGTGAACAAAAAATAGGGAAAAGTTAATGAAAAGTGCATATTCCTATATATTAATAATTTCTAAAGGACGCGCACATTATTATGCGCTCGATAATTTCGGTTGAGCACTGTTGAGAGATAGAATAATTTTAAACAGCAGCCGTCTCCGCTAAGGTAACGCTCTTCATTAAAAATGAATTGAGCACTATGATTGTCTGGCGTTTGTATATATTCATAAAAATAATACGCTAGAATTTCCCTTTCCCTATGCCGTGCGGTGATAGCTCAGTGGTAGAAACTCCGACAGATACCAATTCGGTCTGGTTTCGGTCCTGGATTGATTCTGGCATACCGATGAGCTGTGAAACAGACCGGTATGTGGAAGGCATTATATATATATATATATATATATGCATCACACACACACATACACACACACACACACACACATATATATATATATATATATATATATATATATATATATATATATATATATATCACAGGCAAATCAGATTCTGTTTGAAGAGGAAGAATTGTACAAAGAACTAGCAGCATGGCCCGGCGTTGCCCGTGCTTGATTCAAAAATCGTACGACTCATACACCAATCGCTATCACTTGACTTAAAATATTTTTGCCCTTCCTTGCCTTTAAAGGAGTGCCCTTTGCTGTACTGATGTTGCTACATGCCTTACTTCTTGCCTATCTCACACTGCGAATTTTCTTCTAAGCTATATACTAAACATTAAATCTATTACGAAAAAAGAACTAAACAAAATGAACACAAAACGATCAGCTTTAAAAAAGGACTCGTAACGGGAAAAACCGAATGAAAAAAGAATGTTAACAACAAATACTTTTTCACACCCAACCCAGTTCTGAGGAATCAGAATCAACGTTGTGTTTAAGCAAGCGAATGAGCCAATTGAAGTAAAGTGCCATGCAGATTTAAATTTTTCCCACTTGTGACGAATGCAGCTATCGATTCTTTTTGCATGCTAGCATGCTAGTTAACATTCGTGTCAGTCAGCTGTTCGCTCCCACGCTGGCCAGTAGAATATTCCTGCCTATTAGTGGCGGCCAGCTATTGGCTCTTAATCTGGCCAGTACAAAATGGCCTCAAACTACATGAAAACTGCCGTAGAAGCATGAAAAAATCGATTATTTCCACTATCGATGGGAGTTGGGAAATGCAACGTCGGTCTTGGCCTTTCCGCTAACTTGGAGCATGTACATGTAAATTTTGGTGCAAATCCGTCGAAAATTGCGGCCGGGCATTCGTCACACACACACACACACACACACACACACACACACACACACACACACACACACACACACACACACACATTTTGAGGTTGATAAGAGTTTCAGAGCACTTTATAGATTGTTTTGAGTATTTTCAAATGAATGTTTGAATGCGCCCGAATTAAGACTGATAAAATATTTTCATGACAGGATAGAGAACACTGACTGTTATAGATGTTCTATTACCACAGGTCCGTGTGTACTTACGCACCTAAGCAAATTATTGAACTGACCCTAACGAATGCGAGCCGGCAAATGTTGGCTTATTTTAATTTCCAACTTTCCGGTTTTCTTCAAGTCTCTGCCCGGTTTTCTTCAAGTCTCTACCCGGCTTTCCTCCTATTTAATGAATAGAAGTATAATGATTTTCTGGTGCTTTCTATAACTTTCTGGAACCTTTTAGAACTTCCTGGAGACGTCTATAACTAATTCTACTTATACGTCGTCACACTGACATTAAAAAACGAACTGAGCTAATATGATGAGAAGGTAGAACATCGGTTGGGCAAAAAGGCCAACACGTGGCTAATGTGTATCAAAAATACTTTTAAAAGCAAGGACAAAAGTCCATACAAACATATTTCCGCAAATCCTTCTTTTGTGTTAAGTTTAAAGAAAGTTTGCTGTAGATGACACAGTATTAGCACCGTAGACTAGGTTACATTTGTCATTCGTGTACATTTGTTGCTAATCTGTCTTCCACATATATTTACGTGGACATTTTACCTTGTTTTGGTGTCAGAAACACACTCCCAAAGTTGGTAAAAGTATCTTGGATTGTACATGTTACATGGACTCTGTTAGTCTACCGTAAACTTTATACTTAATAAATCAAAAACTAAGGATTGGGGGACATATGTTTATATGGACTTGATGTGAGGAACCCGCCCCCAAAGTTTGCAAAAGTATTTTTGATACACCCTGGATATATGTGAAAATTAAACCTCTCTGATCATAGCTCAAATAAAACTCATTTAAACACACAGAGAAGCTTACTAAAATCCACCCGCAACCTACTTGTAGAAAACAGAAGCATAATAGCCGTATCCAAATGCAAAAATGACTAAAAATAATGGAAGCACTAATAATAAAAAGAAAAAAAACACAAGAACATCAGGTGAGAACACGGCCACAACATGCTGACCGTGTTTGGAAAATAAAAGAAAACATTCCCATCACTCTAGAAACATGTAAAAATCTACACATTCAGTTAAAAACAACCTTATGAATGGCTAATAGAATAATCGAAAGCGCTCGGGTATATATAGAACATTTGGACAAATTTTGATACCCTTTATGCCAAAAAAAAGAAAACACTTATACGAACACAAGAAAAATGAAATAAAAAGCTTAATCGCAGTACCTTGTCAGCCGGACTTTAATGAAACTTGTATAAAAGAGGGATTTCTGCCCAAATGCACAATTATATATATATATATATTTTTTTTTCATTTCAACTTTTGGAAGTAAAGTCTGATGATCCAGAGCCCTTTAAAAAGGTTATTGTGGAATATCTTATTACATGGAACCTTAAAGTGATCTGTTTTTATTCAAACATATTTGCTCGGAATTTACATTGAGCTCTCTGGATATCATCCTCCTTGGGTCTACTCATGCGGATTACCTAGTTTTGCATAAACTATATATATATATATATTTATATATATACATATATATATATATTAAGAATCAAACAACTTTAAGAGTTCATGGTGATTATAATTTATTTCCTTAGAATCGAATTTCGATTCTAATTCCTCAGATGAACATTTTTATACAAATAAATGGGTGAAAAATATTCCAATTATAAAAAAAATTCAGTATTATTAATTTTAATTTATGTACACATATGTTTGAGGATGCAGGTTTAAATTGGTGCCTGGAAGGTTTGGGGGCAGGTGGAGTCGTAACAGACATATATATCTCTCGAAAGGAAAATGTGATTGAGGGAGTGGAAGATAAAAGGCATGTAAACAAAATTAGGAAAAGAAAAAAGAAATAAAGAAAAGAGATAGATGCCTTTACATCCATCTGAACAATATTTGCTGTTTTTACATTGAGCCCTCTGGATTATATACAATCTGGAATTATCCATACTGATTACCAAACACATCTTTATATATATATATATATATATATATATATATATATATATATATATATATATATATATATATATATATATATATATATATATATATATATATATATATATATATATATATATATATATATATATATATATATATATATATATTGAAAGTATTTTGGAAGGTACAAAACCTAATTACAGAAATAAAAGTGCGTAGCTTAATATTGCAAGGCATGTTAAAAGCGAAGCAAGCGGTTTCGTTCCCACTCTTCAGGCCTCTACGGGAGATTTAACTTAAATTAAAAACAACAGAAATGTGTAATGAGAAGGAGAAGGGAAAAAAATGAACACAAAGAGCTAGAGACAAATAACAACGAGCCCCAACAAACACTCACGATGTTTACACAGGGAAGGCTTGCGGGACCCGATATAAAGTACCTCCAGCACCTTGAGTTGAAATAAAGAGTGTGACCGGGATAGAAGAGTGAACCAATCAGCACTAATATATATATATATATATATATATATATATGGGGCTCGTATATTTATACCTCAGCGTTACTTTTTTGATATGCTCCTCAATAGAATGGTGCGTAGAATCGAAAATGAATGGTAACGGTAATATTAGCCGTTTCTTTATAAGGAAACATTTCTTTATAAGGAAACATTTCTTTATAAGGAAACATTGGAATTCACTGACTTACCAATTAGTGCTACTTCTGGTGGAAATTTATATTATGTTGGTGCAAAAATAATAACGTAATAATGTCGTTTTTTGACTTTTTTTAACGTCAAAAAACGACACTATTACGTCATTATTTTTGCACCAACCTAATAAAATCTTTCTAACAAATATTTCAGGAAAATAGATTTTTCTCAAGTACACTAACTGTTATCGCTCTTTCTAGCATTGATGGGAGGTTTCCTTCCTAACCTTTTCTTTGAAGTAGTATGGAATGTCAACACCTTAGTTACGTCATCATTTTCTCTTCGATTTATATGTGCTACCCATTTAGTCGTTATTGCTATTGAAAGTTCATAAAAGATGTAGTTTCTGTTGTTTGGTGCAGTCCTTTGTGATTCTATAGCGCCAGCCCACGAGAATCGAAGAAAGATGGACCTACAGAAAATATAGATGTTAATAAACTAAAAGTTGTTAAAGGAACATTATTAAAGAAATGCGGTTGACTCATACAGAGTTCCCTAAGTTCGAAGATATTAAGAGTAAAGTAAATAAAGAATTAGATTTAGAGAATGTTAGACTTGAAAAAGCAGGAGAAATCAATTTGATGTACTGAATAATGATGGAACTGAACCACTAAAGCTGATAAAGGTAAGACGCACTAAAATCAATGAAGAAATGAGAAAACAAAAAAACGATACAAATAAGGGAAATAGAAAGACACAATAAGATGGAAATTGGGAAAGACAAAAATGGAGAAAATCAAACATGATAAATAATAAAATCTTTATTAGAATAGCTGCTAAAGCAATTAAAGAAATCGTAAACAAATACTGGCTTGAATTTAACCACTCTAAATGAACAAATATTCTCGGCTGCTGTCATAACATCAATAAAAAAAAATACGAAGACAAAAGCTAACCCTACAAATAAACATAAGCCACCATTATAGCAAAGACATTGAAGTTCTGTGATCAGATTTTTCAACATTAGGTGAAGGTATCAAAAGGTATAAAAGCGAAAAGCTGTAGATTTTGTCAAAACTGAAGCGTTAATCTATAAAAGAAGAAAATGGCATAGCAACTCGAAAAAGGACCGGAAACAATGCGTTGAACTAAAGGCACAAAGAAAGACAAGATATAGGAAAAGAAATACATTTTCTAAACAAAATAATACTTTGAAATCTAACAGGGAAAATTCTATAGGGAAATGGCGGAAGCAACGGAGCCTGTAGAAAAAAACCAAAAAACCAAAAAAAAAAAAGCAGAAACAGAAAACAAAAAACAATGAAGTGAAAGAGAGGCCTGAAATAAGATGCGAGTAATGAAAAGAATTCAAAGAGTTAGCGTAAAATGGATTAAGAATACCGAACATAAATATATAGAGAGATAGATGAACGGGATTGGAACAACATCGATGCTAAAGAAGTACAAGCTTTCAGAAAATCCGTAAAATGGAAATCCTCCAGGAAGAGATAAGGGACCAAACTTTTGGTTAAATGCTTTTTCCATTTATGCACAAACCATTAGCAGATTCGTCTTCTAATGTTATCAATAAGCCAAAGCAAAACCTTGAATGGATAACCTAAGACATTATTTATTTAATCACTAAAACTGATGATGCTGCCAACCCTAAAAATTACCGACCCAATCACGTTTATACGCATGTAAAATGCTCACATTGATCTCATAGGAAAGAGTATATTAATTTCCTGAATCTAACATAATACTTGAAGAGGAAAAGGACGCTAAAATGTTACTTACGGCTTCAAAGATCAGTTGCTGATTAAGATGTTGCTAGAAAAGTGCTGTTCAAAAAAAAAAAAAAAAAAAAAAGAAAAAGAAAAAAGAAAAAGCAATACATAGATAAACTAGATTTTATAGGCTATCTACGTATTGCTTAAATTTGTGGATTTTGATAACATCCTGGGTGTGTGTGTGTGTCTGTATAGCTGATTAGAGCATTTTTTGAAGAAACTTACAAGTTGCTGATCATTATTTCGTTTAGTAAATAATCATTGGGTATTCATTTTTAAAAGTTATTTTATTCTCCACCCAACAGATAAATCGCGGATTAGTTTAGGATTTCATGGAGACTTTGAGGTATTATGGCGGTTGAAGTAAGAATGGTAAATAAGTATGTGGTATTTTGGTGCAAGGAATATTGTACAATTTGTTTGGGTCAGTGATTGCAGGTAGATAAGTTTAATATAAGACAGGTAATGAACAGCCTTCTCCACCCCCATTTTTGGCCTTGTGCCACATTTTCATTTGTATTGTGCGACTGATATTTTTACACGGCTCGATGCGGGGTTATATGTTGGTATTTGATCACCACCAGCAGGGTCACCTGAGTAAAGGCGACTGATGTTGGATAAACCCTAAATTCCTAAGGATCCCAGAGCAACATCACTGATAATGTGTCCGCGGTCATCTTACAGATGTATTTCCAAACAAACTGTTTCATTTAATTTTTTTCGCTCTTAATCATTTTTTCAAGTCAGTACGAAAAAAATGAAATACAATCTTAATCCTTAATGGCTGTAATGGCGAGTTCGAATATGATAACTCGAAGATCAATAATGCAATATTTCAACGAGACTCTCATGCTCCACCGCGAAAAAAATTGCCAGTTTTTCACCGCGTTTCAGTTTTATCGAGGTACAAAATACATACTTTCATCGAAAGTTGTATTTGATGAAAACTATCAGCAACCGATTCATTCTACACGTAAATGCAAACAACCATTTGTATGAAATGCCCTTATCAATATCAAGTTATGCTAAAAGTTTGAAACTTAAATGGGGCGTGATTTGACAGACACAGAATTTAATAGCTCTCAAGTTTGCAAAAGGTAAATCAAGGCTGGAAATTTTAAATGAATATTTCGCGGGTACCATCGAAGTGTCAGGAGGTCCGTGAAGATTTTGAATAACTACGATTCGGGTCTGATAACCGCAAGTTTAGGACTTATCTAATCGGTTGATGTTTCGTATCAAAGAAGTTCCATTGCAGTCATTAATCTTAATTCTCCGATTTTTTCTATTTTTCTGGAACTATCTCTGTTCAGCAAAAATACAAACCAGACCACCGATGAGAGAATTTATTTTCATCACTCCAGCCTTGATCGTACAGTATATCCAACCCGTTAAGAGAAATTTGTTTACCTAAATTCCAACATAGACTTGATAAAATTTTCATAATTTCAACCATAAGAAAAAGGGTTTGCGCTTTGTTTTCAGTTTCATCAAGAAAAATATGTTTCTCTAATTTCTCAGGAAAGAGATGAGGCCATTTCTCCGAATCTGTTTTCGTCCGCATGCCGGATTCTCAATAGATAAGAAAAATAAACGTTTAGGAGAAAAGAAATTCAGGCGTTCCATTCTCACCGAGGATAATTTCTCCACTCTCTCTATATATACATCTTCTATCCTAAATTTCATTTTTGGTTAACCCTTCTCTTTTCCTGCTTAGAATTATTGTTTAATCACTTCATTAGTGTCACATTTATAGGAAAGTAATTTTTAAAGCTTTATATGAAGTTATTTCTCGATTAAATTGTAATCCTTATATGAAAGTAATTTTTAAAGCTTTATATGAAGTTATTCCTCTATTGAATTTTAAGCTTTATAGGAAACACAGCACCCAGAATAGCATTCCAAAGTTCATATTTTCAGGTACATTATTGTTTATCAATGTAAAATTTCCACCTCAGAAAAGTCTACAAATTTTCAGTTGAGCTGAGGTGGGAAGAACAAGTCAGTCACTTCATCGAATGCGTGTCCATAAAACTCATTTTATTCAGATATTCATTTGCTTCACCAAAATTGCTGGAGCATTATCATGCAAACGATAAAATAAATTTCTAAAAACGTTGTCCACCCCATCTGCGCATTAGATTTCTCACAAAGACAGTTTTGCATGCCCTGGGAAGTGAGCTGAAGTTGAATAACGAGAAGGAGATCGCCTGTGCAAGTAGCGGTGCGAGTTGTGAAGTAAAGCAAGTTGAAGTTAAGGGAAAAAATCTCCGACAATACTCCCAAAGAAGGTGGATAATTCTCCAAATTTGAAAATTTGATAAAGAAAGAAGAAATATGGGACAAAGAAAACCCTTATTTGAATTAATGAAAATTAAAGAATCAGTGACCCCCCTCGAATCCTTCGCACTCACGCCATTTTTGGGCCGAAGTGCATGTCAGCAGATGACTCTGGGAAGATCATGAACTTCTGGAAATCACGCCGGTTGACAATCAAAATTCCTGATCGCAAGACTTTGAAACTAGACTTCCATAAGTTTAGACATAGCACAGTGTAACTAGAGAGATTGCTGCGGGAAGGGTTAATAGTTATATAAACCAACTGCAAATTAACCCTACGATTCTCACGTTTTATTTAATTTCGCCGTAAAGATATTTTTCCTTAATATAGCACCATTCACGGTTTGACCGGCGCTGCGAGACGACGACAACATTCGATATTCCACTCGTCTGAGATCAAGAACACGACGTGGGCAGAGACGGTGTGGATCAAAGCTGCCAGCGACCAACAACCAGCTTGGACTAGCGTCAGTATTGACCAGCGCAAAGTTAACCCGTGATTAAAGCGTCGTCCTAAAACACTGAGGACCGGGTCACTAAGCGGGGTTACAGCACCGGGTGTAGGCAGCGGCGAAAGGTGTTAAATTATTTGGTGCCAGTGACCCTGTTGCTAGGGGTGATATATAATGATTACAATTCAGTCGAGGAATATGTCCATATAAAGCTTTAAAATGAATTTTCATATAAATATTACAATTCAGTCAAGGAATAACTTCATATAACGCTTTAAAATAACTTTCATATAAAGCTTTCAATTCAATCCAAGAATAACTTTTAAAATTAATTTCAGAATATACAGTATGCATTTTGCATTAACGTTTGTCGTCATAATTTTGTCATTTTTATCATGGCACTGTTTGAAGAGAATAACTGAAGACTGATTTTCTAACCATTCTAATCAATGATGAATGCTTTGCTATCTTTGAGAAGACAGACAGATGGCTGAGTGGATACTAGTATAAGTTGCACTCACAAGCTGAGAAATCAAAAACGTGGAGGTGGTGAATGTTTGCGGGTGGCATTATAGGTTTTGAAATTGTGGGCCGATGGAAAATTCCAAACAATTGTAAAATGACAGTTCAAAGATATGTTGACTTTTTAAGGAACTCATGGGGCCATGGTTTAAGAAGCCGAACATTTTCAGAAATAATACGAATTTTATGCATAACAATGTTCTATTTCATTCTGCAACGAAATCAAATGAAATGTGCTTCAAAGACAATCATTTGTTGAATTGGCTGGCTTTTTTGATTAACCTTAAACTAATTGAAAACTTGTGGTGAATTCTGAAGAGAAAGTTTTATATTGGTGGATAGTAATTAGCCAGCAAAAATGGAATGCTATTCTGGTACTGTGCAGTTTGTTTTATATGTAGAAATATGAAATATATTTATTTTATATGAAGAAATACAAAAGCTCATAAAAATCAACGGATGAACAACCTCTAAAACTATTTCAGAGCATAGAGTATGCATTTCATGTTAATATTTTTATAAGATTGTAAACATTACTGTCGTGCCAGTTGTTTTGGGAATATTGGAAACTGTCCCAAACAGAGTGGAGAAAAAAAATGAGGGAACCGGAAAAGGGAAAGAGTAGGAACCATTCAGGCCACAGCATATTTAATCGATTCGGTTGTTTTTTTTTACGGCTTATCAACACATTTTACGCCCGTTAAAGCCGAAACATAGTTTTGGATTTTAAGAATAATTCTATATTTTGGATGAATATTGTAAAAATAGAAATTTGGTTCATTTTTATGTATAGCGCATTATGATAACATGCTAGATCAACTGACTGATTGCTTTCTTTTTTACGGTTTATCAACACTTTGTGCATTATTTAAATCTAAAACATATTTTTGGTATTGTAAGAATAATTCTTTTTTTGCGAGTGAATATTGCATTAACAATTATTTGAGAATAACAGTGATTTTTTCCATGTAAACGTTCAAATATTTAACCCATATCTGAGGGTGAAGAAATGGATTGATACATTTCCCAAGGATATTTGAGCGTAAGAGAATGTAGAAAACCCGACCGAAATTCGAATTCTACTATCGGATTTCTCATTTCGAGTCCCTCTTCATTGTATTAACTGCACATCCATGAATAGTGTTATTGAAAACATAACACCGAGAAGAGTGCTGGAGGATTGAAGAGACTTGCTGTCACTTATGTACCATTTTAAACAATCAGTTAATACTGGTGAACATATTCAGTGAGTGAAGAAAAATTATTATTATTATTATTATTAATAATAATAATACTAATATTACTACTACTAATAATGATAATAATAATAATTATAGAGTCGGCCAATATCTGCATTGGAAAATATGCAACGTTTACTGGAAGGAAATTGCAAGAAACTGGTATGAACATCACCCAGACCCGGTTACCGAGATAGGGACTGTAACAATTTTATGGGACTTTCCAATGCTCACAAACAGAACAATCAAAACTAATCGCCTAGACATTGTGATCAAAGACCACAAAAATAGAATGTGCTTTCTTATTGACATGGCAGTCCCTGCAGATTGCAATCTATCATTGAAGGTCTTCAAAAAACTATCACAATACAAGGATCTTGAAGTGGAAATAAAAAAGAAAAATGTGGCACATGAGGACTTCAATGATTCTAGTTGTAGTTGGAGCACTCGGATTGATTGGCAAATTTTCCGATATACTCATTGAAGGGATTCCTGGTAGCTCATAACTTAAAGAAATAGAAAAAATTATACTCACAACTCACACATTACGAAAAGCTTTATCTATGTAAAATGTGTGTGATCTTAGATTTATTTTTTTTACAAAAATGATCAGTGGAAAATGTGATGAAACCATTTCCAATGTTAGGTCTCTGGTTGTGATCAGATAATTGTGTATACAACAGAAATCAAAGGAAATAACAACACTGACAACAACAACAACAACAACAATAATAATAATAATAATAATAATAATAATAATAATAATAATAATGTGCTTTTGTTAAAGTTAATATTAACCGATAATATGAATAATTTCTGTAACAAGCTATAGCGAATATCTAAAATAAATATATTTCATATTTCTATTGATATATATTAAATACCCGCGTAAGAAACGAAATCTCAATTTCATCTTTAAGGTTATACTTGGGGATCGACGATTACACGGACAGTACTTTTGAAAATCTGAAACTTCTAGCTAATCAAAGAATTTGAGTTACTCTAATCATAAAAAATATTGAAAATTTTAATGTTTGTTCATAATTATCTTGTAGCTAAAAGGAAATGAACTTTGCTTTGTTTATGTTAAAAAGTGTCTTTCTACTGCCGCTCCCCTCCACCCCACCCCCAAAAAATTCTATCATCGTTTGGTTTACTAGTCTGTTGTAAATAAGTCGAAAAAAGGGTGTGGTTTATTAATAGTATCAACCCAGGAGAGTCAGTGAAGAGGAAATACATAAAATCCACAGTTAAGCGTATATGAAAAAAGCAGGAATTCCACTCTGTCACACACTTTACTCTCTATCTTTCAAGGTTCAGACACTTAAATCGGCCTTTTCATTTATTATGCAGAGACATGAAAAAGACATATTCTTAAAAAGATGTAAACATATATCTGTGGTAATATATAGATTCCGATATAACACTATTCAGAGCAGCACGATTTCGGATGTAATAGGCTTAGATGTTGGTATTCATTTTATTTTTGATCGAAACTGAAAAAAAAAAAATTGATGTGTTTGACATGATTTCATTGAAATAACCTTTACGGATATGATAAGAGATATTGAAAGTGTAATCGTTAAGTGTATGGAAAGTGTAATTATTAAGTGTATGGAAAGTGTAATCAGTAGTATAAAGGACAGTGAAAGTGTAATAGGTAGGTGTAACAAAAGAGTATTCGGTAGTAAAACGGATATAGAAAGTGTAATCAGTGATCCGATTTCAAATTTGGGGCTCGCCTGTCGCCGTTTACTTCGGCATTAATGCCCTTTGGCAAGGCATGAAACTGTACCTCCTCTATCACTGTAATAGCTTTTCGCACCAATGCCATTTGAGAAGACATGAAACTGTATCTCTTCTCTCACTGTTATGCCTCTTCACACTAATGCTCTTTGGAAAGGCATGAAACTGTCTGTCCACTCTCACTGTTATACCTTACGGGACTAATGCCGTTTGGAAAAGCATGAAACTGTCTCTCCTCTCTTACTGTTATCCGTTTCGGCACTAATGCTCTTGGAATGTTAAGAAACCCTCTACCCTCTCTCACTGTTATACCATTAAATAACAGTGGTACACTTGTCATTTTAGTATTCAGTGGTAACCAGTCTAAGAGAAAATGTTACTCTGAATCGGGAATGCGCAAGAGCAAAGGGAACGCACTTCATTATCTTTCTTAAAGATGAAAGACAAGTCGCAGATGATAAAGAAAATGTGTTTGTGGGGAGCCATGATCGCCTACACCCTGAAGAGTCTTAGTATTAATAAAAATCTTGATGTAGCGTTAAAAGCGTCACATCACATTTCTAAAAGAGGTCGATAGATTTGTTGTTATGACAAACTTAAATCTTGAGGGCCGTTTTGAAGATAATAGCCATCTCTTCTCGGCGTATAAACATGGTAGCACTTTGTGATGCCTTCCTAAAATGATGGGCGTATTGTATTTTTCTTTATCTCCAGCAAACAATTTACTTATAGGAAGACGCTAACATAATATTGGAGACTGTCTGTCTGTCTGTCTGTCTCTCTCTATATATATATATATATATATCTTTTGGAGACGAAGTGTGTCACTTAAGAGTTTTTTTAATTGTATTACCTACTTTTTAGTCTAATATAGAGATTCATATATCATATCTTGCATATATATGAAAGAAACAGCTGGCAAGGCAATATATTTCTTGTCGAAAATGAATGTCATATTTTTGTAGCTTGAACCTTGGAATAGATAAACAACCATATTACCAAATTGAAAACAATAAAATGTAATAAGTACGTAATTAAATAATGTTCTGATTAGTTGAAATAAACTTATTTCTGGAAACGCTCATATTTCATATGGAAAAAGGTCAAGTGGCAGACCAAATGAATGAAGCAGACGATCGCCTGAGGAGTGACACATATTTCATGAAGAGCAATAAATTTGAATTGAAATCAATTCATATTCTTTGTCAAAAGGAGAGATCGTAGTCGAGACGGATTGTAAATTAATGATAGACGTATGTCGAGTCACAGAAAGCGCCATCATATCACAAGTTTAAAAAGTTGACACCAATAAATATGGATGAGGTTAGCAGCAACTAAATCTCGTGTTTAATTATGACGTCGGTTAATATTGTAGAAAGTGGTGTCCTAGGGTCGCACTGAATCCGTTATTGACTAGGTTAGCGGCCGAATAAGGCGACTTTTGGACTTGTTCAGTTCAATCAGCCAAGCGATAGAAGATGAGAAAACTGTAACTCGTAATTAACGCTTTTAGCTGTATATCATCGAAATTAATAATCACAAATGTAGGACAAAATTTACAATATTTCTTTACGTTTTCCATTACTTCCTTGTTCAATTTTACAGCAGTTTTTTATGTGGTGGTATTCTAAGTGTAGTTTAGATGTGGTACAAGCCCGAAAGGTCGTCGAAATTGACCGAGCTAACGATTATATCACGTGGAAGTGCCCATGATTTTCAAGTGTAGCTTAAATGTGATACAAGTTCGAAGTCTATCGAAATTGACCTAGAGAACGATGTGGTACAAGGCCGAAAGTATGGAGCACCCAGAGAGGTTCATTTCTCAGTCGCAATTGATCTAATCATTCCGCCACGTCGAAGTGCCCATAATTTTCTTAGCATAGCTTCGATGTGGCACAAGTCCGAAAGTGTGGAGCACCTAACTAGGATCGAACTCACTACTAATTGGTCTAGCGAGGCAAGCTTGCTAACCATTACACCACGTTGAAGTGCCCATGTTTTGGTGTCTGTCATCAATACGTAAATTTGCGTATCTTATAGTGATTTTCCAAGCGTAGCTTAGATGTGGCACAAGGCCGAAAGTATGGGCAGTGAGGATCGAACTCATTATTCAGTGGTAACTGTTCTAGTGAGACAAACTTGTCAATCATTACATCAGGTTGAGGGGCCTATTTTTTGTGTCTACTATCAATACGTACATTTGCGTATATTTTATTAAGGTTGTGCCCACTAACAACAAATCCTGGCAGAAATTTCAAGTTCTCTTAACATTGCCCCACTGTAAAGGTTAAATAGATTGGTGAGAAGACACATCTTCGTCTTACACGGCTTTCTGTTTTTCTTGTGCACTTGTTCAATATATTTTCTGACAGGAGGCTTGTTCGCAGAATCAGTTCTGAATTATTCTAATATATTTTCAAAATAAATCAAGTTTTCTTAACAGTTTATACATGTGTTTGTTTAAAACAATTTTATTTGTATTAATTGTCAGCATATTACTATTTTTGTTCTGAAAATACTTTAGGTTAAATGACAGGCATCTATTTCTGGGGATTCCGTAAGGAAATGAAACGCAATTAAAAATCCAATCTTCTCTTTTACAGTATTGTAAATTTAGAACGCACGTTAATTATTGTTTCAGAATCAACGTTCATTTAATTCGCTGGTACACTTTTTAAACCATTGTTTTTATTTAGCTTAGAAAACGAGATTAAAAATATCGGTCTTGACTACTATTTTAATCTGGAATTTACTTCATCATTTGCTTCTGAATAGAAAAAATGTTTAGTTATTTAGTCTATGCTCAAATCTATCGTGGTAGAACAAATTGGGGTATAGTTTACCTTTCTTTTTCAGTGAGTCATATCCCTTCAAAACGTACGTGATCATGGCTCTCCACTATTTCCTGTCCTTTGTAGTTCTTAATAAATTTTGTCTTTGTCTATCTCTCCTATTCCTTGCTCCGCCATATATTTACGCAATTAAGTAATGCGTTGTTTTCATCTTTCCCTCTTGCCTAAAATCTGTCCCGTGAATATCAAATTTTACAAGTCCCCTTTCCTTATTATGCGCCCCAGAAAGTTCAACTATCTTTTCCTGATTCTAAGTAGAAATGTCCTTTTTGTTTCCATTTTCTCTAAAACTTCCTTGTTACTCACATGTTTCGGCTCATGAACGTCTCACCATCTTTCTGTAGAATTACATTTCAAATCTCTTCTTCATATGTGAGGAGATTGTCCAGCATTTACTTTCATACAGGAGGACTGATATTAGATAGCAGCTCAGTACGCTTGTCATTGTTGCTCACGAAATCTTTTTGTTTCATAATACTTTACTTAGATTTTGGAAGACATTCTTCGCTATTTCAAAGCCTCTTCGGATTTCAGTCTTGCACTTACTATCCTCTGTTGAAATACGTCCAAGATATTTAAATTTTGTGTACTTGTTTGCTTTTGGTATCTCTGATATGTAATTTACATTTTGGGCTGTTCGTTTTGCTAACCACTATTCTTTCCGTCTTCCTGCAGTTCATACTTAGCCCTTTCTTCTCGCTTTCCCTCATCAGCTTCTGTAGAAGTTCTTGTAATTTTCTTTATGTGTTTAATATCAACAATGTCACCTACATATCTTATGTTGCTACGATTATGACCGCCAATAATGAATCCTGGTAGGACTTCTAATTCTCTCAGAATCGCCTCACTGGTGAGAAGACATATCCTTACATCCCTTTCTATTTTTGTATATTTACTGAACTCATTTCTTATCCTTAGGTCGAGGGTTTGCTGTCAGTATAGGTTTTGGATTATTCTAATACTAGTGTAGCCGGGTCATCAAAATTGGCGGCAAGAAGGAATGTATTATAATGCGTATTATATTGTAAGTAATTTTCGTTTAATCCAAGTACAATTTTCTTAACAACTGAGGTGAAGTGTGCAAAATAACGCTAACCCACTCGCCCAAATTCAAGTTGTATTTGTTTTTGAAAAGAAAAAAGAACTTTAGTTAAATAAAAATTATGAGAGACAGACATGAATTAATGTCAACATTAGTTGTGTTGAACATTTTTTTTTACGTATTTTGACAGCATTTTATTTCCTTTTAGGGTAATTACGAAGAAACAAATAAATATAATTTACGTGTGTATGTGAGAAACAGTGAAATGTTGTCATATGTTACTTTTTTTTCTTTTCAAAAACATATATAACTTGAATTTAGGCGAGTGGGTCATCATGTGTGAAAGAGTCAGTACGTGTGTGCGTGCTTTCTAGTAGTAACGGGGGATGCAAGAGATAGTTAGAATTTAGTTCTTTCTGTGAACTGTCTCGCCGTTGTTTGGGGCGGTCTCTATGTAGTTTTCAGCGCGGTAGCTTTTTGCATGCAAACATGAATACGGTGTTGACTTCTGTGCGTCTCATGTCAAAATTTTGCACATTGCCACTCAATTGTCACACACACACGCGTGCGCGCGCACACACACACACACACACGCACACACATACACACAAACTGTTCTTTCATCTAGTGAACAATAACTCCCGAAGACTAGCCTACTTTATACTTCAGTATAAAATAGACTAGTATTAAATATAACACTTAGGTTAATTTATACCCACTTTTACTATTAATATCAGCACCAGGAACCGATATGCCAAATGCACAGAATCGTCTCACATTTCCTTTGTATTCCATTGGGAAGGAGGAAGTTCCACTTAGCGTCTTCCCCATAACTTTTAGATTGTGGAACAAACACCACAGATAATGTGTCCTCGATCACTACAATCTTAGCATCTTCAAGTCTCCGATGAACCTTTTCCTTTTTTATCCTGATAATATCTCTTTCATACTCTTTCCCTTTACGCTCTTACAGAATATACAGGTAGATAGAGGCTCAGAATGAGAAATTCGAGAGCCAGTTTCAAGTTCCAGTCGGTTTCGCTACATTCCCTTACGCGCAAATACCTTGCGAAATTTATGAATATATTCACTCCCCCAGTTATGGGTTAAAAAGTATTATTGTATATGGAAAATTCATTGTTATTTAAAAATTTGTTAATGAAATATTCACTCGCAAAAAAGAAAAAAAAAATACAATCCAAAATATGTTTCGGTTTTAAATAACCAACAAAGGGTTGATAAGCCATAAGAAACAAATCAATCAATCAATTAAACAAATTACGTCCTTACAAAATCAGTCAGTCACCTTTTACGTTGAACGGCTATTGGGTTTTGTATTGCGTGAATTGTTTTGAGGAATCGGAGAGCTGAGTTCGAATTCCAATCAAATCCATTATCTTCAATTACGTGCCCTTGGGAAAAGGTATAAATCATCTTCTTCTCCTCCCCACCCTTTAGCTATGGGTAAATAGCAGAACAGATAGCAACTGATCTACTACAGAAAGAAATGTCAACCTATTGCAGGAAAAATTCTACCTCGTCAGTCATATATCGAAAGGTACATGATCGCTGAAGTGTGTATCACGTATGGCACATAACTGTCTGATTGGGTGAACAACATATAAAAACGCCGTTTTTCTTATCTAGAATTTTATGTGATGATCTCAGTCTACAATGATGTTTGATATGAACACATTTAAAAGTAACCAGACATCAAGATTTCTAATAAGTATCTAATAGGCCTACTAACCAAGAAATCAGAATAATATTGACGACTGTAAAATGAGCAAAAGAAATATCTGACTTGTGTTAATTTTTCAAGAGTAACTTCAGAAGTGTTGGAGGAATTAAAAATCAAACAAAAGATTAACTACGTTCTTCGTTTATTTAAAATTAAGTTTATTTGGCATTGGAAATGATTAGGGTTTATTTTGAGGCACCTTTGAGGTAAGATTCCTTCAAGACTTCTGATGGGAATCTAATAAAGTAAAACCATTGATAGTATTATGGGGTCCACCCTTTTCTGATATAAATGGACTCGTCCTGCTACCATAAAATAGCCACAGTCAGTCAGGGAGTCTGAGGGTAGAGGAACAGGTAGAGAAACAAGGTAGAGAAACAGAGTGGAAAGTACATAGACACCGTGATTGAGTTGACGGTAGAAGTCAGTTACAAGGACGCCCTAAGGAAGTTTACTTCGAGACTGTATATAGCGATCTTTGATTAATACTAACCTGCGTTACTGGATTTTACTAACAGCATTACCTTTTGTATTTTGTGTAAATACATTTAATTTCTTACCTTATATACTTGCGTTTGTCATTTATTGGAGACCGATTTTTCACGCGGAATCCACAACAGATAGTACGTTTATTTAGCGTTGGAAAAGATTGAGACACCTTTCAGGTAAGATTTCTTTAATACTTTTGATGGGAAATTTAATAAAATAAAAACATTCATAGAACATTTATTTATCTGGGAAAAATCTTGATAGTAAATTTACTTTTTTACTCAATTTCACACAGTAAAAGGCTCGGTAGATAGTTATAAATCAAATGGAAATGCTGTATGAGGTGTGAGATATGAGTAGAAGCGAAAATGATAAGAAAGTAGAGAATTATGAGGATAAGGAGGATAGAAAATTCTTGACTCGTGATTTGAAGAGGTTAAGATTAAAATTTCCAGAGAAACAAACACGAGGTAATTTTTTCCACAATGTTTCAGTTCTTAGAATAAGCCTGATCGGAACCCGTAGGAAAGAAGGATGATTTGACTACATGGAAGTTGTTTGTGAAAACAATCCTTTTATTTATTTTGAAAACAACTTTTAGGCTAGATTCCATGATTAGAAATTAATAAAAAAGATGTTTATTGTTGATTCATTTGGCGTTACTTGCAAAATTGTTTCATTCCTGAGGTAATAAAAACTGGATAAAATTACGTAATTGAAAGAAATATGGCATATATTTAAGAACATAACATCCAAACTGTAGGATTGTATTTTGTCGTAATGGAATGTCCCATACTCCCTATCGCCTATGTGGACTGGCTATATCAATAGCTATATAGAGTGGACACAGGTTATACCTGGGGGCTGGTTTCGGCAATTACTTTGAGATTCGTGTACAAGCTGGTCGAACTCTCTGCCTTCGGTCAGAGAGGAACCCAGACGAGGCTTTGTCGAAGGGCAGGGTCTCGTCTGGGGTGGTAGACAGCTACTCGACCCCGTTTTTTTCGGGGTCCACGGAGAATTTTTGCCCGAGCCCACAGTTTCGGTTTTAACCCCGAATTAAAAACGGCCTTGTGCCATATCCTGCCTCTCGGGGAGGTGAGGTGAGGGGAGGTAAATAACCTTGCTTCGACAATTATGCTAATCGAACTCTCTGTCCGAAGGCAGAGAGGAAGCCAGACAAGGCTATGCCGAAGGGCAGGGTCTCGTCTGGAGAGGTAGACAGCTACCCGACCTCCTTTTTACGGGGTCTACGGGGAATTTTTGCCTTATCCTACTGGCTTGGTTTTTCCTTCCGCATTAAAAACGGCCTTGTGCCACATTCAAGGTAAATATACTTGCTTTAGAAATTACTAGCCTGCCCTGCCACCCGATTTCCTGTCTTCAGTACTGTATTCTCTTTTACAATAATCCGCTCTTCTTTCATCTACGCGCGTGTTGCTGTTCCTTCGCTCGAGTAGCATCTTTTTTTGTAACCTCTTTAAGGATACAATATATTTGAACCATATTAGACTGCTTATACTTAAATAAAAGGGTTAGCTGCAAGAGAGATTTCGCATTTTGCAGCCTGTGTCTTGATTCCTAAATTCCATGAGAGATAAATCGTTTCCTTCAACACTGATTGGTATCACTTAGCATTCTGAAAAATGAAGGTTTTAATATTAATGTAAAAAGTGATAGCATGTATGAGACAATGGTGGAAGTTGGGCACAGACGTGAAGACGTTAGTGTGTGTTGAAGATTACAAAACTATGACATTTAGACATAGGAACGTAAGTGTGTACGGGAGCGAAAGAGAATGAAGATGCTCATATATTCAGATAACAATCTTGTCATAAGCTTTATGAAGAGGCAAGTCGTTCACATTGGGAAGTCTCCACCGTTTGTGTTTCTGCCAGAGCCATTACATTCTTGATTGTGACTGCTATCTGTTGGGTGGTCGGACGAGAGAATGTGGAGAGTTGACCAGCAGCCAACAGGGACTTAATATTACTTGTTCTGCTTCACTTTGGATTGCTAAGTAATTCTTGAAAGAAACAGAAAGAGAACGAAAAAGAGAAATATAGAGAAAGGGATATAGAGAAAGGGGGAGTGAGAAGGCGGAAGGAAAGAGAAGAAATTAATGAAGAATGTACGAGAAGAAGTGGCGGAGCTAGGAATAAAAGCAAGGGGGTAAATTAACAATATAGTAGAGAGGGGGAGAGAAAGAAAGAGTGTGAATATATGAGAAAGTGAGTGTGTGTGTGTGAGGGAAAGAGATCAGAAGGAAAGGAGAAATAGAGAAACACACACGCATAATTTTAAATAAGAAGAGAGAGAGCGTAACTGTAAAGAAAGAAAAACGTACGTGCATATATGCACACACAATGAAAGCGGAAGAGAAAAAGATAGAAGTGTGTGTGTGAAAGAGAGGGAGAGAGAGAGAGAAAAGCGAAAAAAAAAAGAAAAGAAAAAGAATAGAGGAAGGAAGAGAGAGAGAGAAGACAAGTAAAAAAGTTATGAGAAGTCAAATGAGTTATGAATAAAAGCGAGAGAGAAGAAAAAAAAGAGTGCAGGTGAAAAAAGTTTAAGAGAGAAAGAATAGAGGGAGGGAGAGAGAGAGGGAGAGAGATAGAGAGGTAGAGAGAGAGGAGGAAGAGGAGAAGGAGGAAAAGTGAGTAAAAGAAAGCGAAGAAGATAACTTCAGAAGAAGTTGGTGTGTTCGGAATAAACGCAAGAAAGAATAATTAAAATATGGGAGGGAGGGAGAGAGAGAGAATGTGTGAGAGCAAGTGAGAAAGTGAGTGACAGAGAGATCAAAGGGGTTAAAAGAGAAAAAGGAAAACACACACGCATACACACGCTCTCACACACATACACACACATACACACACATACACAGCGTGTGTGAGGGAGGTGAGAAAAAGAGAAAGGAGAGAAAAAGAGAGAGGTGGAAACGAGTGAAGAAGTTAATGAAGAGGATTTTAGAAAAAGCGATAGAGTCGAGAATAAAAGCAAAAAAGAAAAATTAAAAATAAGGGGTACAGAGAGAGAAAGAGAGATAGAGAGAGAAAGAGAGAGAAAGAGAGAGAGAAAGAGAGAGAGAAAGAGAGAGAGAAAGAGATAGAGAGGGAGAGAGAAATAAAGCAACACGTACACATGCATTCATAAAAACAGACATTAAAGGTAATTGAGAAAACAATCGCATGCACATATACAGAGAGCAGGAGAGTGTGTGAGATTGAATGAGAGAAAGAGAGTGGGGAGAGATAGAGATAGAGAGAGTTAAATGAAATGAGAGAAGAAGGTAAAGAAGACAGAGAGAGTTGAGAATAAAGGTAAGAGGAAAGAAACCCATTAAAAGAAGGTGAGTCGGGCAAGTACGAAATGTGGAATAGTGATAGTAAGTTAGTGTGTGTATGTGTGTGTGAGAGAGAGGGAAGGTGATGAGAGAACTGTAGAAACGCACATGCATATGAAGAAACAGAGAAAATCAACTGCAACTGAGAAAAGGAAAGTGCGCGAAATGCACGCACAGATTGAGAGTTAGGGAAAGAAAGAGAAGGAAGAAAGAAGAGAGACAGAGAATAGGAGGGTTAAAAGATGTGAAAATTAATTCGGAAAGATCTCAGTCTATCTATCTATCCATCTCAGTCTGTTCATTTTTATCTATATATCTATCTATGCATATAATGAGAAAGACGTGGCAACTAAGGAAAGACTAAAAGAAAGCAAAATGAAGAAGCAGATTCCTCAGTTTATCTGAATGACAGACTAATCAACTCCCTCCGTCGATGTCGACTTTCAACTTGAGCAAAGTAGGCTATTAACTATATTTATGAAAGTTTATCAAACTGCTGTCGTCGCCGTCGTCATAATGGCCGTCAGAGGGCTTTTAATTTAAGCCGTTCGCGCATTGTCTCGACCTTGGCGATGGAAATGATGGATCCGGACACGCGCCAAAGTCGTTTCTCCTAACATCTGGTTATCTCGGTGGTAGGAAACGCAAGATACTAAGATTTTAGAAGCTGACGAAGGGATGTTAATGCATATTGTGACAGATTGCAATGGACTCCTATGATGATAGAAAAATGTACCATTTAAAACAGTTTAATTAAACCCATCTCTCCTGTTTATTTGCTCCACTTAGTGGCAATATCAGTAGTGAGTAGGCTGGTATTCGACTTTAGATAAAGTTTAACCATCTGAATGTATATAGTCATTTGCTAAGCGTAGTTTAGAAGTGGAACACGGCCAAAAGTATGGCGCATCCAGCTTGAACAACGTTACTCAGTTGTAATTGATCTAGCGAAACAAGCTTGATACCCATGAAGCCATATCACATTGCCTCATCTAAATGTATTTGCCTCTACAACGTATTTATCTCTATATAAAAGGAAAAGAAAACTATTAAATCCATTACTACATGTTTTTGAATATGTACAATATACACGTCCATCCCAAACCATAACAAACTGATCTCAATTTATGCAATATTTATTAAAAAAATATTAAATATTACACGCTTACTTTTGTTTTACCAGGTTTTGAATTATGGCACTTTGTGCCTTCCATGTGTTTTAATTGAACTTTCAACCCTCACCTGATGAATATTGATGAACGTTCTCCAATTTGAAAGCCTTAATAAACAAATATCCTTGTTCTTGTATATAAACACGTGAGGCGAGGTAAATAATCTTGCTTCGGCAATTAGTTGGAGATTCGTCTTCAACTGTGCTGGTCGAACGCTCTACCCGAAGGCAGAGAGGAACCCAGACGAAGCTATGCTATCGGTTTTTCCCCGCATTAAAAATGGCCTTGTGCCTCATCCTGCCTCGCAGGGAGGTAAGGCAAATCACCTTTCTTTGGCAATTAGTTGGAGATTCGTCTCCAGCTAAGCTAGTCGAACTCTCTGCCTTCGTTGAGAGATGAACCCAGATGAGGCTATGCCGAAGGGCAGAGTCTCGTCTGGGGTGGCAGACAGCTACCTGACCCCGTTTTATACTGGGCCTACTGGGAATTTTTGATCGAGCTTACGGACTTGGATACCCCACGTTAAATTCGGCTTTGTGCAACACAAATAAATCCTTACATTTGCCTTGATAAAGTCCCCCCCCCCTGAAGACGAAACGCATTAGCTAAGAATAGTTTTTCCTTTTGTCTCTTTTCATTCATGTCGTTCCTTCACAGATAAACTCTCTCTGAAAATCATTTACACTTATATGTCTATATAACAATTTGAATGCATATATATATATCTAACGAAATTCTCCTATTGGTGAATGTAAGTCAAATGATGGGATTATGAATCCTGGTTGCACTCACAGTGTTCAGGATCGCATCAAAGAGGAATTCCAAGCAAACCAAGAACCCACTGACCCAAAGGCAAGCAGAGAGCTATTTGGTCTAGTCATCTAAAGGGCCCCATTAGGAATTAGATCAGAGCTTGCTGTAGAGTTGTACACGAGGTTTGTGTTGAGTGGTTTGGTATGGTAACTGTAAGAGGGGATAGGAAAGAAGAAAAACGACAAAATAGACGACAGATTCAGAAGGATAAGCTAAGAGCAGAGTGTTGTGAAGGGCCGGCTCAAAGAAGCTCTAATTCATGAGAGGGCAGGCCTTAAAGAGATGCTTAATGATATTAAAGAAAGGATCTTAGTAATCTCTAAAGCTGAGAACCAAAGAAAAGTTGTTAAAAAGCGACAGTTTTCGAAATTAATTTACAATATTCTTTACGCTTTTGCTAAAAAGCCGTTCACTAAGACTAAGACATCAGAACTTATACTAAGTCATTACTTATTAGGTTGGTGCAAAATGTCGGTTTTGGACGTATTTTTAAACGCCAAAAACCGACATTATTTTTGCACCAACCTAATAATATGAATTCTTTCCCAGTGTTTTTTTTTTCTCTTTTTTTTGCTTCTTTTTTTACAGGTTAATTGGAGTAGATAGGCTCACCTATCGTCCGGTCTGCACTTATTCCATGTCTATTGAACAGGAATAGATGTTCATCCTCTGTTCTCTCTTAAGGATATAGTTTATCGGTTCTTTTTCTTTCTTTCTCTTACCAGGGCCTCAATGATTTAACTGTCTTAACTCTTTGGTGATCAGACTAGCCATTGGCCTTGATTTTCCATTATGAGGGTACCAGGCTGGTAGTTTTCTGGTTGCTGCTTCCGAATGGTCGTTAGAAGCTCAGACTCTTTGGTAGGTGCTTAGAAAAGCTGCTCCGATCAGCAGTCGCATAATATCGGAATACCTGTAGTGCCATGTCGCGCATGGATAAGTTTCCCTGGATGTATTTTCGGTGGGCAACTCTGACGCCACATTATGACATTTTTCCTCTCTCAAAAAAAAAAACTCATGGAATTCACAACAAAGAGAAATAAAACTAAACCAGTCAACAAAAAACCCACCTACACCCTCAATCTTTTTTTCCCAATATTCGCTGTATGCGTTCCAACTTCTGCAGGTTAGAATCCTTTCTCCTGGAACGGTCGCCAGATATCTTTGCCCTTTTGTGAAACCAACTTGAATTCTCCCATTGCGACTAATGAATTCTTGGTTCCAGGGTATCTTCCCCTTTAATGAAAAGATTACAGCATTCACATACATGGCGTTGGTGGTTACATCCGGGATAATCTTTCGATAGCCAGAGAATTGTCTTTAGGGATCGCTGACTACACTTTCATATACTTACACCTTTCGCTACTAAACTCTGTCAGTTATCTCTTTTTCTTTTATCGCTCATCCTCTTCCCAAGACTGCAGAATATTAGACACAATAGCCGACAGTATAGAAAAGGCATTTTCTATCCATCCACATGTGAACATCTTTGTCTTCGGTGACTTTAATACTCACCACGACACGTGGCTGAAACATTCTAAAGGTACTGATGTTGCTGGTATTATTTCCAATGCAGAATCCCTCACCCAAATCATGGAGTTCCTCACTTGTTTCACTAGCCAAATCGAGCAATATGCTTCTCCATTGGATCTATTTCTTACCTCCACTCCCAGCTCTTGCTAAGCTTCACAATACCGCCCTCTTGGTAACTTGGACCACTCTGTGGTAGCTATTGTTATTTCCTTCCAAGCAACCATAAAACAGGAACCACTTATCCATAAAACCTCTTTCAGGTACCAGCTATCTGAGACTCATTCCGGCATTTTCTTCGTGACTGATATCTTCAAAATCCCAATTGAAAATTACGCCACTGAGGTTTCTTCTGAGGTCAAAACCGGCAATGGACGCTTTCATCCATTTTCGGAAATACCAAGCGAAACTGTAATCCTCTCCAAGGTTCACATGGCTCAATGCTCGGCCGCGATAGCACACAGGTACCACTATTTCCGGTTCTACTAGCGGGACATCTCTCGTCATAACAGTTGCCTATTTGCTACTGCTTTTAACAGATGTAAGCGTGCCCTCAAAGAAGCTTAGTCCATGTTTCCTGAGAGAGTAAAGAAACGCATAGCCTCTAAAAACTTTGGCTCTCGTGACTACCGGCATCACTGTAATAGGGTAATAAATAAGTACAAGGTCTGTATTCTCTCCTCTTCAATCGATTGTTATCTAGCTCTGCTGATAAAGCTGAATGCTATGTCTGTAAATTCTCCCTCTATTATTGATTCTTCTGAAGTATCCCTGCCTGACTTCCCACTTAGAACTCATTCTCTGTTGAGTAATATGTATATAACCCCTTCCATGGTTTCTGCTATCATCTCTAACCTTGATCCCCACAAAGCATATGACATGATGGCATCCTTGTAATAGTTAATAAGAAATGTGCTCCAGAACTGGCTGTTGTTCTCCCTAAACTATATAATAAGCGCCTCACTGCCTCCTGCTTTCCTGCTTGCCGAAAATCATCGTCTGTTGTTCCAGTTTTTAAGCACTCTGGTGAACCCTTTGACCCATCTAACTATCGGCCTATTAGCATTCTACCTCTTCTTGGGAAACTCCTAGAGGCCCTAATCATGTTTTATTATCTCTCAAACAATATGGCTTTCATTTTTCCATGTTAACTGCTGATGTACTGACAATATTTATAGAAAAAATTATCATGATCTAGATAAAAATGGTTAAGCCTAGGCTGTAGCTTTGGACATCTCGAAAGCCGTTGACAGGGTCTGGCATTCTGGTTTTCTCCATAAGCTGAAAAGTGACGGCATCTCTGGGTATGTTCTTGAGCTGATGCAGTCGTTCCTATCAAATCGTGAAATGAAAGTTGTCCTGAATAGACACACGTCTACATCATTTCGTACTAACGCGGATGACCCTCAGGGATCTATCCTTGGTCCTACGCTGTTTTTAATCTTCATTGACGACCTTCCCGGTGACATCAGCTCTCAACTTGACATCTACGCTGAGGATAATGTCATTTACTCCTCCCTTGATAGTAAGGCCTGATCAGTAAGACAAGGTCAACATGGCAGCCGATGTACAAAACGACCTGAAGACCGTCGTTAACTTGGGGGGGATATGGCTTGTCAATTTTAACGCCTCCAAAACTAAACTGCTCTCGATTACTCATCTGAGGGACCCCTCATTGCTTTCCATCAGTATGGCTGATGCTATCTTCCAAGAAAGTGATTCATTACGCCTCCCCGGGCTAACGTTCTCAGCTGACATGAAGTGGAAAGACTACACTGAATCCACCGCTAGATCAGTCGGTTCACTGTGTCGAGCGAGACAATATATCTCTCCGGAATCTACCTTGCATATCTATAAGTCTACTATTCATTCATTCATGCTTAGAACACTGGTGCCATATGTAGTCCGGTTCCCCTGATATTACCCCGGCTTCTGTGACTGTTGCAAGTGTATGATATTACCCTGTCTCTCATTCAGCAGACGCAACGGTGTCTCAACAAGTACCTGCGCATGTGCCTTGAAGTTTCCCCCTTCTTCTCTACAGTGGAACTGTACCAATGCCCAAAACCTGCAATTTCCCATTTCCTCATTGGTAGAAGAGTTTACGGTCGGGATGCTACGCATTCATGATGATGAGGGACTTGGTCGATGAGTTCGCCCGCAGTTTACAGGCATATATCAATACTGGTACCAAATGTCAGCAGTAGAAGCTACCCAAGAAGGAGACTCTAGCCTACGAACCAACGAGATTATGGGCGTGACCCAAAACAATCGAGCTAGCCCGAGCAGCACAAGCAACCAGTTTTTCCGCAAACAGGGTTCAAATAGAAAACGAGATATGGTGATTGAAGAAATCAGGAATTTTGAGGAAGCGACCAGCTACTGCTGTTTCTCGCTCCAAACAATTTGCTTGGACTACATGGAGTGATATTGACCTGATGAACCTATCATGGAATACCCTGACTGCAATGGAATCATTGTTAATGTCATTTCTCCTGCGATCTACCTATGATCTCTTACCAAATGCGACTAACCTCAAGCTGTGTGGGTACACGGACACCGATGTATGCGATTATGTCAAAGTTATCGAAGCACTTTAAGTCACGTGCTCTCTGCACGCCCATAAACAATGTAGAGGTACACTTGGTGTCATAACAAAATGCTGGAAGTGTCATTTTGGATTTAGTAAACAACGTGAAGCCTGTAGTGACCAGAGAATCTAAGATCTGTTTTCAAAAGGAAGGTGTGAATGAACCAAATAACTCCCAACATGACACTACTGAATGGAGCCCGTGATTGGAGGGTGTTAGACAGACGCACACCCTAACATTGTAGCGTGGTCTGATTCAAAGAAGTGTGGCCTCCTAGTAGAATTAACGGTTAAGGAGAACAGGGAGGAGGTGCAAAAGCGAAAGAAAAACCGCCACGAATCGCTGCGATCCGAATTTAGATAGACATGTCATGTGCTACGTATTGACGTCAGCTGCCGTGGATTCCTTGGGAGGTCAATCATTTCCTTTCTTATGAAGGTGGGCATCACTGGCCGGTGCCTGAAATGTGTTACGGTTTTTTGGGTATATATGTATATGACTAGTGAGACAATCCAGATGACTTAACTTCCTTTATAGTCTACCAATAGAAGTTTAACCAATCAGAAGCCGCAGAACATTATATTCGTCGTGTATAAAGGCGGCCATCTTTGTTTACCCTACCGGAAGGACCAGTGCTAACTTGACAGGCGAAGATGACAGAAGGAAGAACTACGCTCTGCTAAGATATCCACTGCGAACCTGAACTACGCTTTCCTACTGTCTCCGAAATATTCACTGCCAACCTCTGGATTCTATACTCGAAGACGACCGTCATGAAAATGTCTAACAAAATGTGCTTCGCATCGTCTCCAGGCCACAGCTCATCAGGCATCGAGTTGGATCTAGTCAAGATCCAAAATAAACAAAGTTAGTTAAAACTATGCTCGCAACTCAATGCTACTTCCGATGTAAAATATATCTGCTTACCTTCCATTTTACGTCATGTATAACGGTCTCCACGAGTGTGTTGTGTTTTGTTTAATGTTCAATAAAAGCAAACGCTTTTAACGTGACTTTGAAGATCTGATTTCCAATACCATGTCTGGTGGTAACAGCTGTTGGTAGCGCCACGGATGGCAGTACGGCCTTAACCACCAAAACTGTGTTACCTCCTCTAGTTGGCGGCTGACGAGGGTAGGTTATTGCACGAGCTTTTCATAAATATCTATTTTTTCTGTATACATATGGAAAAAATAAATATTCATGTAACAGAGAAGGACATACAAACCGAGAAAAACTGGATGGGCTCATGTGATGATAAAAAGATGTACTAGTTAAATCATTGGTTCACAACCGGAGTCCATATGAACCCTGGGGGAGTCCATATCAGATTTTGTGGCCACACGCAGGCAAAATAGTAAACTGGGGTCCACGATAGCATTTTAGTAGTCAATGAAAACATTTAGCTTTAGACGTACTTTTTGCAAGAAATAACTTCAACATAGTAGTTATAATATAGTGAAATTTACAGTCAAGAGAAAAGAGGACATGGAGATTCTAACACTCACAGGACGTATTAAAGGTAAGGGAAGCATTGGAAAACAGATTGTAACCTACTTAACGTGGTTGCGTGAATAAAGTAGAAAAGAAGAAAAAAAGAGGTAAAAGTTATACTTAGAGTAAAAAATACAGGAAGATTTGGAGAGCCGTGAACGCTCATGTCCTGAAAAGACATCGCATATAAAAGAAAAAAAAATGAATGTATTAGTGACGAATACTGAGAATGTTATGAAAAGAACATGAGAGAAATGAGGAAGTTTTAAGGAGAATAGGAACTACAAAGAAATTAGCTGGAATTTCTCGGACACTTAACGAGGAAGGAAGGTCGGGATAATCTAAAACTAACAAAGGGATATTGAAGGCTGAGGGAAAAGTGAATACATGACAGAACAAGGACAAAGTTTGATGGTAAAGAAACAAAAGATGTTTAAAGCGTCAAAAGACTGGTAGTTGTGAAGAGCCATGACCGTCCATTTTCAAAAAGGACATGGTATATAAAAGTAGAAGAATGAAGGTAATCTACACGAGATACCTACAACGTTTTTGTTCTTACATCTTAGTGGTTTTATTGCTTTGCTCGACGTGAAATTATTAAAAAAACGACCCCCCCCAAAAAAAACAAAACAAACATGCAGCTACCGAAGAGTAAACTTGATAAATTATTCAAATATCCATTAGAATGAAGAATTACTTTGTTTCAGCATCTTATTAAATCTATCATCTGTAAAAAAATGTCTTCTTGTCAAAAATTAAAAGAATTTCTTTCCGTATTTCTTAATAGTATTGTATTTTGATGCTTATAAGAGGCATGGTTTTCCTATAAAATGTCTCAAAGAAACCGCCCTAGGTGCTTTAAACTGAAGGTGGGCGACGAGAGTTATTGGTTTGTGGTTTGTTACCTCCGATTCTGAGCATTTGAAAGTAAAAGGGCCAGTGTTGCAAAATTAAATTAACAACGTTTTGAGAGAAACTATGCAGTTGGGACACTGGGTTATTGACAGGAAACGAAATTCCTTCTGCGGTAACATCTGCTTAAGTAACACCTAATAAGGTTAGGTCTCAGTGGTATTATGCACTTTAACTTCTCTTGTAATTATTACATTACAAATAGTTACCATAAATTTGGTACTTCTTCTTGGTCAGTGATGAATTTGTCATGACTAGTCAGGTTTTATGCTATTCGGTCGGTAAAATTGATAGATAGTTAAGAGGGCTATGGAATACAAGAAAAAAACTTTTTTCCGATGTCTTCCTTCAAAATTTGGTCTAATGCATCTATCTATATTTCTGAGATAAGGTATTATGTACATTATTTACATAATATGGACTATTGTCCTCAACTGTGTCGCCATATTCATTACAACGTTTTCGCCCTTCTGTATCTGTCCATATTTCTGAGATGAGGTATTATGTACACTATTTACATTATTCGGACTATTGTCCTCATCTTTGTCGCCATATTTATTACAACGTTTCGGCCTTTCAGTATCTGTCCATATTTCTGAGATGAGGTATTATGTACACTATTTACATTATTCGGACTATTGTCCTCATATTTGTCGCCATATTTATTACAACGTTTCGACCTTTCAGTATCTGTCTATATTTCTGAGATAAGGTATTATGTACATTATTTACATAATATGGACTATTGTCCTCACCTGTGTCGCCATAAGCAATGAAATAGGTATACTTTTTTCTCTTGATTAAATGGCTAAACGTTTATTTTGTATTGTTTAGGATTCAGACTTCAAAGTAAAACTGAAAATGTATATAATTTGTGTATATATGACTTCATCTAACCAGGGCATCTATCTGAGTGAGTTAATTTACACAAATATCGTTATGTCCTACTTAATTGAAATCTACGTTTTTATACGTAGTACTCTTTTCATTTTTTCTTATTAACAAACGGTACTGATCGGTGGTATGCTTTGACCTTCCTCGGATGTTGTATTTTATTCGATCTTCATAAAAAGGTAAGTAAATTTACCTTTTCATTTATTCCTCATTTTCGCCTCCTCACTCCGAATACCAGAAGTTTAACTGAATCACAGGGAGGGGATTATTAATTGTGCTCAAGTGTCATACAATGTCCTTTACTTGGTCCTAACCTCTTTATTCTTTATATTAATAATCTGCTTCAGAACATTCTCAGATCGTTAGTAAATATCTATACAGTCACAGCCTATGGATTCATCCCTCCAAAACCAGAGTCTAACAACTGATCACCTAGCTCTGACAGCTCAATGGAGAAATAAAAATCTGGCTTGTAATTTTCAATATTTCAAAAACCAGGCTAGTAACTTTATTACAGAGTTGACCCTAAATTCTCGCCGGTCACGATGAATCGTTGCACTCTCAAAGACTCTCCGTGATTTGAACGTCTGTTACGACTCATATTTACACCAGACCTCAAATGGGACTCATATATACGACCCATTGCTATAGAAGCTAGAAAGATAGCTACTTACACTGCACCAGGACTTACCAGATTCCACGAGCCAGATCAGAATCAAAACGGACTACTGCTGTCATAACTGGTTTCGGGGCTGCCTGAACCTCTCTTTCCAGCTTCGACAGAGTACAAAATAGTTTACACGGCCTTGCAGCTTATGAATTATTTCCAACCCTAGGACCTCTTTCCCGTAGACGAAACACCGCACCCTTTCGCTACACTATCGCTCTTTCCATGAAAAATGTTCAGACGAATAACATTCACTCGTTCCACTAATTCAGACCTTTGAATGTCAAAACCGCCATGCCGTGTACACAGGTGAGAACGATCCTCATTTATTTCGTATTCCATTAGTAAGAATAAAGTTCTATTCGTATAACTTCTTCCCAAGAACCGACGCTTTGCGGAAAAGACTCCCACGTGAACGCTTTTCTGACCACTAGAATCATAATCTTTTCCTTTCAAGGCTCAACTGTTTTATTGGACATATAATCTACAGTTCTTACAAACGACACCAACGGTGAACAAGCAGATGGCGACTACAACAGATCTCAATGTTTGAACCAGCGGATGAAGAGAACTACGCATAACGGACATGATACAGAAGGCGTCACTCGAAATCATAACAGAATCAGCGGCAGCCCGTTGCTGTTTCAGAACTGGATTCTCCATGTCTCATTGCATATGCGCCGCAGAGGAAGGTCATGAAATCAAGTGTGTGGGTCACTTCCTGGCAAGTTGGCAGGGTTAATCCTGACACCTAAAATAATTCCCGCCATCTTCCACTCTGATTTTCTTTCACCTCTGAACAACTCTTGCAAAGCCAAACGGCAATAGGAAATGGATAACAGGAACAGGTTTTGGTGAAACTGGAAGCTTCTATTCCTGAACATGGACGTTGGTGGCGAATTTAGCTATCAACGCAGAAGAAATTAACTTTTCGGATACGAGATAGAACTGACGACGTCCCCACAAAGAGCTCCAGTAAGTAACACTCTAGCTTAGAGTCTTCAGTGTTAAATGAAGAATACCGTAAAAAGATGAGTAGAACATAGTCTCTTTATATTAAAGTATCGGACCTCTTATTGCTGTAGGGAACATTATCGAGTTCACTGTAATAGATTTTGTTCAAATAGTCTTATATTTACAATAGAAATTTAAGGAATTTATCAACCGAAAATTTGAAGGTATAATCAACCGAAATGTTGTGTGAAAGACAATAAAACTAAATCAATAGCATCTCGACTTCAGTCCCTTTCTCACGGATGTGACGTGGCCTCCCTCTGTTATTTCTACAAATAACAGCATTATTGACTAGCTTTTGTCCTTGGTGCCTAGACTACATAAATTGCTACTAGATTTATTGCTACTAGATTATCATCTAGATCTCATCCATTTAACATTGAAATAGCTAAATGTAACCGCCACTTCTAGTCCAGCAATTTCGTTTCTCGCTCTTCCATCTCGTGGAACACCCTTCCGTTTACTTGCTTCCCTGATAACTACAATCGTTAAAAAAATTAATCCAACGTCAATAGCCGTCAACTCTTTGCTTGAATCCCGTTTATCTTTTATTCTTTCTTCAATCCTCCCTATAATCAGTTTTTTCTCTCACTTTCACTCCCTGTAATCTCCTGCGTACTTGTAGCATTTCTTGCTTAGGATGAAATGATAAAAAAAAATGTAACACGGTGGAGTGATGGATAGCGGCTCGGGTTGAGGAATCGGCGTGCCGAGTTCGAATTCTGTTACATTTACTTACGTGCTAATACCCTTGGGAAAGGTATGAATCCTCTCTCCCCCCCTAGCTATAGGTAAATAGCAGGACGGACCGGGTTCTATAGCCCTGGATGGCAACTGGTCTACTGCAGAAATAGATGGCTACCTACTGCGGGAAAAAAATCTGCCTCGTCAGTCATGTATCGAAAGATACATGATCGTCTAAGCGTGTATCACGCATGGTACATGACTGTTAATCTAAGAACAACACAACAGAGGACGGTTGAAAATAGAAAGGCAAATGTTAGTAAAATTTATAAGAGAACGAAACCATGTAATATGAACAGTCAGATAACAATAATGAATTGTGACCTGATAGTTTGTATTAAGAAGTGTAATTTTGTATCGAAATAAAAATCGATGATGCTTTTCTTTTTTTTTTCTTTTTTTTATAAAGGTTAGTACTTATCAACTTTTTGCAGTTATAAACTAAATCGTAAATTTACATTAAAAAATTGTATATTTTTAGAATTGGAAAGAAAAAAGTGTTTAATTAAAAGTAATAATCAATCAAGTTGAAAGTCAACTCCAGACGAGAGGCCCAATCCCAATCATTGTTTGCTGTTTTTATTTAAATCGAGACAAAAGCTAAAATATTGGTGAAATCAACGAACTTCCCATCAGAGTAGGCTCTCCAATCTCAGCTCGGCTAGGTCTTGCATCTATCAGCATTAAAATCACTGATAAAAAGAAATCAGAATGATTGCAATAAATTGTTTACACATTTATATATGTATATATGTACACATTTAAATAGGCATTTACTAAGGTCACCAAATAATTCCATTGGCCTCCTTCATTTTTGCTCAAATATGCCACTATTGCCAATGTTGCTGGAGAAATCGTTCATTATACTGCTATACTCTATCTTTAAAAGAGTCAAAAACGGAGTATTGCTGACATATCTGGGCTGGAGCTGTCTAGTCCTCACTTGCTTGCCTTGAGAGAGTTCAAAAACGTCTATGCAGACTTGTGACTGATGAGTTACCTTCCATTCCACCGCCTTTTTCTTACAGATGAAACGTCGCGAACCTGTTGCAGTCCTATCACTATTTCCAAGACATGTTTTCTGATTCCTTAGTCTCATTAGCCCTGACATTTACACCTGGGACCCATCATGTCAAAAACAGAAATTCCCTTTGCATTCCTATATCAAAAAGTAAGTTCTGTTCTGACAGATTCTTTCCAAGAAGTGTTGCTTTGTGGAACAGACTCCCGGGGAAATGTTTTCCCAATCTCTATCATGACCTCTTGAAGGTTAGGGTTTTCCATTATCTTTCCTGTATAGAGTAAGGAACTTCACTTTTTGCCTTACAGTGTCGCTGATTGAACGTATGTGACTGTTGGGTCTTGTATTGCATGAACAAAAATAGATTGAATTTCCCACAATATTAGAAAAGTCTTTGATTACGCAGATACAAAGTCATAAATTCGTGACCTAGTACATTTTTCTGTAGTCCTTTGATGTTTTCACAATCAAATATTTTGGTAAAATTTGACTTTACCAAAAGATTGAAACTTATACATTTTTCTGTTTCATTCGCTACTACCAGAAATATAAAATACACTTCCTTTACAAACAAGTTACCTTGTTACATTCCTTCTTTAACCATGAGTGAAATGTGTCCTCTATTAAATATTTTACTCCAGGCAAGAGTCAACAGAAAAGTTAATATAAGTTCGGATGGATCACGCTTTCCATACTTCAAAACAGATACAATGTCGTAAAAAAATAAAAATGTCTTTTAAGGGCTCATCCCTTCCTTTTTTTTTTTTAAATGTTCACTTTAATCGTTTGTATCGTCTTGGAGTTATCCTCCGGTACGAATTTCACAAATTCTACCGCTCTCATCATGTTCTCTGCAACACAAAAAGAGGTCTCCATCGCATTCAACTGCTCTTCCAGCTCAGTATTAGATAACTTTCTAGTTTTCCTTTGGTCTCAATTAATTTCCATTCTAATCCCATACCATTTATCTAATCGTCTCATTTTACATTTTATAATTACTGTTATAGTGGAACACACCTATTCTATTGTTAATAGACTCTCCCACCTATAATAAGTAGGAGTACTAGGAGTCGCTGAGTCGCTGAGTGGGTCAGTCAGTCGATGCCGGACGACCCTTAGTCGGATACTAAAGTATCAGCGAGCACAACTAGATTTTCTCTGCGTCATTACCTATTATATCAAGTTCCTAAAGTTTTGTACGTCGAACCTATTTTAGGACCGACTTAGTACAAATACAAGCCTCCACTGTGAAATCACTCCACAACAATTACCGATGCCATTAACATGATTAAATAATTATCAGTATTGATGTTAATTAATACCGTTGCAACGCACTCTTATCCCTTGAGTTCCTCTGGAAATTTTGGTCTTGATAATATCTCTTAATTTTTCTGCTAGACTTTTCAAACTAGTTTTCTTCACTGGTCCTAATAAATTAGGAAAATCTCATTGGCTTTTTATCATAGGGAACTCTCGGGCCAGTGGTCTCCATAATCCAGTCCAGTTATTGGCCGTGTTCACAAGGAACAAAAAGTAATCCCTAGCTTCAACCTTTTCCCCTATCTGGTAAATTTTTTTTTAAGCGTTTCACCCCAAGCAAGGCGAGAAGACACTAGGACGCAAGGGGTTACAGAAAATTTGGAGCAAGATCAGATAGGAGTGATAGAAGAAAGAATGAGGAGAAGGGTAGTGGATAGATCAAGGCAACTGGAGATGTCAATTGACATTACATTTGAGTAGCTGGAGATTATAGCTCTATGGGAAACTGGAATAAGGAAGGGAGTTCCACGGGTGAAAGGTGCGAGATATGAAGCTATTGGAGTAGAAGAGACAGCTAAATTTAGGAGTTTCGACAGTGAAAGGGTGAGAGCGGGATGCCAGCCTGGTATGGTAAAATATTTAAGGTTGAACCAAAAGAGACAACCCATTGCTAAACTAATGATAGTTAAAAGTTATAATACCTTATAATCCCCTTATAATCCCCTTTTACCGACCTTCAAGCATTTTAGCCAGTTCAATATACTTTTCTGACGGCATAGCCCATATTCCTTCTGATATACACACATCCTGGGGTAACACTTCCTCCGTCATTACATCAACTTGACAGATGTCTTAAACCATCCTTTCATGTTCCCTAAACAATTCCATCACACACATCCTGTATCCTCTGGTCCTATAGATAGGGCTTCTGGCTGGACACACTTTCGAAACATTCATTCTACAGGTCATGACCTCTTGTGCCGTTAATAGCATAAAGTGCCAGATTGATCGCTATATTGCTTGCCTCCAATCTATACTTGCCTACTGTTCTTCCTTCTCCTTCTCCTCTGTCTGGATAAGGAACAGGTAAGTTTACTACAAACACTTCAAAACCAATGTCTCTATAGAGTAATGGTAGAGATACTACTGCCACAATTTTATCTCCACTAATAAGAATAGTGAATCCCAGGGACCCAAAATAATGTCATAAGTTTTACGGTTTGGTTGACAGTCTGAACTGGTTAGCTAACTCTGACTGAATCATGAGCAACAGAATCCATTAAATGCAATCGGTTCACCACACTTGGTGATAAATGTTCTAATGACAACAGCTGCTTTCTTTAGTTCCTTGAATGACTTCTAAACTCGGTGGCCTCATTCTTATATTTTTTCTTTGACACTTAAGTCCTTTAGCGTCAGGCAAACCCGACTTACCGTAGAGTCCTTCTACAGACATTCATCACCATGTCTTCGGCTTCCCATCGTGGAAAACTTCCTACATCTTCATCTCCCTTGAAGATCCTTCCACATGTTTCTCAGCTTCCCCATGCCTTGTGGCATTTCTCAGTCTTCTTTTCAGAGGTATATCTCCTTTCACATCAGTAGCTCTCGTCTCCAGGCGCCGTTTCAATTCTGTTAGCAGGGAGTCTCGTCTTCTTCATCCCAGTCATACGACTCTTCGTCTGCAGTACTCCCTTGCTCTTCACTCTCACTTTGTTTTTGATGTATTAGTACAATCTCCATTCCAGAATCATCTTCTTCCAATGTACAACTCGGTTCAGCCAACGCCACTTGCATTACTGGTATTCTCTTCTCTGTGACCACAGGAATATTCCATTTTTCGATTGTTAATCATTTTATGTCATTAACATGCACTATTTTCACCTTATTTCTCAATTGATCCCAAAACTTAAAAGTCACCTGTCCTGTTTGCTCTACTATCCTGTAGTAGGGCCTCCACTTTTGATTCAGTTTACCTTGCCTCACATGGGCGGCCCTATAGAACACTGGATCACCAACCTCAAATTTCACCCCCGACTTGTTTTTGTTAACCTTTTCATTGCACTTCTTCTGTGCCCTGCAAATTTGATTTCTTGCCTGTACAAAGATAGAATGTTGTTGTTCAATCATAATTCTATGAAAATCTTCGCACATATATTTTCTTTGAGGTCTCTGGAGATTATCAATAGACAACATAACATCTCTGCCGAGCACCATGCAGTATGAAGAGTATCTACGAGTTTCATTAATTGAGAATCTGGGAATTGCCAGCGCTTGATACAAGAATAAATCCCATTTCTCATTCTCTCCTTCAGATAGTTTTGCTAACATGTCTCCCAAAAATCTATGAAATCGTTCTACGTCGCGGGTGATACGGTGATGTGGTAATGTGTATGATGTTCGAAGACTTTAGAGTCTTCTTCATCGGCGCATTAACGGATTCTCCTCCATTATCAGTGACCAATTCGGCTATTGCCCCCACTCTTGGATATATCTCATTCAATATTAATTGTGCCATTGTCTGATCTGGTTTATCCTTCTCAACATAGACTTATACCAAATTTTAGAGCATTCCTCTGGACGTTTCAGGATATCGACCTGACACATCCATGCTGACCTTCTCAAAAGAATAAAATGGCACGTCCATTTCCATTAATGATGCTTCCTCATTTTAAGCTCTCCTCGCTTGACGGCTTACACAACTTGTAACATATGCATTTACATCCTTGTACATTCATAGCAAGTAATATTAGGTTGGTGCAAAAATAATGACGTAATAATGTCGTTTTTTGACGTATTTTTTTAATGTCAAAAAACGACATTATTACGTCATTATTTTTGCACCAACCTAATAATTTCGGCTAACTCATATGTTTTGTCAACCCCTAAGTGCCCCAAATTTTGATGACACCCTTCTAAGGATGGCTCTTGGAGAGGTCACCTTGGCACATACAATCTCATTTTCGGATTCTCATCTATATATGAGATATAGCGTTCTATTAGGTTGGTGCAAAAATAATGTCGTTTTCTCACATGTGAGAAAACGACATTATTTTTGCACCAACCTAATACTTAGGACCATAAACCTCTTGGCTTTTTCTCCAGTCAGAGTTCCTTTTTCAACGGCCTTCTTCAGTGCCAGCAGTTTTTCGTCGTTTGAATAATCTCCCATGATTACTTCACCAATTTCCCTTTTTCTTCATCGTCATCACTCTAGAGCGGTCTCTTTTCCAATTAATGGGAGTTAATAACGCATATTCAGTAAGACTTGCCATCCACTTCAGGCTCTTCCACCATTGATTCTTGTTCTAACCATTTAAGAATCAGGGAATTATCTTCAATAACTACCGGCATGATCATTAGTTCATCACTTTCCTCAGCCAACTCTGGTGACAAAGTTACTTGGTGCCATAGACCTTATTGGGGCCTTCCAGTCTCCCAATGTTCGCAACTTCCATGCATGGGTGCAATTTTATATCTTCCTCAGACAAGACCTCCATTTCTTTCATTTACCATGCAGAATTTCTCCCTTACCCATTCTCACTCTCGGTGGGTTGAAGTAAATTACTGCATTATACTTTTTCAATCACTCTCCTCCAATTATCAATTCTCTATCGAGACTGGATGGCGTATAAATTCTATGAGTCGTTCTTAAGTTGCCTATCTGTACTGACAAGTCCATCGTTCCCAATAATTTCCATTTTGCTACGGTCTCCCTGGGAAATATTAATATTTTCAGGCTTCATCTGAGCTTCCTCTACTTTATTTTGTTTGAACTCCCTCGAGGTTAATACAGACAATTTCGAACATGTATCTCGCAAAATTCTAAGAAAATGTTACCCTACCATAACCTCATAAGTTAACTCCCCCTTTTCGGAGAGTAACTCAAACACCTTGGCTCTTCTTCGTCCCTTATTTCTTAATTCATTCTGAGAGGATATTTTCTCTTTACTCCTTACAATTTCTTATTCTCCAATCCCTGGGGCGCTTATTCTTTCTCTCATCAGAGAACCTTCCTTTCCTCTTAGTTCCTTCTCCGTGGGACTTCTTCTACCCTTAATCTTCCTTGGTTAGGATAATTCCTAACTACATAGCCTTTTTCTCTACAACCATAACACTCAGTCCCTTTACACTCTCTCACCAAGTGACTACTACGCCCACTCGTCCAACACACCTTTTCTCTTTGGTTCTTCTCACTTTTCACTGCACTGGAGCATGCTGGGGCCATCCTTCCTCTTCTGTTTCTTCATGGGGTGACCCGTATTAGTTTAAAGACTTCTTTTGGGTCTGGGGCTTCGTGTCCATATCTTTCTTCAAACCAGACATTGTCTGCCTGTGTGTGCCCCTTCCGACCACATTTGCAGCATCTAGGCTTCCCCTAATCCGCTGCCTCTGGAAGCTAGCCTTCATTAATGGGACAGTCCTTCGCCCGGTGTTCCATCTGGGCACACGCAAAACAAAATATTCCTTTCAACTCCAGTCAAGTTTGTTATATTCACTTACGCACAAATACCCTTAGGAAAGGTATGAATGCATCCCTTCCTCTCCAAGTTATGGGTTGAATAGCAGGACAGACTGGGTTCTATAGCCTTGGCTGGCAACCAGTCTACCGTAGAAAAAATTGCAACCTACTACGGGAAAAATCTTCTGTATCGTCAGTCATGTATCGAAAGATAAATGATCGCCCAAACGTGTATCATGTATAGCACTTAACTGACTGACTCACAGTGGACATCTAGTATGCGTTTATATATTTCCTGTGGCGCAGTTTATTCGAAATTGGAAAAAAAGTCAACAACAATGGGATACTTCAAATTCGATCTTTGGTTTTCTTCGTTCATAGTTAAATATATTTTTATTGTTACTCTTTATTGCTTCAAGAAAATATCAAGAGGAATGAAAAATGTTAAAATATTGTGAAAAGATTATAGATAAAAAATATATCACAATATAGTAATCAAATCTCTAGAAGACCAGAGAGTGACAGGTGATCTCTCCTCCGACCTAGTCCTAACAGCGCAGCCGGGGAAAAATTGGCTGGTCACATGCCTCGAAAACCAAACTAGTGTTCCATCATCGCTGATCGGACCCAGAACTATGGCCAATCACGATAAGCGGATGTTCTCTCAGGGAGTTCGCGTGCTTTGAGCACATACTGGAACTAAGAGGCTAGGAAAATGGTCGGCTCTCTGTATCGCTCCATTAAGTACCTGACTCCTTGCGTTATCCTATACATTTACAATAGCCAGATCAGACCGAGAATGAAATACTGCTGCAATATATAGGCAGGAGCTGTTCAGTCTTCAATTTCCAGACTCAATAGAGTCCAAAAGCGTCTTCGTGTCCTTGTTTGTGACAAATTATTTTCCAACCCCTTTCCCAAAGACGAAACATTGCAAACCTCTCAATCTTTAACGCTATTTCCATGAAAAAATCTTCAGATGAACTTCTATTCTTAGTGTCACCAGTTTTTAGCTTTACAGCTAAGATCCGACATGCCACGGACATCGTAGTGAATCACACTTATTCTCTCCGGAATCCATTGGTGAGGTGTAGGTTCCACTCAAACAGTTTCTTCACACGAGTCGCTGCTCTATGGAACAGACTCCTAAGATGTGACTTACCTGATCACTACAATTTAAGCGGTTCAAGGGTTAACTGTCTAGGGTTAACTGTCACGGTCTAGGGTTAACTGTTGCTTACTAGGGTTAACTGCCTCTTACTCTGTAACCCTCTATCTCGAGTGGATCCTGGACATTGTACATGGCGATCATTATAAAAAACAAATAAAAAACAATTTGGAATCAATAAGAATATTGTTCACTTGAAATATACTATTTATATAAGCTGAGTCATAAGGAGTTTTGGGAAACAATTATAATGATGAATATATCAACCTAAAAAATAATAATACGTGGCAGTCAAGAATAAATTTGGCTTATATTAACAATTTATGCACAGAAGTGGCAGCGTACACAGTGGATTAAAATAATACTGATGTTCTTCGCCATGAAAGCGCAAGATTACCTATATTTTCAATCGCTACAAAATGCTTGGATGAGGAAAATCTTCTCTAATTAGAACTAGTCAAGAGCTCGTTGAAAATCTTTTTCACAGCTGAACCTGCAAAATTTTACTTAAAAGGAATCGTCGAAGTCCTTGATAATTGGCAACAAGGCATTGCAAATAATGATGAATATATAATTGAATACAACGTAATTGTTCTTTATTTTTTGAAGAACAAAGTTAATAAACACAAAAAATAATTTATTATTCAATGTAATATATTATTCTGTGAAATTACTTAGCCTATAGAATTATTGACTCAATGTATTACAGCATACATATACATACATACACACACACACACATATATATATGTGTGTGTGTGTGTGTAGATACGTTTATAATATATATATATATATATATATATATATATATATATATATACACTTACATACATACACACACACATACACATATATATATATTTATTTAGGAAATGGATTAAATCTGAAATATTGTTATTTTTAATTTATTTTGTTTAAACGTTATCTTTGCTGAATACTCATATTCGAGTAGAAGCTCTTTTTTTTTTTTTTTTAAATAAACCACATTTTTTATCTCCTGGCCTGAAAAATCGAGAAATGTTGTCAGAAAAAATATGCGTCCTCCTATGCGTGTTCTTGAAAACCGGGCATACGCTTGACATTTTCCACAGGCTTTGGAAGTATTTCTCTTTTAGACATCGGTTGAATAACTTCACTAGGATTGGGGATAATTCTGGCTTTATGATCTTAAAAACAGCCACTGGAATTTTCTCTGGACCAGTGGCTTTCTTACGGTTAAGGCTTTTGATAAAGTCTATAGACCTCGCGCTGTGATGGTAATATTACTGAGATTGTGCTCAGTGAGACGTGGGAAATTGAGGAGAGGATGGTCTTTGTCATCTAACGTTGAGTTAGAGACAAAGATAGAAACGAAGAGATTCGCCTTATCTGCCGAAGAAGATCTGACCACGGGTCATTTATAATTGCGGGCACAACCACTTTACCTCCGTTCATGATTTGGTTGGTGATATTCCAGAATTCACAGGACCCAATAAAATGGCGCCAATTTATATATATATATATATATATATATATATATATATATATATATATATATGAGGATCAAATAAAATGGCGACAATATATATATATATATATATATATATATATATATATATATATATATATTATATTAATGGTCAATATATATATATATATATATATATATATATATATATATATATATATATATATATATATATAAATTCCGAAGAGGATAGAATCCAGGTGGAACTCAATGTCCAGGACAGAGTAAGAATATAATATAAAAGCCTCAAACACTTCCAGAACACTTTCAAATCCAATAAAATGCAGACAATATATATATACATACATATATATATATATATATATATATATATATATATATATATATATATATATATATATATATATATATGTATGTATGTATGTATGTATATAATATTAGTGGTCAATAGGTTAATATATATATATATATATATATATATATATATATATATATATATATATATATATATATATATAATTCCCAAGAGGATAGAATCCATGTGGAACTCAATGTCCAGGACAGAGTAAGAATATAATATAAAAGCCTCAAACACTAATATTCCATGGTTATAATTTATTACAATGGAATCATAATCGCGATCCAATTCATCAGACCTACAAATCCAAAAAGCTTTTTAGATTTGTAGGTCTGATGAATTGGTTCGTGATTATGATTCCAATATAATAAATTATAACCATGGAATATTAGTGTTTGAACCTTTTATATTCTATATATATATATATACATATATATATATATATATATATATATATATATATATATATATATATGAAGGCAATGTAATGCAAAACTGTACAGTGGCCGCACTAAATCTTGGCTTTTTAAGTTCAATCATCTCTTTTTATATGTATATGACAGTAAAAAATAAATTCACAAAGATAGCCGCCTATGCGTGCATTTCTGTGCCTGTATTACAAAAGGTCATCATGTACAGTATTGACCAGAATAGATGAATCACATGTTTTTTTCCCTTTCTTTTCCCATCACGCAGTGTTCATTCATTTCGCACGTGATAGTCTCATTTTGATTGGTCAAATTAGATGACATTATTTTTACAATCAGTGAGCATTCTTTTTTATTGCACGTTGTCATTCAGATAGGATTTAGCTGTGATTAGAATTATGATTTAGCAGTGAATTATAGTGATAAGAATTATAGTGATAAGACTATGCCTGGTATGAGTCAATAATTTTGGCTGCAAAGAAGTCTTCGAGAAAATCATCTTAAGCAATACTAGCTGGTTTACCAAAAGACTGTCACAGCCAGCCAAAGGATAATCCACAGGAGGTTATGCCGTGCCAATTTAAAGTCTAATAAGACTGCCAAATTATCAAAGAAGAACAGTAGTAAATCACCGATTCTGGCTAATACTGTTCAATACAATAGTTTATTGCATCTTTTCTTTTAATTAGTTTTCTTGTGAAACACCACCCGAAAAAAAAAAAGAAAGAATAAAATTTACTAAAACCAAACAAACAATACCAAACAACCGAAATCCAGAATTATATATTAAATCATAATCTATATTTTCAAAATCTCCATGTATTATTTTTGGTAATCAGTTACTGCCGGAAATAAAGACGTGAATCCATGGCATGCATATTTTGAAAGACATTAAGAAAGCTGACTTAAGAGCCGATCGGTATTATTCATTGCCGATATAGCCAAGCAACTGACAATTCACTAAAAGTATGTTAAGCGCATGATTTAGTTGTAGCCAGCGGATTGCCTTAAACTCCTAAGTTGGCAGATGGAAGGAATATATGACGTTTTTAGATTAATGGTTTAGAACGCATCCTCTTGGTAGCATATGAAGACGATTCGGGCAAAAAAAAAAAAAAAAAGAGGATTTGAATTTAGCTAGGAATTCTCTAGACGAAAATCTTCTGCAATTTTGAGATGAGTCATAGTCATTATTCTGTGCGCTATTTGGACTAGCATTCTCATTTGTACTTGTCCCCATATTATGTTATTTATTATTTCATGTGTTGTTTGAATTTCTGAGACCTGTTACTTAAATCGTAAAAAAAGAATAAAAAAAAAAAAATAAAAAATACCAAGGCTTGACTCAAGTTTTTTTTTTAATAGAATTGGGTAGTCGAAACTATCGATGATTGTGCTAGCATTACCGAGGCTTTGTGAAAAGACTGCGCGCTTTTCCCCCATAAAATGTAACTGAAGTCCATCTGCAACAGAGATTGGTTTGCTACTCTAGGAAATGGACATACATGGAAACAGGGGTCAGCTATTTCACACACTCGTACACAAACACACACATATACCTAACTATCTATCTACATGATAAAGAACAAATAGGAAACTTTTAGCAACTTAACATGTTTCATTTTTATTAAAGCTTCATCAGAAAATGAGATATGGAGAGAAAAAAAGAAAAAAAATTCTGTTATTTTTATTTTTCTCTCTTCTTTTTTTTACCATATCCCATTCCACGATGAAACTTTAAAATGTTAGATTGGTAAATATTTCGTATTTATTCTTATTTTTATAATTCTATCGGATTCCGATCCATAAGTATTAATCATTAAAATAGTTAATTATTCATAGATTTTAGAGATTTTAGAAGAAGCATTTTCGAACGACATGCAATATAGTCTACAAAGTGCATTCTGGCCTTCTATACAAACACAAGAGCTATAGTGTCTCTGGCCGGATATTTACGCTTTTTTTCATTTAAGCTTAGAAAAAAAAAAGTGTAATCTCTCCTTGGCGTCATAAATTATACACACGAACGCTGCTTAACAAGTTAAATACCCGCAAAGCCTGCTTAACCAATGAAAAACAAAGATCAAACGACATAAAAATAAAAATAACAGAATTTCTTTTTCTCCATATTTCATTCTCCGAATGTGGTTTGTATGAAAGTGAAAAATATTTTAGATTACTAAACGTTTCCTATTTGTTTTTTATTTTATCATTATTGGATGCCGATCTACATTTGATCTATATTTGATCCCAACTCAGACAAACTACGCACGCACACACGCAAACACACACACGTACATATATATATATGTGTGTGTGTTTATACATATATATATATATGTATACACACATATTCATATATATATATATATATATATATATATATATATATATATATATATATATATATATATATGTGTGTGTGTGTGTATACATATATGTTTGTAATATACACACGTATATATATATATATATGTATATATGTATGTGTGTCTATATATGTATGTATATATATATGTATATATGTGTATGTACGTGTATGTGTGTGTGCGTATGTTGCATGTATGCATGCGTGTGTGATGTTGGAAGTGGAGAAATGAATATTAAACAGTCTTGCTTGGATAGCAATGATCAACGTTCGTAATATCTGATTTATAACATAGCGAGTTCTACAGCAAAGCAAAAATATATAATAAAAATAAAATGAAATACCTAAATAAATAAAATTATATTCTCTTTATTTGAATTTGGAACTTTGTTGTTGCACAGATGCTGTGATAATAATTAATATTACCGAAATCAGAATAAAAAAACAGTTTTCCATACGACGATGTTGCATTTGACTATTTTGTTCAATTGATTGATTCATTTTCTATGGCTTATGTACCAAATGCACGCAACTTTAAGCCCGAAAATATTATTTTCTTTTGAGATAATAATGGTCTAGTGATAAAACGTCTAGCTAATTAACCCATAGCTAGGGGAGAAGAGGTGGATTCATGCCTATCCCAAGGGTATTTGTTCGTAAGTGAATATAACGGATCCAACGGGAATTGAAACTCGGCTCTTCTTTTCATAATTCCGAGCCATAATCTATTACACCAACCTGCGCATACACACAGCACCTGGTATTCCCGAGCGGTCACCCATCTACGTAAAGACTAAGCTCGACTTTGCTTAACTTTGGTGATCGTACGGTTTGGCCGTAAGTCCATTCTGTTAGAATATCTGTACAGTTGCTTGGGAAACTTTAAGCGAGTGGTCGTAAATTTTAAAAGATTTGGATTGTGGCTTCAAATTATGTATCTGGAGAATCTTGCTTCCTCACAAAAAAGAAAGGAAAAGAGAGAGAGAGAGAGAGAGAAGAGAGAGAGAAAGAGAAATAAAAGAGAGAGTAAGATTGTTTCCTTTGCAAGATTTGTACAAGCAGACAAAAGTAAAAAAAAAGAAGGAAAAAGAAACGTATTAAACTGACATTTTCTGGGCGATTTAAAATACGTTCATATATATATATACGTACATTAAGAAATGGACAAAGTCCGACAATTTATTTATTAAAGAAATTTTTATGTTTAACGTTCTTTTTATAGATACAAGTATTTAAGTAAATGCTCTGTTTATAATAAACAGTATGAAATAACATTTACCGGATTGAATGTCCGAGAAATTTTCATAGAAAATATTCGTTCTTTGATGGGATTCAAACCTGCATCCTATACGGAACCGTCAATTACGCTGACGTGCCTTAACCGACTCGGCCACAAAGGACCGTTCGGTAGGAAAGGTCGAATTTACTGCTTATAAACTTCAATCTTCCATGAATCTCGTACATTCATAACTGCTCATGGCGTATCAAATGTAAACAAATGACGTCATACATTAAGAAATGGACAAAGTCCGACAATTTATTTATTAAAGACATTTTTATGTTTCACGTTCTTTTTAAAAAATGTCTTGTCCTTTGTAATCAGAGTTGCCCTTCCCTCCACCATTGGCTCAGGCATATACCCCATTTCTTTCCGAGAAAGATTCAAATGATATCCTATACTTGTATGCACATATGTCAAGCGTTTTAACCAGAAACCGGGTACGCCCAGGTGAGTCCAATTCGGTACAGTCTTCCACGGCTCTTTTACATCTTGCCTTTTTTTTATCATATTCTTCAACTTCTTAATTTCCACTATATACATATATTCCTTACCTTTCTTCGTTGTAAATAGTAATACCCCAGATGTCAGACTAGAATTCAGTAGCCTCCTCAGGATCAGGACGGATTGTGTTTCTTTTCTCACCACTGAAAGTTCTGAAAAACAAATTATTCAAAGGTAGTCGATTGTGTGTGTGGCGAAAGCACACAACTGCAGACGCAAACAAGTCCTCGAATCACGTGCAGACATGTCTGTCAAAACCAGTTTTCCCTCGTTAGCAGCAGAACAGCTTGGCATGTCCTGATAAAGACCTCTCTGCAATTTGTCCAGATCCGGGTTTCTGTCAACTGTCTCCTGTCAATAATAGCGCCGAGGAAAACCAGCAGTGAGCAGTTGGCGAGACTAGGTGTTTTGTTTTGTGAAGTCGGTGTTTTGGGCATTAAATTCTTAAAGTTGCGTGAAGCTCACCTTGCCGTGGTTTGTGAGGTAGCATTGTTTTTGTTTTCTCTTGTCACTTTATCCTCTCTGCCTGTTACTCCATAGTTCTTGGGAGAGCAATCAGTTAGGTGTTTTCCCCAATCTCAATACACCCTTACCGTATGTTACAACATTTTGCTCGACCAGTTTGAATAGAGACTAGTTTTGCCTCAGGATATATCTTCTACTTAATCGTCTCCGCTGTTGCTTACTTTTTTTTATTTTTATCTCATAGCTCATGTCTATCCTTCTTACTTTGATTCGGCTTCGTCTATTCACCATGGTGCCGCACACCGATCCTTACAAGGTCGTTTTCGCAATCTCCTGATATCAAGGTTCTCTTTTTCTTTCTTGTTCTTGTCTATCCAATCGCTCACCAAAACGATACCCTATTGCATGCAACATCAAGTTGTTACGCCAACCCAAACTATTCAGTGCATACCTCAGTGGCTTTCCTGTTCTTGTAGGCAGGCCTTTTGCAACGTTCTGAAGTAGATGATTGAAGTGATTTTAATAATTGAATTACTTAACTTTTTAAAGATAGTAGTTAAAGCTCCGTTAACTGTGTGAATCCTAGTTACCTCATTATAGTTCCAGATCATTTTAAGTTCCCATTTAAGGTCCTAATATTTCTACATTTTCAACTTTTCCCTTTCAGTAACTCAAGTTTCAAAAGAGTATTCTTCGTCTATAATCTTGCAAAATAATCAATACTCAAAAACTACAGTGTCTAGTTTGGAGTGCCCCTATGCCTTATATGTCTATGCTATCCAAAGGGCTTTGGCATTTTTTGTTACTCTAGTGGTCGATGCTTATATCACTTTGCGGCGTTTTAAGCAAAATCGCTAGAGAATCACAAAGAACTGTACCAAATAATAGAAATCACATTACTTGAGGAGTTTCAACAGCAGCAACAACTAAAAAGGATATCACATGTTACTCGAAGAGAAAATAATGACATAATCAACGTATTGACATTACGCACTATTTCAAACAAAAGGTTACGAAGGAAGTCCCCATCAATACTGGAAAGAGCGATAACATCTATTGGATTTTGGAAAAACCCGGCTCCCTGAAAAATAGTTTTAAATAAAAGATTTTATAAATTTCAACCGAAAGTATCACTGGAAGCACGGTCACTAAATACAGAATGTTTCCTTATAAGGAAACAGCTACTGTTACCATTACCATTAAGCAAAGTTCTGCACTCTTTTTCTTTGTTTCAAACAAAGTATTCTCATCTGAACTCTTACGTAATAACCATCCTCATATATGGTGGTGAATGCGGGACAATTTACTGTACAGATGGAGAGAAAAATGGAGGCAACAGAAATGTGGTTCTACAGAAGGATGCTGAGACTACCCTGAGAGGAGCGCGTCAGCATCGAAGAGTAAAATGCAAACAAAAAGGATACCTGCTCAGAATTAGAAAAAAGACAGCTGAAGAGCAGCTTGAAGAAGCTGACACTCACATGGCACATCGAAATTTAAAGGATAGGAGAAGGCAGAACGCTAAGTACCCGATGGACATGCGTGAATGGACGGCAGGAGGGGATATTGGAGGCATGCCAAAGCGACAAACTTTGCTAACAGCAATAAGGGATAGGAGGTTATGGAGAGCCATGATTGCCCACGCCCTGAACAATTATGGCATAGATAAGTAAAAGATTAAGCAAAGTATTAACAAGTAGGACATTTTTGTTAGAAACGAAGAAAAGGCTTCTGAACTAACATGTCATATCAATCCTCTTGTAAAGCTGTGAATGCTGGACAATATACTTATCGATGAAGAAATTCAAAGCGACAGAGATGTGGTCCTACTGCAGTGTGTTGAGAATACTATGGACAGAACATATGCACAATGAGGAAGTTCAACAGATAAAAGGAAGTACAAGAGACAGTTGAAATTTCTGGGACACCTCATGAGGAACGACGGCTTGCAGAATTTAACACTGACAGGACATACTGAAGGAAGGATGTCGAAAAAGAAACAGAAAGTAAACTAGCTAATGAATTTGAGGGATAGATAAAAAAAAAAAGAAGGAAAACAAACAATGGATGAAAGCGGAAAATGTTGCTTAGAGCTTTAAGGGAGACGAAGTTGTGGTGAGCCATAATCACTCACGTCCTTCAGTATCTGTCTATGTTTCTGAGATGAGGTATTATGTACATTATTTACATTATTCGGACGATTGTCCTCATCTTTGTCGCCATATTTATTACAATGTTTCGGCTGTTGTACGCTCCTGTCTTCTTCAGGTGGTTGAAATGTCGAACTGAACCCTTTATTTCGCTCACTGGTGTAGACTGTTCTAGTTCCACGTGCCATGTTTTAATGGATGTCAGTTATCAGTTATCTCCTGTTAATTTCCTTCTGAAAGTTCCCCACTGCCTCAACCGGGTATTGAACTCACACTCTTTGGGTCCTCTCACTGGACACATGGCACAGTGGATAAAGGCGTTAGTTAGATCCAGTGACTGGAACAGTCCACTCCAGTGAGAAAAATAAAGGGTTCAGTTCGATATTCCAACCACCTAAAGAAGGCTGAAGCGTACAACGACCGAAACGTTGTAATAAATATTGCGACAAAAATGAGGACAATAGTCCGAATAATGTAAATAATGCACTCACGTCCTATATATATATATATATATATATATATATATATATATATATATATATATATATATATATAAACGAACATAAACTAAGCAGATACAAATGATCGTCACTTTTTGATTTATATATTTTGATCATGTTAGCATTCTTCTGTATCCTATAACCTTGGTTCTTCTTAAATAATGTCTTGATTTGATCGATGCCAACCAGAACAGCTTTACCCGGCCGTAGAATATCGTTCGGAAAAATATCCAGTATAAATCTCCGCAAACTACTTTATACACGTTCGATCTTTTACAGTACCATCTCCATAAATTGGACGATTTGTTTTCGAGTTTGAATCTCATTTTACTCAAATGCCAAAATAATAGAGCATGCAAGAACTTGGGTTCTTTTCTTTCATCATTCGTCTAAGAATCAAGAAACGAAATAATATTGACAATTTTTAAATGAAGGTAAGGTTATATAACAGCTGATAATAAAATCAAAATCGATATTACGTGATGATTTACAGTCACTTCACAAAAATGCTGAAAGATGAAAATCGATAGCAAACTGCTTATCACCAATCGCGATTCAAAGGATTTCTTTTAACTTGGAGGCTTTACATCAAAGCGGGCGGAAATGACTCTCATTGCTTGACTTTTATCAATATTATCAATAAGTTGCATATCTCCACGGCAGGTGCGTCAGCCAAAGACGTCTTCTCCCCAGATTTATTCAAGCTCTACAGCAAGACTATCCTAAGGGATCTATTATTGGTGCGCGTAATCTTAACAGTATAAGATACGCAGATGGCATTGTGTTGATGGTTGACACAGAACAAAACTGAAGGACTTGTGAGACAGGGTAGTAAGAAAGTAGCGAGATAAAAATGACTAAAAATCAATTGCAAGATAACAGAAAATATGGTCACCAGCAAGAGGAAAATCCCAAGATATGAGTTATAAATTAGGGATGTCAACATCAGGTTCAGACGTTTAAATATCTAGGAAGGGTTTGAACAGAGGATGGAAAATGTGAGACCGAAATCCGAACACACATTGGACAAGCAAAACAGGCATTTCAAAAAGCTTAGCAAAATGCTGAGAAACAGGGGAAAAAAGCAACAACACAAAACAGAGGGCTGGACTGCGATGTGATATCCATCCTCCTAATATGGCAGCGAATACTGGACAATATCCCCACTGACGAGAAAAGTGAAGGCAACAGAAAAGGAGATTCTTTAGAAAGATAATGAGAATTCTATGGACGGAGCGAGTAAGCAATGTGGAAGTCTTAAAATAGACAACAAAAATAACACTTATGATCAGAAAGAGACAGTTGAAATTTCTTGGACACAAAGGGCTTCAAAAAATTCTCATATAGCATACTGCTAAGGGCCACAAAAGACAAGAAATTTCGGAGAGTCATGATCGCTCATGTCCTGAAGGGGCGCGGCACGTAGATCAAACCAACTGTTCAGAATCTTTCAATATATACACCCAGAAAAATATCAAGTCCGAAACAAAGTAAACTATTTTGATACGTTTGATGCTTCATTATACCTTTTCCTAAACAAGGTATGTATATGTATGTATATATATATATATATATATATATATATATATATATATATATATATATATATATAAAGAAAGAGGTTGTAGTGGTTCCAACGAGAGAAAAGTATGTATATTAAAAAGAAGAGAAGAGAGGTGCCGTAAACGTTTTTGGTTGTAATGTGGATTTATTTAGAAAAAAATATTATGCTTTGTTTTACATAATGTTACACTACACGTGTTTCTGGTCTCGTGACCGTCTTCAGGTAAAAGCGGAGATTTCCACATATTATTAAAAATAATTAATTTTTTCTTTTGTTTTTCAATGTTAAATATTCTCGATATGAGACATTTTCTGTGTTAGTAATCCGAATTTCTTTCTTGAATTGGCAATGAAGAGTTCTGCGCGAAGGGTCATAAAACAATTAAGGTTGGTCCAAGCGAAATGATGAATTACTTATCAGCATTTTATCTTTTAATGTTTTACTGACCCCTATGTGTTCTTGGATCTGTTTCTATTTTTGTGTGTTTCTGTCAGCATGCGTGTATATATGCGTACGTATATTCTCCCTCTATACATATACTGTTTTATTATGAGGAATTAGTAAACTCATTTGTACATATACACGCATACACATACATACGTACATACACACCATCCCACCACAAGAAATCAGTACATATACACATACACACACACACATACACACACATACTTCCTAAGCTACATGGAACCAGCATACACACTCACACATACACATACATACACACACACACGCACCTACACACACACGTACTTCCTAAATTGTGTGGGGTTTGGGTGCGTGCTCGGGAGTAGTTCCCCTGTTTTGTCAACATGCGTATCTATATATATATATATATGTAAATGTGTGCATACATATATATAACCTCGTGTCTCCCGTGTATGAGCGTGCGCTCATGTATGTGAGTGATTTGATCATTGTGTTTGGTCACCTTGTGTGCATGTTGTGTGTTTTTGTGTGGGGGGTTATGATCTATTTAGTTCGGGTTTAAATTTGTTTATAAAGTTTTTTTCCTGTATTTGTAGGTACGAGTAATTGTCTGTTTGATATATCGGCATGATATTAAACTTACCCTGGTTACATTTGAAAATGTGTTGTGATACAAAAAGTTTTCTGTTGTCTGTCAATTTTATATTGCTTTTGTGTAGGGAGACCCTGTTGTTCAGTTGTTGGCTGATGCCTATATATGACTTCTTACATTTTGTGCATTTAAGTACATAAATTACATTTTTGGAGTTGCAGTTTAAGTTTTTATTTATTGTGAATGTTTTTTTTTTGGTTTTCAAAAGTGTAGGAGTTTCCTTCTATAATGATGTAACAAACTCCACATCTTTTTTTGTTACATTTTGTGACTCCCTGTATTGTGTGTTGGTTAAATTTAGATGAAGTTAATATGTGTTTTAGGTTTCTAGATTGGCGTTTGCTCTTAATTAATTTGGTTGTTTTTAGTATATTATTCAGTTTATTGTTCTTGCTAAGTAAGTCTAGATTTTTTTAAATTTCTGTGAATATTTCCGGGTTGTTTTTGTTGTATGTTGAGACATATGCTAGGGTTGGCTCTATGTTACGTTTCTTTTTATTTCTAAGTTGGTCTAGAGGAATTTCTTTCGCGAGTTCAAAACCTTTCTTTATTAGTGTTGTGGGGTAGCCTCGTTTTTTGAGAGTTTTATGTAGTTCTTCTAAGCGGATTTTTCGGAGGTGTTTATCAGTCACTATTGTACAAATTCTACGTGCTAGGGAATAGGGGATGGATTTTAGGCAGTTTTTTTGTGTGATGGCTCTTGAAATGAAGGTATTGTTGGGTGTCTGTGGGTTTGTAGTAGATATCTGTGATTATGTGGTTGTTTTTATTTCTAATGAGTATATCTAAAAATGGTAATTCGTTAAAATTATATTCTTGCGTGAATTTGATTTTTGGGTGTAAGTTTTGAAGTAGTGTATGGAATTGGTTAATATCACCCCATGAGGATTTCCAAAAGATGAAGCAATCATCTAAGTATCTTTTCCAATATTTAGTGAATTGGGTTTTTATATTTGCCCCATATATTTGTTCTATCTTTTCATAGAGGTTTTCTTCTAGGTAAGCTAATGTTAGGGTGGCATATATTGGTGCCATTTTTGTTCCCATCGCAGTACCTAGGGTTTGGATATAGTTTTTGTTGTCAAATTCAAAGGTGTTATTGTTTAGAATTAGGTCTATACTATCGATAATGAACTCTTTAGTGAATCTCGGATGTAGTATTTCTGGATGTTTTTCAATCCAGAATGACATCGCTTTTTTTCCTAGTTCATGGGGTATGTTACTGTATAGGTTACTAATGTCAAAAGTTGGCATAAGCCTTCCAGGATCTACCTTTTGTGGTATGCAGCTAAGGAAATGGATATCGTCTCTGATGTGGCTTTTAATTTGTTTAGTATATGGTTGCAATATTATGTCTATTAGGTTACTGAGTTTGCTAGTGGGACAGGCTGGTCCTGCTACTTTGGTCTGAATGTAAGTTCACTGGGGTTTGGGATGCTAATGTATTCAGATTTTTGTGTATGTATAGCTGTTTTTATTTCACTCGATTTATGAACTTTAGGTAGTCCGTAGAAATTACTTGTTTTTGGTACAAAGTTTATTAGGAAATCATTCTCTTTTTTTCTTAATATTTTATTATGTGTTGTGAAGAGATTTGTAATTTTTGTTATAATGTTTTTGTCTATGTTAGTGTCAATTACTTTGTAGCTGTTCCTATCCTCTAGTGTTTCTAGAATTTTTGTTTTATAGTATGTTCTGTCCATGATTACTATAGCGCTGCCTTTATCTGCTTCTTTTATAATTATGTTATTATTTTTTCGAATGTTTTCTAAGGCTAGTCTTTGTCTATATGTGAGGTTGTCGAATGGTTTGGATTTTTCCTGTAGGTCGAGGTTCCAGAGTTTTTCAAAAAATATATTTATCTCATTGGTATTGTTATTTTTGTTTGGGAATAAATTTGATTTGTTTTTTACCAGTGACTCATCTGTAAGATTTTCGCTATTGTTAAATATTTCTCTAAGTCTCAATTTGCGTTCAAATTCCTTAAGGTCTTTTTTTAAATCTACTATATTGCTTTTAGGAGCAGGGCAGAATTTTAGGCCCAATTTCAGTAGGTTCATTTTGTCATTTGTAAGTGTATATGTAGATAGGTTTATTATTTTGGGTTTTGTATCATCTAAACTGGTTTTCTTGTTCGGACTGGGGCTTCTAAAAAATAATGATTGTTTCTTTTAATATATATGGGGTTTTCTAAGAGGTACCTTCTTCCTGTACATTTTGAGTTTTCTAGCCAGTGAGAGTTTCCCTTGGTAAAATTGGGGTTGTTGTTTCCCGATGGCTTTATATAGGTGTGTTTGCTTTTGTTAGGGAGCCTGTTCCAGATGTTTCTAGGTTTGTTGTTTTTGTATGGATTGTATGTGGATTGTGTGTAGAACTTTTTGTGAAATTCTGGTTGTACTCCTGGATATAGGTAATGGTTGTCAGGTTTGGTTTGTTGTGGTGGTCTATATATATATATATATATATGTTGTGGTGGTCTGTATATATATATATATATATATATATATATATATATATATATATATATATATATATATATTAAGACATTTTTATGTTTAACATTCTTTTTATAGATACAAATATATAATTTTTTTTTTATAATAAACAGTATTAAACAACATTTACCGGCTTGAATGTCCGAGAAATTTTCATAGAAAATATTCGTCTTCCGACAAGAATCGAACCTGTATCCTATACGGAAACGTCATTTAGCTTGAAGTGCCTTTACCGATTTGGCCACAAAGGAGCGTTCGGTTAGTAATGTCGAATTTACTTTATTTAAATTTTAATCTTCCATATAGCAATATATATATAAATAAATACTTTCATAAAAAACATTATTATTTTTTTTAATTTGCAACTTTTTCTATATATACCTATTAAGAAAGTATACGTGACTTCTCATTATGCTATATATATATATATATATATATATATATATATATATATATATATATATATATATATACCTTCTTCCCTGCATGTGCGCTAAAATCTCTGACTGACGCCAATTCAGCCGGGTTTCGACTCTAGCTAGAGGCAACTGGACGTCTAGCCACACTGATGAGCTGTGATACAGCGAAACAGTCTATCTGTGGATGACAATACGCATTTTTTAAGCAATTCATCGCAAGCAAGGCGGGAGTGCCACTAGTACGCAAGGGGTTACAGAGAGTGGGAGCGAGAGTAAAGAGGTGTGATAGAGGAAAGGATGAAGAGAAGGACAGAGAATAGGTCAGGGCATCTGGAGATGTCGATTGACATTATATTTGGAGTTGGAGATTATAGCGATCAGGGAAAAAAGTAATAGGAAGGGAATTCCACAGACGGGAGGTGCGAGACATGAGGCTACTGGAGTAGAAGAGACCGCCACATTTCACCGTTTCGACAGGCTGGGACCGTGATGCCAGCCTGTAACATGCTTAAATTCATGAAGTCTGCGAACTAGCGAAAGTAGCTCATCGGAGCAGTTACCGTGAAAGTATTAGTTGAAATGTCTTTTCTACAAATACTTTCATGGTAACTGAGGGAGGCAGCGGCACGTCTGTGAGAGAGCGACTGTAGACAAGATGCCAGATCAGCATTGCTTATCCGTCTCTGTATCTTGTCGAGGACCTTAAGGCGAACAGCGGGGGCACCAGATCATATATGGCAACGATATTCCATGCAAGGGCGAATTGTTGATTTATAGATTTGAAGGATTGACTCAGGCGAGAAAAGCTTTTTGGCGCGGCACAGGGAACCAATTTTTCTTGCAGTGGATAAAGCTATTGATTCAATGTAATTATTCTATCTCAGGTCAGCGGACAGTGAGATCAAGCACTCGCAAAGAGGTGCTCTCGTGGAGTTGAGCATCGGCTTTATTATGATCTTGGCTGGATCGGTGCTATCACTCCTCCAGGTGAAATTGGTTGGCCCATGGTGTGCGACACCGTCCATAATTTTATTTTTTTTTAGTCTTTTCTGGGAGTATCAAGGCTCTCATTTTTGCATTAACGACCGCCTGACGATTGCTTACACGCATAAAACTTATGGGAGTAGTCGTACTGTGTACACTAAAAAGGTGATTTGTTTTGAAAAGCTCTACCATATTGTATAGTGTTGAGCACTTTTCTTTCTTGCCGTACATACACGGCAAACTCTTATTTGTCTCTCTCTCTCTCTCTCTCTCTATATATATATATATATATATATATATATATATATATATATATATATATGTCAGCAGCTCTTAAAATGTCTGCCGTGTATGTACACCAGAAAGAAAAGTGCTCAACATATATATATATATATATATATATATATATATATATATGTATGTATTATAATATTTAAAAATATTTTTTCAGCGCGTCACGGAAATTTCTACGTTTCAGATCATAAAATTTTGTTCCATTTTTAAGCGATATTCAATAACTTCAGAAAAAATGATTTACTTTGGAAAGCGAAGTGGTATTTTATTGAACAGTCTAAGTAGGAGGGGGAATAAGATTTCAATTTTTTTCATGGGTGTTGCATTAATTGACGAATCCAAAGACAGATCTAAGTTAAAGTAGAAAAGTGAAAGATTGTAGATTAGAGGTTAGGTGTGGGTAAGTATGCTATCATACTCGTCTAAATGAGCCGTCATATATTAGACATGTCACCATAGCTTCCGGTTAAGAATATATTTATAAGATACAATGAAATAATGGGTTAATTTTGGCATTTTATTTTTAAATTATTTTTTATATATTTTAGGACTGTCTTTAGGGAAACTCTGGTATGATTAAATCATTTTAGATATTTAATTATTTTGATCCAAAATACAATACTTAAGGAATAACTTAAAGGGGCCTTTAGTATAATCAAATCATTTTTATATATTTAATTTTTATGAACTAAAATGCAATACTTATTATATTCAATGGTACATTACACGTGGCAATGTTAAAATTAAAAAAAAAAAACAAGGAATTAATATTATTGATTTTCGTTCTGAACTCATTATTATTATGATTTTGGTTTAACTGTTTATGCTTTTTTTTTATAATGTTTTCTAAATTTTCAGTACATATAAAATTAAGTATACTTTGTGCCCCCTTACCTAAGTGAACTTCTCCCCCAAATTTGGTTTCGATCGGTCATAAAGTGGTTATTTTAGAGGGTGTGAGGGACGGACAGACTAACAGAAGTCTCAGAATGTAATATATATAACTGTCACAATACAAACAAAATCCATGTTTTGAATGAAGTTAGTTTCAACATGCTTCTAGTATCAATTAACGACAAAAAATGATATTTAAATTTTTATTCAATCCAATATAACTGTGTATCGATTCTTTATCGAGGAAAAATATTTAAAATATATTAGGTTGGTGCAAAAATAATGACGTAATAATGTCGTTTTTTGACGTAATATTTAACGTGAAAAAACGACATTATTACGTCATTATTTTTGCACCAACCTAATACAACATTTTCGTAAACTTTTGTGAGTAGATGCGTGTGCTTTATTGACATCTCATTTACATACCGTTTACGAATATTATTTCTTTTCCTTTTTTCTTTTTAAATATATGTACTTATATGAATATTTTGTAGCCATATCTTTGTGCGACTGTATGGAATAATGTATGCATGTTTGTTTTTTTATTCTATTATAAGCAAATCTCTTTCGAAAAAAAAAATTGTATGCATTTTGTTGTATCTCTCTCCATGTTTGGTAATGAATTCACTTTTGTGTCTATCCTTATCTTTCAGAGCGTTTCTGCACGATTTTACGTCTGCAAATCTTATTTTGAAGCAATTGTTGGTTTGTTCCCAAAGTATAAGAACTTCTTCTGCCTATTTGGAAAGTTTGAGCGTCTAAAATAGCAGAAAATAAAAAAGAAAATATAAAAAAAAAAAAAAAAAGAAAATAAATAAAACATCCCGAACGGAGATAAGAAACACATTGAGAGACAAAGAGAATCGAAATTGGAAAAGTCCAACACCGACAGGAAGATTTTATGTATGATATTCATGCGACGTTAGTTTTGTTTCTTTTACCGTTTTTATGCTCTGGAATCAAAAAAAAAAAAAAAAAAAATGGTGGAACTGATCAGAATTAGAAATTCCTTGTTGTTTGACATTAAAGGGATGTGGACACGCAAAAAGATTATTATGCATTTTGTGCATTTAGCAGAAACGAAGCCACAAAACACGCTTTAAAAACGCAAGAAACAATAAAATGAACCGTGGCGATAAAACTGCAAAGACAAACAGATGTTTTAGGGCGCAACCAGGGGGGTGAGGAGGCTACACTGCACTAAATATGTATACAAACCTGCCAATATAAAGCAAACAAACAATACCTAAACATGTGAACCTTTTTCTGCATTAAAGTGTTTATCTATGTATAAGTGTGTTGCGCATTTGGAAGCTTGATTGATATGAATGGGTGTTAATGTTATATTGCAAGTTCAGGAAATGAACTGTAAAGTTTCCATATGTGCGTGTGCTATTTAGCTATTTATATTGTACATCCATTACAGATGTGGAAAGTTTGTAAACAGATCGATGGCTCGGCGGCGAGGCTAGTTTCATGATTTGTTCTTCAAAGGATTGCTTAGTAGATTTTACGATATATCAACACTTTACTATGTTATTGAATGTCGAAATCAGTTTATTTTTATATCTAAGTCCATAAACATTTTACTATAGTCTATAGCTGGTATTTATACTTTAAATAATATTTGAACAGCTTCTTGACGTCATAGATTCCCAAGTAGGCGAGAAAAATTTCCTGGCGCGGCACAGGGAGCCAATTTTTCTACGGTGGACGAAGCTATTGACTCAATGTATTTGTTCCATCTCAGGTCAGTAGTCAATGTGAGACCGAGTAGTGGCAATGAGGAGCTCTCGAGACGTTGATCGTCAGACATTCTCATGGGGGGCAGGGATGGTTCTCTCTGGTGAGTAATAGAGAGCACTTTTGTTTTTGAGGCGTTAAAGTTGACCAGCCAATTCCTGCCACAGTTCACAACCGATTGGAGGTCCTTTTCGAGACGAACGGCCAGGTTAGTTTTGTCAGCGACATTAGATTTGTTTTTCAGGCAGCAATAAATTGTAGTCTCGTCCGTGTAGATGCCTACTTGGGAATCTATGACGTCAGGAAGCCGTTCTATATGCCCTTCATTACCCGATTTGTGGATTAAATCAAATATCTGGCCAGTGACACTGTGGGTTATCTCACTTGACTTTCTTAAAACCCGTCGCTAGGGGACGCTTCTTAAGCTTATAAATAAGAAATGGTATTCTCACTTGTTTACATTTTCACAACTCCGGTTATAAGATGTAGTCGCATGTGGGAAAAACAGTGCCCACCAGTGGGGCACCTTTATTTTCAATATCTTACTTTTTTCTCGTTACTTGTACTCTTTCACACACGTGTAGGCCTACACAAATTTCACACACAAAAGCATACACATTATTTACATTATTTGGACTATTGTTCTCGTCTTTGTCACCATATTTATTACAACGTTTCGGCCGTTGAACGCTCCGGCCTTCTTCAGGTGGTTAGAATGTCGAACTGAACCCTTTATTTCGCTCACTGGGGTAGACTATTCTAGTTCCACGTGTCATGTCTAATGGATTTCAGTTATCAGTTATCCCCTATTAATTTCCCTCTGAAGGTTATCCACTGCCTTGACTGGGTATTGAACTCACACTCTTTGGGTCTTGTCACTGGATCTAACCAACGCCTTTATCCACTGTGCCACGAGGACATCTGGGTATGAATTTCTGGGTATTATAAACCTAATGTCTCAGTGGCCGAAACTTTGTAATCAATATGGCGACAAAGATGAGGACAATAGCCCGAATAATGTAAATAGTGTACATAATACCTCATCCCAGAAATATAGACAGATACTGAAATGCCGAAACGTTGTAATAAATATGGCGACAAAGATGAGGACAATAGTCCGAATAATGTAAATAGTGTACATAATACCTCATCTCAGAAATATAGACAGATACTGAAAGGCTGAAACGCTGTGATAAATATGGCGACAAAGATGAGGACAATAGTCCGCATAATGTAAATAGTGTACATAATACCTCATCTCAGAAATATAGACAGATACTGAAAGGCTGAAACGCTGTGATAAATATGGCGACAAAGATGAGGACAATAGTCCGAATAATGTAAATAATGTACATAATACCTCATCCCAGAAATATAGACAAAAACAAACACATTCTCTAAATTAATCTTTAAATGTCTTCTTCGTTTATTTTAATTGTAATTCTTTTCTTTATACACGCATTGTTGTTTATTTTATACTGTTCTTTATTACTTGGACTCATTAGTGTCCGCAGTAATTGTTACGGGAAAACAATGCCAGAACACACGTGTTTTCTACATTAACCCAAGCATTCCCGTCGCAACGCCATTTTGGTTCCAAGATAAACATTGGTCATGTTTATACTTACACATAATATACATATGCATGTTATCTCATGTTTACACTCGATACTCTTAGCAAACATTAGCCGTGTTCGTATTTGAGTCAACAAGATAATGATTTGTAGATGAAAGCTGAAAAAATGATTAATCTAGCAGTCTTCGTTTGGGATTCCAGTATCTATTGTGATTTCCATGGAAATATATAAGAAGCACTACTTTCGAGTAATCTCTCTGTTTTCCTCTCTCTATCTATTCCCTTCCCCCTCTCTCTCTCTAGCTCTTCTATGAATTGAGCCCTCTCGGTCACTGGCGTGTTTGTTCCAAGAATAAGTACGTAAAGTCCGCCTTCCTCTCTACCCGGTTTGAGGCAATTGGATGTCTTGGCACACTTTTTGAGTTGTGATACAGCGAAACATTCTGTCTGTGGATGACATAATATATATAAAATTTATATTATTCAGACTGTTAGCTCTGTCGTCATATTCACGACATTTTGGCCGATTTGACAAAATAACTGAAACTGAGATATCAGGAAAAGGCATGACACGTACAACCTGGACAATCTACCCCGGTGGACAAAATAAAGGGTTCGCTTCGAATTTCCAGTTACCTGAAGAAGGCCGGAGCCTACAACAGCGAGCATATGACAACATAGATGAGGACAACAGTCCGAACAGTTCGAACAATGTTAATATTTACAATACTTCATATATATATATATATATATATATATATATAGTCGACTCTCCCGTCAAATTCGACGTATGAGGGTCAAGCAGATCAGTTCCCAAGAAACCGACAGCCCGACAACGGCACATGAGATTTGATTATAGTGGTGAAGGCTTCGTGCAAGACCATCCACCCTTTTTGAAGGGCCGAATACAGAGACCTGGTGCACTAAGTGCCACAAGTTCCCCAAACGAACCTCTGCAGGTTTTGAATTCAGAGTTGTCCTTCTCCTAGACCAGTTGCCATCCAAGGCTATAGAACCAAGTCTGTCCTGCTATTTACCCATCCTCTTATATATATATATATATATATATATATATATATTCAGAAAGAATTGAATTAGTCTAATGGTGATTACGAAGGTGTTTGGAGTGATCACTAGTGATGGCGACGTTATTCTTCAGTTCATTATTCCGCAGGGCCTCAGACTCTACACGGAGGCCTACATCAAGTGCCTTGAGGAGGGGGTTGTGCTGCCCCGGTTCAAGAGGGTGGCTGATGGAATACCTTATGTCTAGCAATAGGACTCTGCACTATGCCACACAAGCAGGAGTACCCAATCATGGCTGTCACCTAACTCCCCAGTCTGTAACCCCCTTGATTATTATGTGTGGGATGCAGTCGAGCGGGAGGCCAAAAAAAAAAAAAAAACCCAAAAAACTGCATGTTACTCCAAAGATGAAGGTAAGTATTATGACAGCATTCACCAATTTAAACAAGGAGACCACCCAGAATATTTGCCGGAGATTCCGAAGTCTGGAGACCGTGGTTGAAGCCAATGGCGATTTTATTGAACAAAATTAATCTTTCAAGATATTTTTGTGTAGTTTGGGTAAATATATCTGTTAAAATGAGATGTCAGTGTTATTTTCATTTTTGCGTAATTTAGATGACAATTTATCCATCGCACCCCGTATGTCTCTGCGCGCGTGCTCGCGCGCCTGTGTGTGTGTGTGTGTGTGTGTGTGTGTGTGTGTAAACTCTCTCGGCGATTTCCACGGATCAGAGCCTAACAGTTCAGCTTTAAAACTGAGCCGCCTGATTATCAACACGTATGATTCGATTATGGTGGTGAAAGCTTGCGTGAAAACAGATACAATTTTCGGAAGAGACAGTGCACAGCTTACCAAACCACCTTTATTAGATTGAAACGCGATGAACGTGTGTTTTGTCATGGAGGCCTCTTGCCTTGACTGCCTATTAGAAATTGAACTAATGCATGACCCCATGTGGGATTCGTACATACGATCCGTCATAAAGATACTGGAAAAATGGTCGTTTCCTTGTCCCTCTCTAGTAAGTACCTAACTAAAATATATACTGCTGCCATATATGCGCAGAATATATGAGAAATGTCTGGAATATATAATAGAGTTAAGAATAACCCTAAGAATAAGAATAAGGATGTCACTGGTGGAGTTGTTCCCCAAAACAAAATAGAACCCCGTCATTTTTAATCTCAAAAGTGTATTCTGTTATAATTCCGTGTTTTTCTACGGAATTACTTTCCTCGAAAAAGAAGATATTAGTCGTACAAGCTTTTAATTACGGATTCTTATGTACCTAATTCATGGCTGCTGTACGTGACTGTAGCTTTGAACTGGCTGATCACCCTCCATTTTCTGATTTGAATATCACCAGTTCCCCAACATAAAAAAGACTCTTGTCTGGCAACCAGTAACGCAGCGATGATGACATCATATTTGCTGTTGATGACTTTTTTGACCAACAGGATGAAAAGTTTTCTTTGAACAGTCAGATGTCCGTTTACTTGGAAATAAACAATGCAGTTATTTATAAAAAAAAAGCAGTTGAAATTAATGTATGCAACATTTCCCAGATTTCATCACTTTTCCATAGTCAGAATATGAACATTTCAGCCCACACTCTAATGCTTAGAAGGGCTAGCCAGTACGTGGCGAAATGCGTATCTAACGAGTCGGTATGAGTTCCCCTGGCCATTTTTCCCACGCTTCCTCCAAGAATTAATGCTACCACGACTGTCCATCTCATAGAATAAAGCGAATAAGTAAAAAAAAAAAATCTTTGTTAATAAATTGTATTTTGTGGCGTTGGGGTCTGTAGAAATGACTCCAGTGGCGGTACGGAACGCAACCGTTAATATCGATTTAGTCTTACAGTTGACTGACTTGACGTTTTTGATTTGCTTTTGATGACGTTAGTGCACTGGAATAGATGTATTTTTTGTGGTTACTATGCTACAACGGCAGTATGTGGAGTTTTCGCTGTGGATCGAGCTCTCTTCCGTAATAATATTCATGAGACTAACTACTGCATGAAAGTGAGGCGCCTTGGCGATTTGAAATGAATTAAGGGAAACGAAGTTAAAGCTGGATCATGTAGGCATGAACTTCTCCTTCCCTGCATATATGGATCCGTGGCGATGCTTTAAGTATTGTCAGGCATTTTTACGGTTTATCAAAAGTATAGCCCTAAAATAATCAATGTTTTTAAAACAAACACACACACACACACACATACGCATATATATATATATATATATATATATATATATATATATATATATATATATATGAAAAATAGACAAAAGGAAAACTTCTTAGCCGACGCGTTTCGTCCTCTGGTATTTTATCAACGCAAATACAATTTTTAATTTTTGTCTGAACTGGTCATTTGAATTATTGTTCTTTTTTCTCTTTCTTTTTTCTCGGTTTTATTTGAGTGTGAATATTTTAATTTAAATTTCAAGTTTAAATCGTTAATATTTTGGCTTACATGTAATCTCAATATTTAATTTTTTCCTTCTATTTTTTTCCTTAACTGGGCATTCAGTCGTGATTCTAAAGAAAAAACGCCCCTCTCTCCACTCCGTTAATATACTAAAAAGGTCAGAAAAACATCATATGCTGAATTTTGACTTTTTTTCTCTTACTTTGTTATCGGTTGTATTTGAGTGTCTAAATTTTAAGTTTGAATCATTTTGGGCTACAAGTAATCTCAGTATATAAAAAAGTCAGTATTTGGACTTATACTAAGTTAAAACTTAATAATTATTTTAGTCTCTTCTCCCACCTTACTAAATCCGATCCACAAACCCTTTCCTCGCTAACAGACGGTGGTTGTGGATTACAATTACACACAGGTATATATACAGGTCTGTTTTTTTGGGCATAGTGGTGGGGCATATATATATATATATATATATATATATATATATATATATATATATATATATATATATATATATATATATATATATGTAATAATGTCGTTTTTGACGTATTTTTTAACGTCAAAAAACGACATTATTACATCATTATTTTTGCACCAACCTAATATATATATATATATATATATATATATATATATATATATATATATATATATCATCATCGTCATCATCATCCACAGACAGACTGTTTCGCTGTATCACAGCTCATCAGTGTGGCTGGACATCCGATCACTTCAACCCGATCGATTTGGCATCAGTCGGAAATTCTAACCCCTAGGCTATCGGTGCCGGCAGAGTGAAAGCCGAATTTTTGCGTATATATATATATATATATATATATATATATATATATATATATAATTGAGGAATCGGAGAGCCAAGTTCGAATTCCAGTCGAATCCATTACATTTACGTACGTGCTAATACCCTTGGGAAAGGTGTGAATCATCCTCTTCTCCCTCCAGCTATGGGTAAATAGCAGGACAGACTGGGTTCTATATCCTTGGATGGCAACTGGTCTAGGAGAAGAAAAACTCTGAATTCAAACCCGGATGGACGGCAATTTCAGCCGCTCTGGTACCAAACTGTATTGAGCAGCTCTAGTTCTCCATATATCCCGCCCAGGATACCGACGACGATGATATATATATATATATATATATATATATATATATATATATATATATATATATATATATATATATATGTGTGTGTGTTTGTGTGTGTGTGTGTGTGTGTGTGTGTGTATTCCGCCGTTGGGTGCCAGTGACTAAAACTCACTCCATGTTCCTCCGAGCAAGGAGGTTTGTTAGCAATCAAGTAGGATGAAAAGTAAGATCTAACAAAGGGTGAAAGAACTCTCGGTAAGTGTCTCCATAAACCACCGTTGAGAAGGCGACGGGAAACCACTCCACCATTAATCCCAAGATACATCATGGCAATTAACAAACACATTATGAAACCTAACGGCGTGAAGGGATTAAGTCTATTGGAATTAACTTCTCACCTGGTAAGGACCGACATGTGCAACAGATGTCAGTTGACCGTCATCCAGCGACTTTTAGCCTAAACTGCGTAAAGGGGAGAAAATTTCTCAGAACGTATCCCTCTCACCGAAAGGAGCGACATGAGCGACAGGTGTCACCGGACCGTCATCCAGCGATTGCACGCATCAAACAAAAATATAATTCTTAGACATGGAACATTAGAACATTAAACAAGTGTGCAGAGTTGGAAAATTTAAAACCGGAAATGAATAGGTTCTATATCAATATTTTAGCTGTATGTGAAACTAGTTGGCGAAACAATGGATATTTTGTCAGTGACAACCAAAGGATTATATATGCAGGCGGAGAGAAAAATGAAAAAGGAGCTGGATTAATACTAGATCGAGACATCAAGAAATGCATTCTGGGATATTGTCAATTATCTGAAAGAATTTTTATAGTTAAACTGAAAGGAATGCCTTTCAACATATCTATTATAATAGTGTATGCACCGAGAGCACAATGTATGGAAGAAGAAATCGAATCTTTTTACTCCATGCGAAACAACGCCAAGGCTTAGTACAAATCACAAGGTTATAATTATCATGGGGTGGGGGCTGAATGCCAAAGTAGGCAAGGAGAGAGCAAGGGAGATAGCTAGCAAATTCGGACTAGGAAGCCGCAACGGACGTGGAGAAAAATTGGTCCAATGGTACACGGCCAATGACCCGGTAATAGCCAACACCTGGTTCCAAGAACTTCAAAGACGATTATGGTCATGAAGAACCCCAGAAGGAGAAACTCAAAACCAAATTGACTACATAACAATCAACGAAAGACTCAGGAATGCAGTTGTTCGCTGCAAAACCTACCCAAGTGCCGACTGAGGGAGCGAACACCCCCTGTTATATGTAAATTATTTTGAAACTGCGCAAACAGAAGAAGCCTAACGCAGCACCCAAATTGCAATACAACATACCCCTGAACGACCGGTACCCGAAGGAAGATACGAGGGACAAATTGGAAACTCGAAATGGGACACACTAAGGGAAACTTTAGTGACATCAACAAACGACATCATCCCAAATGGATGAAGAAGAAAAACGAATCGATAACAGATGAGATTCTTGTCATGATGCAAAGGTGACAGAAAACAATGCCAAGACATGGAACGGAATACAGAAAACTACACAATGAAATAAGGAACAAATGCAGGCAGGCTAGAGAAGAATGGCCTAACGAAAATTGTTCAGAAATAGAGAGGATGATTATCACAGATTAAGGAGATATGCATAAAAAACTAACAGGACAGAAGACATGCCCATCAACAGGCTGCGAGGATGGAAATCTCATATCAGCGAAAGAAAAAATCATCAGCGCTGGTACGAATATACTGAAGATTTCTTTCACGACGAAAGAGAACAACCGGCAATATATAGAAATACTGACGAACCGGAAATACTAAAACGGAAGAAACTGCACTGGCCAAATTGAACAGAAACAAGGCGACAGGGTCAAGCGGAATTGTAACAGAGATGCTGGTAGCCTTAGATTATTTCGGGACAGACAAGATTACCAGGCGCGAACGAATATGAACAATCAACCTAATGAGCCACATAACAAAACTCATGATTCGAATTCTGGTGAATAGAGCGCGCAGCAGAATCAGGCTAGAGATAGTAGATGAAGAGTGCGGGTTCGTCAAAGGAACGTGATATTTATGCTCAGAATGTTACCAGAAAGAGCAATACAAATGCAGAAGAAACTGTAACTGTGTCTTATAGACAACGAAAAGCGTTCGACAAAATACGCCACAAAGATCTGTTAGAGTTGCTCAGCAACCTTGACATATTTAAAAAAGACTATGAATAATCAAAAATCTATGCTGGCAAACCGCCTGCATGCGGATAAAAAATTCAGCAGATATACAAAAATAGAAAGTGGGTGTAAGGCAAGGATGTGTTTTCAACCTATACATTGAGGCAATTCTGAGAGATCTGGAGACCCTACCAGGATTCATCAATGGCGGCCACAATCTTAACAACATAAGATATGCAGATGTCACAGTGCTGATAGCAGACACACAAGAAAAGAGTACTGAACTGTTACGTGATATCAGTCCTCCTGTATGACAGCGAATGCTGGACAATCTCCTCAAAGATGAAGCAGAGACTCGAAGCAACAAAAATGTGTTTCTACAGAAGTATGCTAAGGATATCATGGGCCTTACATGTGAGCGATATCAGGAAGAGGCAGTTGAAATTTCTGGGACACGTAATGAGAAAGGAGGGTTTAGAAAATCTGATGCTCACATGACAGATAGGAGGAAAGCAGGACAGGAAAAAGTAACATGTCACATATTTAAAGGGCTTGAGCAAGTCGATGGCGAAATAACAAAAAAACAAAACTTATTTAGAGCTACAAAGGACAGTGGAACGTGAAGGGCCTTGATCACCTACGTCCTGAAGGGACACGGCATATTAAAGAAAGAATATATATATATATATATATATATATATATGTGTGTGTGTGAAAAGTGTGTGTATATAAATATAAATAAATATATATATATAAATAATTATTTATATATTATATGCGCGGTACTTATTAGAAAGCGCTCAATATCAGAGATAGAGCTAAGAGTGTGTTTGTGTGTGCGTGTAAAAAATTCAGATAGAGTATATCTGTGAAAATACAATGTGAAAAAGGAAAACTTATCGAGGCGTTTCGTCTTCTGAGGAACGTTATCAAGGCAAACACATTTGATAAAGTCCCTCAGAGAATGAAACGCGTCAGCTAAGATAAGTTTTCCTTTTTCCCTTTTTTCATATTGCCCTTTCACAGATATACTCTATCTGAAATTTGTACGTTTACATATATATATATATATATATATATATATATATAAATCGGACAGAAAAATGCACATGAAATAAAAGAGAAGAAAGGTAAAATATAATAAGAAATACAAATCAGATATAGAATTTTAAATTTAAAGTTTGCTTGCAAAATGTTAAATATACGAATAAAAAGAAAACGGTCAATTCTCCCACTTGCATTCTTACGCAGATCGTATCCTTCCCTTTCAATGCAGCACCCACTATCTACGATATCATGTCCTTTCTTTCACTTTATATTGATCACATTCGCTCTTTATCTCGCTACCCATTGGTTATACGCAGCCTTACACACACCTCGTTTGCATTCGATACACAACGAAAAACGCACAACGAGATTCCAAGAGAATAAAACAGAGAGAGAAAAAAAGAAAACTTTATTCATAAGAGAGACGCTCGCAGAAGTAATACTTCCAGTTTATTCCTATGGAAACTACAGGCGCAAAGAACACAATAACACCGTTGAATAGAGCAAGTTTTTCAGCTACACAAACTAACCAGCTATGAAATCACTGGGAGAACCTACTCAGTTATCAAGCCTTTCCTTGTTAGGCTATTGTTGTAGCCAGAAATAAAGACGAATTGAGTTTATATATATATATATATTTATTTATTTATTTTTTTAATTAATTCATCGAGTCTGATAGAAACCTCAACAGAATGTTGAAAACACTGGACGGCCGTTTCGTCCTATATTTGGGACTCATCAGCAGTGCGCATCCACTACCGAGAATTGAAACCCTGGCAGTTAGGTTGATAAGCGAACTCCATACCAACTGTTCCAAATTGCAAATCAGACTCAGTATAGCGCCGCTCGCTCACATATTCCGTGGTGGAACTCAACTGAGATTCTCTCTAACCATAGGACTGTGCCCCCTGGAGCCACGACTACTCTCACCAAGCCGCTCGATGAATTAATTAAATATAATTATCAAATCCTCCTAATAATTACTATCTGTCTTTATCATCGCTTGAACCGGCTTCTAATGCTCCAATTACTATATATATATATTTATTTTTATATTAACAGAAACAGTAATACAAACATATACAAACGAGAGTGTTACAGCAAGAATGTTTGCTCTGACTGTCAGAGCTGACTGCTGGGAATTTCCCTCTCCAAAAGGCAGTACCTGCTCCTATTTATAGAGTCCATGCGTGCTTGGGTAATTTTCCTTAACAGTTATTTTGTTTTGTTTTTACTGTTAGCTCACCAAATATAGGGTCCAAAGGGTCATTTATGGTAGAGCGTTACTGCGTGAGATTGTAAGGGGATGGTTGGGAGTAAGCGAATATTATGAGGACGATGAGGAATCATTAGAACATTAACCGTGAACTATGACGGTAGCTGTTAATGGCCGGTTCACTGAGACACATGAGATCAATGCTGGCGTCCCACATTGATCCTTCCTCGGTCGTACACCCTTTCTCCTTTATATTAACAATCTGCCTAAGAGCACTGTCAGATACGTTGTAAATATATATACAGATGATACTCTAGGGTGAACCTCGAATATCTTGATGACCAGTGTCTGGTAGATGATCTGATCTAATTCAACTAATCTCATAACATCTCATCATCACTGAGCAGACCCTAAACTTGCACCTATCATGGGCATACGATCAATGATGCTTCTCGCCTGGAATGCCTACTGGTTCTAAAGCTCATTCCCGGCCTCAGATGGAGTGCTTATATTCGTGTCACCGCAAAAAACACAGAAAGACAGGCCATCACTCCAGAAAATACTTGACTGCCATGCTCTGTGATTACGAGAGTCAGAATGGAGTATTGTCACTACATCCTGGTTGGTGCTGCCAGTTCTCACTGTTCAGCATCGACAGTGTTCAAAAACGCTTACGCGGCCTCGTGGGTGATGAGTTATTCTCCGCCCTATTAACTCTTCCTCACAGAAAGAAACGTGGCCACCTTTTTGCAACAATATCGCTATTACTATGGCAGATGTTTTTACGAGTTACGTCCTTTAGTGATGCCAACTCGGACCTTTACAGCTAGGATCTGTTATGCCGTATTCACGGTATCAAACCACCCACTTTCCTTTCGTCTTCTTTTGATAAAAAGTAAGTTCCATTCAAACAGCTTCTTCCTCAGAACCTTTGCTTTGTTTAAAAAAAAGAAACTCCCGAGAGAATGCTTGGTTAGCAACAATAATCGTCTTTAAGTCCAAGGTCAACTGATATCTATCATATTCGTTCTCATAATACTCGCTCACTCTCATCTTACAACTTACAATATCACATAGTAATCATCTATCTGGAGTAGCCCTTGGGCCTTTTACAAAAAACAAAACAAAACGAAAACATTTTTAATGGTCTATAACTGTTGTGGATTCCGAGATGAAATTCGGTCTCCAATGAATGACAAACGCAAGAAATAAAGATAAGCAATTAAATATATTTACACAATAATACAAAGGGTAACTCTGTTAGTAAATCCAGGAACGCTGTTAGTCGTAATAAATATATATATACAGTCTCGAAGTAGGACTTCTTAGAGTCTACGTGCATGTAACTGACTTCTACAAGCGGTTACCTCACACTATTACTCTCCCTCCAACTCAATCACAATCTCTCTATCTCCGTCCGTCTATTCTGACTGACTGCGAGTATTTAACGGCAGCAGTTCCAGTAACATTTTGGTCGAGTCCACTTATATCAAAAAGGGGTGGACCCCATAACAATAACATAACGTCATTGCATCGTTTCATAGCTGTACTATGGCTCTCGGAACGTGGCTTGTTCCACATATAGGTCTTTCATTACCCACTGCCTAACTGAGCTCACGTACACTGTGTATATTTTTTTTAAAACACTATGCAAGCCTCGATGAATGTTAATGGGTGCCTCTTTTGTTGGCAAGGATGGAAGAATTCTTCGACAGATTTTATGTAAGAAAACATTTTAACAGACTGCCGCTCAGCTGCTAACAAGACACTAAAAATGGTTTATTCGTGGAAACTTTACTCCGATACCATCAAATTCTACCAATGATTTTTTTTCGGTCAACATAATAAAATAAAATGCGTTACTTTCGGAGCGATCGTTGTGTGTGTGTGTGATGGTTCTTCTTTTTATTAGGAAATCGTGGAGGGCTTAAATACCGCAAAACTTAAAGAATAGAGAGGCTGTACATATTGGTACTGTTCAACCAACCGAAGAATGCAGCAATCGAGTCAAAGTAAAACGTACAGCTAGAAAAAAAAAAGATGCTCTGTTGATTCACCTGTGAGACTCGATGGGTTTGTGACGAAAGTGGCTCGGTCTGATTATTATAAGCAAGGATGAAAAGTAAGTAAGAACAATTTCGGTTTTACTAGGTATAGGAAGGCACATAATATTAATTATGAAAACACCAAACAAATATAACTCACCAGTAAATAAATAAATAATTAAATTAAAAAAATAAAAGTAAAACGGGAAGAAAATTCGACAGAATGAGAAATACATACAGCAATATGGTAATGCTATTTCTAACGGCAGTATTATCTTTTCCCATATAAGGAAACATTTCACATTCATTGACCTCATGTGATTATTTTCTCTCCTTGTGTTACATGTGATATCATATTAAATGATGCTCTGTTGGGATGCCCCAAGTGATGTGGTTTCTGTGATTTGGTAAAGTTCGTCCTTTGTGATCATGTAAGGCCACTACACAAAGGTCGAAAACGTGTCGTCTTTAACAAGATCCATAGTCTTCACTCGTTCGTTCAACGCCATTTTTAACCATTGATCTTGGAAAGAAGTTTTATACAGCAGACAATTTAAATATTTCTGAACGAATTTTCTTGCCGTGCATGGCATCCATGAGAAAGTTTCGCTTTGACGAGGCTATTTAAGAACATGTCTTGAGTTTTAAAGTTAATCTTTTCGTTTTGTAACAATTATAGCGCTGCCTATTCTATGTTTAATTTCCTTATCTCCTAGGCTAAATTTGTTTAGAGTAATCCACACACCGAGATATTTGAAATGTTTCGTATTAGCTAAATGCACAATCATAATTCCTTTTGATGGATTCAGTGTAGGTGCTATATATATATATATATATATATATATATATATATATATATATATAGCACCTACCTGAATATATATATATATATATATATATATATATATATATATATATATATATATGTGAAGAAATATAATCTTAAGGTGTGGTATATTTAGGGGATAAAGCGCTCAATATCAGAGATAGAGCATGTATAAATATAAAAGTGAACATTGAAGTCAACACTTGGAGGCGACACTCTGATGCTAGACGCAATAGCTGACGCAATGGCCTGACGATTGCGTCTAGCATGAAACAGACTGTCGCCTCCAAGTGTTGACTTCAATCTTCACTTTTATATATATATATATATATATATATATATATATATATATATATATATATATATATATATATACAATGGTGGGAAAAATATTCGTACACATACAAATTTGTGAATAAATATACTTTTCATATAATTAGCTGTATGCAGATGAATAACTAAATATACATAGAAAACAGAAATAATTTTGATTTAATAGAAATAAATACCATTTATCCGTTTTAATAGGTGAAAAAACTATTTGTACAATGCAAATTCCAGATTTTAAAACTTTTAAATTGCTTTAATACTCTAGATTATTCAAGTGGAATATTCTAGAATATTTTGGAAGCAAATTTAATGAATTTGGTTGAAAATCCTGATCGGATCTTCCATCAAGATAATGATCCTAAGCACACTGCAAAATCTACGAATAAATGGCTTGCTGAAAATAATGTAAATATCCTGAAATGGCCAAGTCAGTCCCCAGATTTAAACCCAATCGAGAATCTATGGCGCTATTTGAAAATTCAAATCCAATCGAGGGTTTCAACAAGTATCCCTGATCTGAAGATCACTTCAGGAGAAGAATGGAACAAAATATCAACTGAAATTTGCAAATCATAAATTGAGACCTACAAGATGTTGGTTCCTGTAAAATTGAATAATGGCTATTCTGCAAAGTATGAAATGAAGATTTGTACAAATACTTTTTTCACCCATTAAAATGGATAAATAAGATTTATTTCTATTGAATTAATTTTTTTTTTCTGTTTTCTATGCATATTTCGTTATTATGCATCTGTGTACAGTTAATTATATGAAAATTATGTGTACGAATATTTGTCCCCCCCCACTGTATATACATGGGTATACGATAGGTAAATTGCCGCTATTTTATATATTTAATTTCGCGCATGCGCGTTGTTTGATTTTGTCGACTGCAAATTTAGTAGGGTCAGTTGGAGACCGTCTGTGAGAAAAAGAGCACCATGACGCAATTCACTTAGACAGAAATTTGGAAACGGCATGCTGTACTGTTTCGCATTCGCGCCAGAAGCTCCAATACGAATATTTCAGAGGATTCGGAAAGAGTCTAATGGCGATTACGAAGATAGAGAGTTCTGATTATTCTGATAAGAAAAGAACTCCCTAATTTGTTGGTGAGGACACTAGACTTAACATGGAGGCCTCCATCAAGTGCTTTGAGGAAGGAGTGCTGCTCTGGGTCAAGCGTGGTGGCTGCTGGAAAACTCTATGTCTAGCAACAGGACTCTGCACCATGTCACACAAGCAAGAGAACCCAGTCATTTCTATCAGACAATTTCTGTGACCACAGAACTCCCCAGACTACAACCCCCTCGATTATTAGGTGTGGGACGCAGCTGGGCGAGAGGCCAAACTCCCTGTAACACCAAAGATGAACTGAAGACAGGGATTATGACAGAATTCACCAACTTAAACAAGCCGTGATTGAAGCAAGTGGTAATTTTATTGAATAAATCTACTCTTTCGTATTTCAAAATATTTATGTATAATTTTGGTAAATATATCTGTTAAAATGGGACGTCCGTTTTATTTTCAGTTTTACGTAATTTAGAGGACAATTTATCCATCGCACTTTAATGTATATTTCCAAATTTCTAATGTTGTTTAGCATTGTGCTTGAAGTTGTGGATAAACTGTTCGAAGTACATATTTTGTTCAAGTACTTTCGACCATCGCAGTCATTTTCAAGATGCTACCAGGGTTGAAAGCTGACTAGAACAGATGCAAATCTAGATCCAGATCTAGATCCAGGACCTTCTCATTCTTTGGAGGAACCCTTTCTAGACTGACCATGTCTTCAGGAGTGTAACCGTTCCCACCACGCTTAGCCAACTGTTGATTGATGAGGCTATTGAACCCGTAGCTGAAGGTCTTTGAATCAGAGTCCTTCTCGTAGACCCAAGTCTATAGAAACCCGTTTGTTCTGTTTTTTACCTATATCTGTTGGGAGGGGTAGAAGAGAAGGGATGAATTTATACCTTTCCCAATGGTATTTGGATGTAAATGAATGTAACGGACTCGACTGTAATTCGAACTCGGCTCTCCGATTTCTCAATCTTAGCCGCGCCTCCTAGAACGAGAATTATACGGTGAAATTTTCAGTTAATACAGATAAGGGTACGAATTTACCGAGACACCTTTGTATATCGATATCCATCTGTTTACGCACAAGCATCTTAGTGTAAGTGTCATTGTCATTAACTAAATATCAGGGTACGAACTTATTGATGTAGAAATGTTTCCAAAATGTTTCCAACACGAACCCTTTCCAATAATCATCTTCGAAACGGGATCAAAGCGTAGTATCTGTTCGCTTCCTTTTAGCTGGGAGACCGCACCTGGTTTCGGCGATTAGAACCTTACGGCGGCACCTTACTCATTGCGCGAAGAGAGGTGAAGGTTGTTGTTTTATCGACGTCAGTTGTCGCGAGGACTGTGCAGTTTCTGTTTTTGGTCCATATGCACGCCTATGTGCAGCCCTCATAAAAGAAGGCTTTGTATTAAATCCTACCTTAGTTGGGAAGTTAGGTAAATAAAATCAGTATTTCAATCAACAAACGTCGGAATACTGATTTGTGGAAGAATGTTGAGCCAACCCATTTTTATTTTTAAAACACTGTGTTGTACATCTATCAGCATGCGCAATCGAAAAGAAAGCAAATGTAATCTCCATCAAAGTTTGAACTTTCGTGCCCTTTTTGTAGGAGAAAACAGCGTTTGATCAGGTGTGTCTTAGACTGCTTGGCCACGGAGACTGAACAGTCCAGCAAGGTTCTATTTCTACATTCTTTTCTTTTTTTTTTTTTAGAGGAAAGCACATTTCCTTGTTCATATTTTTCTCGAAAACCCATATCTGTTCAATTTCGTATTCGAAAAATAAATAAAACAATTTTTTAATGGATTTATTTTTAATCTCAGATTTTTATTTCTGACTCCCCCCCCCAAAAAAAAACGTTATTTTTAGTTGATGTAATGAATATGCATGCACCTAGGTTACCCCTCACAGTAATATGATTGGCTGGTGTCAGCCATGAATATAGACTGATGTGTAGGTACAGGGACTACGCCTATAGTCTTCGCCTATTGCCTACGCCTATTGCCTACCACTACGAGGACCAGTCCATTACGGTTACCTGCTAGATTGTCCTACCCAGTTACAGCAGTCAACAACCACTTTGCTACTTCGAACAAATATATCCCTTTCCAAGACATATCATTAGCGGATACTCATATTCGTTAGTTGGTTTTATTTTAAACAGTTTTAATTGCATATATTGTCCTGCTTACTCGATAAAACTTAATAAAATATGTACTCTCCGGTCAGTTTTGAATTTGAGTCCCTTTTTTGTAGGAGACAGCATCGTCTGATCCAGTGTGCCTTAAACCGGTCCTCCACAGAGAATGAACAGTCCACCCCGGTTTTTTAAGGAAAGCACATTTCCTGGTTTAGATATTTCTCGGAAGCCTGTATCTCGTAAAATAATTTCTTAATGGATTTATTTTTAATCTGACATTTTTACTCCGTCACATTTTATTTTTATTGGATACTCGTATCTGATACCCGGTTTTATTTTAAATGGTGTTATTGCATCTATCGGCCTCCATACCTGAGAAAACCTAATAAAGAAAAGGTACCCTCCGGCAGGATTCGGACCTGCGTTCCTCTTTTCTATTAAGGAATTTGTTTTGTCGGATTTTATAGAAATGTAGTATAAAGTAATTTCGGATGAGGAAATAAAGTTAGCATATATTGGGTTCGAAAGATCTTAACGGGTGATGTGCATTCCTTTAATAGAAATACTGAGCATTGTGTCTCCTTATGCCTACATAAGAGGGACATTAACTTTATTAAACATTCTCGAAAGCTCAGGCCGGGTAGACGACAGCTACACTGTTTTAAAAAAAGAAACACATCTCTACACAAACAAGTGCATTCTCTAAAATATATTGCTTATAGTAATGATATCGGAATCGGCAGATAAGACTTAATTGCAAACCTATCCGAATCCAAACTATTGGACACATGAAGTAGAAGCCCTATACGGAATATACGGATTTTATGATCAAAAACCATCAACATCACGACTCTGACTTACATCCAAGGCCTAATCACAGCCACACTTAAAAAAAATGAAGGATTGAGAAAAACTACAGCGCCTTCCATAATGTGTTTAATGGCAACAGTAAGAAATTGATACGTAAATTTATAAGGATTAAAATAAATATGGACATATGTCTAGATTATTCAACCAAACATGCTTGAATGAAGATATGCTACTTAAATACACACACACACACACACACACACACACACACACACACACATATATATATATATATATATATATATATATATATATATATATATATATATATATATATAATCTAAAAGGCTGAAACACTAATATTCCATGGTTATAATTTATTATATTGGAATCGTAATCAGGATCCAATTCATTAGACCTACGAATTCAATTTTTTGAATTTGTAGGTCTGATCAATTGGATCGTAATTACGATTCCAATATAATAAATTATAACCATGGAACCGTGTTTCAGCCTTTTGTATTATATTCTTACTCTGTCCTGGACATTGAGTTCTACCTGAATTCTACCCTCTTGGGAGTTTATATATATATATATATATATATATATATATATATATATATATATAGGAGTTAAATTTACTTAAATATTATGTATCCTACTCAAACAGCTTACTCGCATGTACTGCCGTTTTGTGAAGTCGACTTCCAAGAGGGTGCTTCTCCAAAAACTACAATTTTAACCTGTTCAAGCTTAGGGTTAATCGTTATCTTCCACACATATTCGCATAAACTGTGCCTCTTTCTCTGTTACTCTCTACCTCGAGTGGATCTCGGGTCTTGTACAGAGAGAGCATCATTGTCAAAAAAAAAAAAAAAAATAGAATCGCCTTCCTTTTCAACGACTGCAGGACAACGGAAAAGCAATTTTTAAGTTTTGTCTGAAGAAACAAAAACAAAACAAAACGAAATGCTTTCATCTCTTTTGTTTCGAAATGTTCTGCCACTTTTGAATTGTTACAAAGGCACCCCCCCAAAAAAAACCCCAACATTTTCAGAACTAATAATTAATAAGACGTTCCCAGGTTTTGAATTTAGACTTTTCTTTCTCTTAATCTGGCTGCCACACAAAACACTAGCGCCAAATCTACCATGATATTTAGGTAAATATGGATTCATGCCTTTTTACAAAGACATTAGCTTGAGGTGAACGAAACATGAATCGACCGCTTCCACTTTACGCATCGATAGCCGTTATACTCTCCTTGCATCCAGATATATTTGCATATACAGGGTGCAGCAGAAGTTCCTCCTACATAATGGTAAGAGATTAGTGGAAATAGTGCCTTCATTTAGCCAATGTAGTAGCATTATGTGGGAGGTATTTCTAGGAGGTATATGTGGGAAGTATTTCTGCCGCACCCTGTACATATATAGACACACACGCTCGCTCAAAAATACGTTTAGTAGGAACACACAGAGAAAGAAAATCGACGCATGCGCATAAAGATAACACAGAGTATAAATACATAGAGCAGATGCAGATTTACCGGCATTTAAATGTAACAGCTTAAAAAACACAACAGAAATCTAAATTTGAAACAGAAAACAAGCTAGGAACAGCATTCAGAAAGCTGCATATATAATACAAGCGATTTCGTAAAACACTTTCACTGTAACAATAAATTACACTACAGAAAAAACGAAGAAGAAACAGAACATTCAAAAATAGACATCACAAAGTTTGGCTGTTAGCTTTTTAAAGGTTAGTTTAGAAGCTGTCGACATTTCACGTCCGTAAATTTTAAACAAATCGACAATCTAAAATGCTTGGTTCGCGACTGAATCCTTAAAAAAAAAAATAAAAAAAATAAAATAAAATTAAGGATAGAGTCTGCAGAGATAACAAAGTTTGCGTTATTTTACATATCGGATTTCACGTGGAGGTGGGAACTTGACATGCGATCGCCACTCCTTCCACTTCACGTCAGTTAAACGACTGCCTGAAATCATCGATCGCCGTGGGAATGCTGTGAAACAATTATGCAGATGTTTTTCCCCAGTACACAGCCCTTTTCCCAGAGAAGTCCCGAGTGATTGCTCTGATATTCAACAAGTATTTATGTGCAGATCGACACAAAGCAACCAAACAACTGACGTTTAAATTATAAGTTCAGTTTAGCAGAACACAATAAAACAAAAGTACCGATCTTAATGTTTTTTTTTTTGTCGTTGACTACATCATCGAAAGGGTAGAAAGGCGTTGTTTGCGTGGTAAAAATGCTGGCTTGGAGTGGGTCAATTGAAATTGTATTTTTTCATATATTATCTCGATTTTCCTGCTTATTTAATATAACCTTTTTGAACTGGATTGAAATTTTGTGTTCTAAACGACATCAAGACTTTTCCGGGTTATTTAATGCTGGAATCTGTCGTTTTGATGAACATTAGAAAGATTGACATAGGCTTCGTTTGTAGAAAAGTAAAAAAGTTAAGTACAGGTCGGGTTTGCACGAGAATAAAAAAGGAAGATATGGGTTTGGTTTAGACGAGAGTAAAAATGGTGGACAAAGGTTTGATTTACACGAGAGTCAAACAGATAGATATGGGTTCAGTTTGCACATGACTCAAAAAGGTGCACATGTTTTGGCTTTGTACGTGAGTCAAAAAGGTAGTCATGTGTAAATAGGTACGCATACATCCGATTTGCACGAAATTCGGAAGGGTAATCATGTGTTTGGTTTGAACGAGAATCAAAAAGATAGATTTTGGCTTGCACGTGTGTCAAAAACGTATGGACAGCAAACAGATGGCCTTTTTGATGGGTTTGTTTCTCTGTACGGAGATTCAGTCAGTGTATTCTTAACTCCAATGAGAGAGCAAAATATGACGTTTCGACCAATATTTTCTGTCCTGGTCGTGGTTTCTTTTTTTTTTTTTTTAATATACCGAGATTAATCATTTTCATTCGTCTATATATTTTTTAAAACTATTCTCATTTTTGTAATATTAAATTTTGACCGATTCATTTTCCAACCTTCTCGAGGTCTCTGAAAATAGAGAATTAAATATTTATACAGGATACATTAAAAACTCTGATTTAATCTTTCTTGTAGTTAATACTTCATATCGACCTGAAGAGAGATGGGTTTCACCAGGTCTACTTTGCCAAAGACACTACGCCTGAATGAATATCTACCGAGGCAGGTGCAGGTAACTTGTCAGGTGCTCAGCTGTGCAGAGACCCCACGACCACGCCTGGTCATTATAATGATGATAATGATATCGTTCATTTCTTTGAGGTTAATATCTTGTGAAAAGATCTCCATGATTCAGCATATTTACAAACTTCTTCCGTTAATCGATTTTCGTATCTGTTTGATAATTGAAGGAGGGCGATTGGAAGATGTGTGTATGTACAGTGATTTATCATTGGGTTTTCTGTAAGGTTTATATGTGCTTTTTCTTAGGTTGGAGATAACATCTCGAAAATCTACTTCGTTTTGGTTAGTTTTTATATCTATGTCAAATTCGTTATTTTAAAAAATCCTTATTATTGCTTTTCTAGCTTTGTCTGTGTTTTGTTTGTTATAGATTATGAGACCGTCGTCCCTGTAGAGTCCTGTATCATTTGTATCTATTATTTCGCTTAGTTCATGTAGTAAATATATACCTATGATTTCGCAGGTCCCAGGACTGTCAAAGCTTCCAATTGTAGTGTCAAAGATCTCTTCTTTTTTTTATCCATGCGCCTTCATTGTGGAATAGTAGTGATTTACTAACCCTCCCAGACCAAAACAAACCATTAAATAAGCGACCTAAGCAAATCTCCACATTTTTTCTTACTACGTTAATTAAACATCGGAAACCGAAAAGAATAAATAAATATATAAAATAAAAATGAAAAACAAGTAAAATAAAATTAACCCCCCCAAAATAAATAAATAAATAAATAAATAAACAAGCCACTCCCGCAAAAATAATCGCCAGAATAGATTACCCACAATGCCACACTGACCAATAGATATATAGTAGAGAAAAAATCCAACACTCGCGGCTTGATGATTGCGTCTAGCATGAAACAGTCTGTCGCCTCTGAGTGTTGACTTCAATGTTCACTTATATATATATATATATATATATATATATATATATATATATATATATATATATGTCTGTGTGTGTACGTGTATGTGTGCGTGTGCTCACGCTTAGCGCATCATGTTTTTTATAAATCTTATTTCTCAGTTACTTTGAGAATATGATCGATGTTACCATAGTGACATTATTCAGTATTAGGTTCGATCCTTGTTCGTTGACATTAATTAAAAATTAATGCGTGAGAGAATAGTACTCATTTTAAACAGAAAAAAATGCAGTATATTTTACATGTGCAAAACCTTAATTCTCATGCAGTTAATATATACTACTCCCACTGTACACATTTAAATACTCAATTCAAGAAACTAATCTTCCCGTTCAACGGGAAGAAGAAACATGAAAATCGACGAAACGAAAAAAGAAAAGTTATGATTTTGCTGCCACCTTCTATTTAAGAAAATCTCGGGGATTTAGGAGTATATTTTGAAGGGAATTTTCTTTCTTTCAGCTATGTTATACCATATTCTGTACATAAATACGTATAAAGATTTGTCTATAGAATTCTACGTTGCTCCCAGGGCCGGATTTAGACCATAAAGGGCCGGGGTTTTCTTCATTACGTATGCTGACGCACATCTCTTATTTATAAGAAAATATATATTTTTAGATGAAGCTACACCAAAAATCTATAGGTATATATAAAAAATGAATGAGAATCTAAATGTATACCCTTCAAAGGTTCTCATCGAATTTAAAAGACCCACCCCAACTAGAGGGACTTAAATAATCTAAATTAAAACTAAAAATAAATAACTATTCTCTGTTATTATATCTTTATTTGGTTTTTAATTTTTTCAGGGGCCCGAGACTAGAAGTCCCTTGGGGGAGTCTCTAGTCTTAGGGTTACTAGTCCATATGTAAATCTGATACTGGTTGCGCTCATTACTTTTCGTATGTTCCATAAACAGTATTATTTGTTTTTCAAATGTCATTGTTTTTTTTTCAGCTTTACTTGGTTCTGGAGCGGAAAGTCAAAGAAAAAAATGCAGACGAAGGTTAATGGGTTTGGAAATACTTGTGACTATACAAGAGTCAGATCAAATGAAGAATGGAGTCATGTTGTCATATTTGGACGGGAGTTACCCAGACCGCACTTTCCAGCCTCGATAAAGTCTAAAAACATCTCCGAGTCTTGCCACTTACACATACTTCCCTGTCGTAGGGCTCCGTCCCTGTGCTGGTGGTATCACGGCTACGACTAACTTGGACCGGCTCTGACCAGTTTGGACAAGCTATGACCAACTAAGACCAGCTATGACTAACTTAGACCAGCTCTGAACAGCTTAGATGACCAGCTAAGACCAGCTTAGACCAGCGGCCCGAGCTAAACACTCGGGTCCCCATGTTAAAAACTGACCTTGTGTCACAACCTGACTCAGTTGGGGGTCAAGTAAATCTTCTTACACTGTAGCACCTCCGCCACATTCCGACCGTATTCTATCGGTAAGTTCCCCTCTAAGAGTTTCTTCCTTTGAATTACTACACCGTCAAAGAGACTCCCAAGAGGATGTTTCTATGATGACTACAATCTTAACCTGTTCAAGTCTATAGTTAAACGTTATTCCCCTCCTATCTGTATGAACTACCTCTTAACGTAACCCTCTACTTCGAGTGGCTCACTTGCCATGTATAGGATAAATCTAACAGTTAAAACAAATAGACGAGCACCACTAATGAGAGATCTCTTTGAATTACACACATGCAAGGAGTGGACTTCATATATAAAGTAATGAGCCATGTTATTGGAATGATGAAACAAACAGTTATTTGCATTTGTACAGTAAAATGTGTATTGATGTCTTTGTAGATAGGATAGTTTCCTTGGATCCTCCCTTTAAAAAAAAGAAGTAGGGAAAAATTAAAACAGTTTTCATGCATAAAAAGAAAGAATGTAAATGTCTACTTAAATAAAAGAAAATTGAAGAGAGCGAGAGCGAGAGAGAGAGAGAGAGAGAGAGAAAGGGGAGGAGACATAGGGGAGAGATATAATTATTAGATGGCAGCTGAAAAGCAGAGATTATGAATTATTGAACAAATTAATATTTATTTTGAATTATATCAATGGCATGATTTTTCACTAGTATCGCCAATTTCAATTCGCAAAATTGTATCTTCCTTTTTTACTGTTTATTTTATCTTTCATTCCTGGATTTTCCTTATTACGCCAACATTTCTATTTACATCTTCTGTTTCTTGTAAGCGCCTTCCATTCCTCAGCCTCGCTTTCGCTTCTTTGTTTTGTTTTCTTTATTTTTTATCGCCTTTCCTTTCTTTTCTTTTTTATCACCTTGTATTCATCAGCCTCTCTTTAGTTTCTTTGCGTTCTTTCATTGATTTCTTATCGCCTTTTCTTTTCTTTTTTACCGCCTTTCCTTTCTTTTTGTCGCATTTCTTTCCTTTTCTTTGTTATCGCCTTTCCTTTTTTTCTTTTTTATCCTCTTTTCTTTTTTATCAACTTATATTCTTCACCCACCTTTTGTATCTTTCTATCACCTTTCGTTTCTTATTCATCGCCTTTCCTTTTCTTTTTCATCGCCTTATATTCCTCAGCATCGTTTCGTTTCTTTCTTTTCTTTTTTATCGCCTTTCTTTTCTTTCCTTTTTTATCGCCTCTCCTTTTCTTCTTTGTCACTGCCTTTTTATCTTTTCGTTATATCGCCTTTCTTTTCTTTTTTATCGCCTTTCTTTTCTTTTTTATCGCCTTTCTTTTCTTTTTTACCGCCTTCCCTTTCTTTTCTTTTTGTCGCCTTTTTTCCTTTTCTTTTTTACCAGATTTTCTTCCTTTTCTCTTTTTACCACAATTCATTTCTTTTCTTTTTTGTTGCCTTTTTCCTTTTCTTTTTTTATCGCCTTTCTTTTTTCTTTTTATAGCCTTTTCTTTTTTTTCTTTTTTATCGCCTTTCTTTTCTTTTTTACCGCCTTTCCTAACTTTTCTTTTTTATCGCCTTTCTTTCTATTTTTTTTTTTATCGCCGTTCCTTTTTATTTTTTATCGTCTTTCCTTTCCGTTCTTTTTTTTATCATCGTATATTTTACAGCCACTTTTCATTTCTTTTTCATCGCCTTTCTTTTTTTACCGCCTTTCTTTTCTTTTCTTTTTTTGCAGCCATTCCTTTCTATTCTTTTTATCGCCTCTTTTCTTTTTCTCGTTTATCGCCTTTCTTTTTATAACCTTTTCTTTCTTTTCTTTTTTATCGCCTTTCTTTTCTTTTTTATTACAGTTCCTTTTTTATTTTTTATCGTCTTTCCTTTCTTTTCTTTTTTATACCCTTTCCTTTCTTTTCTTTTTATCATCCTATATTTACAGTCGCCTTTCCTATTTATTATCGCCTTTCTTTTTTCTTTTTTATCGCCTGATATTCCTCAACCGCGTTTCATTTCTTTCTTTTCTTTTTATCACCTTACTTTTCTTTTTTTTTATCGCTTTCCTTTTCTTTTTTATCGCCTCATATTCCTCAGCTTCGTCTCTTTCATTTTTTTCGCCTTTCTTTTCTTTTCTTTTCTTTTTTTTACCGCCTTTTCTTTTTTCTTTTTTATTGGTTTTCTTTTTTTTTTTAGCCTTTCGGTTCTTTTCTTTTTATCGCCTTATATTCCTCAGTTTAATTTTTTTCTTTTTGCTTTTCTTGCGTCTTTCTTTTATTTATGCTTAG
>OZ010580.1:12350852-12388352 GCA_963932145.1 Acanthosepion lycidas | reverse complement strand
TTGAGTGGCTTTATCATAGTTTTTTTCCAATGGCGACCGTGAGGAGTACATATTTTATTTGTACAGTGCTTATATCCCACTTTCATGTCGGTTAATTTTCCTATGGTGTATTGATGGCGCTGAACTTGCCGGGCGCGACTTCACTGCTCTGGTGCGGAGAGTGAACACATACTTCTTTTATGAGCCGTACCCCTTCAGGACGTAGGCGATCATGGCTCTCCACTTCCCTCTATCCATTTTAGTTCTCAATATGTTTTGTCCTTTTGCTACTGCTCCCAAACTCTGTTCTATCATCCACTAGCTTAAGCCCGCTGGGTATGTCACGCGTTGCTTTCCCTGGTCTCTTTTTCCAGTTCTCCAAGCATTTCTTTCTCATTACGTGTCCCAGTAATTTTAGCTGCCTCTCCCTGATGTTAAGTATAGACTTCCTCCTTGTTTGCGTCCTCTCCAAATCCTCATCGTTGCTCACATGTACGGTCCATGGTATCCTTAACACCCTTTGTAGAACCATATCTGCCTGCCTTATCTGAAGGGGTTATCAGAGAAAATACAAAGGATCTGCGGTCCATATAACATCAGGACAACCTTCAAAAGCGTGACAACACTTCGCAGATATCTCTCTCCAGTGAAACCCCCCATGGAGGAGAACATGACTAAAGACTGTGTGTAAGCTATCCCGTGTAGCTGCGGAAAAGGAGAGACATGCCGCCCCCTGAAGGTAAGGCTTCAAGAACATCAGAAAGCTGTAACGCGAGGCGAAGTAGAAAATTCAGGCGTGGCTGACCACATATGGAGAGAGAAGGGAGATCACCGTCCCCTGTGGGATCATGTTGAGATCATAGACAGGGAACACCATTGGAAAATTCGTAAACTTAAGGAATCAGCACATATGCTAGGCCACAAAAATCTCCTGAGCCGACCAAGCATAGAAATAAATACAATATCCCTGTTGCCTCGAATCGTTTCTTGATATTTGAAAAGCAACTAATATTTAATTCCTTTGCCTGTTGGTCTCTGTTTTATTTTTCAATGACTCCCCGCCAGAAAGCATGAAGACCATGCTTAGATTGGCCTTTCTGTACCAATGTCTGCTACTATTTGGTACCAGTGTTTTACATTTTGGGTGCGATATGAATGATTGATACACCAAAACATTTTAGTTTCTTGCTTTTTTTTTTCTCTCTCCGTGGGCATCATAGCATGCATCTGACCTTAATTCTTTTCGTCTAACAGACTGGAGTTATCTGAGGAACTGACTTCTGGTCATTAGTTTTTTTACAGTGGTGTTCACCCTATGCAAATCACTAGGGCCAGTCGAGATAGAGGGTTACAGAGTAAGAGGTACAGCTTATGCGGGCACATGCGGAAGATAACGGTTAACCTTAAGCTTGAATAGTTTACAATTGTAGTGATCGGGGAAGCATCCTCTTGGGAGTCAGTTCCATATAGCAGTGTTTCGCGGGAAGAAGCTGCTCGAGTGGAACTTACATCTTACCAGGGAGGATCGAAGGGATTGAGGGTGGTTAGCTACAATGTGTGTAGCATGGCGTATCTTAGCCGTGAAGGGTAGGACTAGTGAAATTAAGGAGTTTAGTTCATCTGAACACTCACAACGGAAATAGCGATAGAGCAGTGAGAGTCTTTTAACGTCTCGTCAGAGAGAAAAGGGCTTGCAGCTTGGAATGTAATTCGTAGCCTACTACTACATAGAGAATTTGCTAAACGACGGAAAATGAAATACAATTACCTTACAGTATTTACATTAGTCGGACTATTGTCCTCATCTTTGTCGCCATATTTGTCACAACGTTTCGGCCGAGGTGGTTGGAATTTCGAACTGAACCCTTTATTACGATCACTGGGGTAGACTGTTCTAGTTCCACGTGCCATGTTTGATGGATGTCAGTTATCAGTTATCTCCTGCTAATTTTCCCTCTGAAAGTTCGCCACTGCCTCAACCGGCTATTGAACTCACACTCTTTGGGTCTGTCACTGGATCTAACCAACGCCTTTATCCTCTGTGCTATGTGTCCTTGAGGGATTTCTGGTATTATAAACCTAATGTTTTCAGCAGCCATTTTTTACCAGTGCTCATATTGCAATTTTGCTGTTATCATTACATATTTTTACCAGAGCTCATATTGAACTTTGTTATCATTGCTTTTCTCTGGCAGTCCTTATTACTGGTTCCCATATTGTATTTATTTCTATGCTTGGTCGGCTCAGGAGATTTTTGTGGCCTAGCATATGTGCCGATTCCTTAAGTTTACGAATTTTCCAATGGTGTTCCCTGTCTATGATCTCAACATGATCCCATAGGGGACGGTGATCTCCCTTCTCTCTCGATATGTGGTCAGCCACGCCTGATTTTTCTACTTCCCCTCGCGTTACAGCTTTCTGGTGTTCTTGAAGCCTTACCTTGAGGGGGCGGCCTGTCTCTCCTTTATATTCCTTTCCGCAGCTGCACGGGATAGCGTACACACAGTCTTTAGTCATGTTCTCCTCCATGGGGGGTCTCACTGGAGAGAGATATCTGTGAAGTGTTGTCACGCTTTTGAAGGTTGTCCTGATGTTATATGGACCGCAGATCCTTTGTATTTTCTCTGATAACCCCTTCACATAAAGCAGGCAGACTGTTTTATGAGTGTTTTTGTCCTCCTCCTCCTCTTGTACCCGCCTATCCCAGTTTTTTGGGGCTGCTGCCATGTATCCAGGGTAGTTGTTACGTTGTAGGGTGCTACTTATACTGACCAATTCCTTATCTAACGTCTCTGGGTCGCCACTTATGACTTTTGCTCGGTGTTGTAAGCAGCGGGCGATCCCTTTCTTTACGCTGTATGGATGGTGGGAGTTGAAATTGATAAAGGGTTCAGTTCGAAATTCCAACCACCTGAAGAAGACCGGAGCGTACAATGGCCGAAACGTTGTGACAAATATGACGACAAAGATGAGGACAATATTCCGACTAATGTAAATACTGTACATAATATCTCATCTCAGAAATATAGACAGACTCCAATATGACCTTATTAACATGTTTATTATGTTCTCTTTTCGTTATTTCTCCTAAACAATGTTCTGCTAAACTGATTTATTCAAGCTCACTATGATATACATTGCTTTCCTCTGTCTCTCTTGGCTTCAATTTGTACTGTGAGTACCAGATTTTCCAAGCCATCCTTTCCTCATTATGCTCCCTAGAAATTTTAACTAACTCTTCCTGATGTTAAGCATAAGTTTCCTTTTTGTTTCCATTTTCTCTAAAACTTCATCGTTGATCATATATTCGGTCCATCAGCATCCTTCTGTAGAAACATATTTCTGTTGCTTCAAGTAACTTCAACATCATTGAGGAGATTGTCTAACAATTACTGATATATAGGAGGACAGATATCACATAATAGTCCAGTTCTCTTTACTTTGCTTCTCTTTTCTAAGCTTTGGAAGTTGTAAAAACTTTATACTTGTTCTGATCAGCGCAAGTCGTCGCGCATCATTGAATTGTAAACGACATGGGATCCTTTTTTAAATACTGTTGTTCAGTCAAAATTAGGCCCAAGAGACACTCAAAGTAGAGCGTTATTGAATGAGTTTTTAAAGGAATACAAGTAGGGTGTAAGCGGTACATATTATGTGGATATGTAAGATAATAAAAATGGCTTGAGTGGTTAATATTGTAATGATTGGGAAGCATCTTCCGGGTAGTCTGTTACCCAACGTAACAGTTCTGGGGAAGAAACTGCGTGAGTGGAACTTCCTCCTTACTAATGGAATACGAAGGGAAATGAGGATGAGTTGACTCTTTACATGTGGAGTGGTACAAAGAACGGACTATTTTTTCCAGAATCTTTAGCGATCTACTTGTCGTCTGAAATGAGCTTGAGACGTTCTAGGAAAGATGTCTCGTTGATAGTAAAACCGTATATAATGACTGGAGGAAAATTAATGTCTGCTCTGTGATAAGGAAATGTTACCAGCTTTTTTCCGGACTTATAAAAGTACCTTCACTTATCCTACCATATTCTACCATGATCCTTTGTCTCTTATTACTACCTCATTCCAAAAGAGAGGGTATGTTTGCCATGGCTAAACTTATGCCTTAATCATAATAGTTTTAGTACTAAAAATAACTTTAGATTAATATTTTGTCAAATTTACTCAAAGAAATTTTGAAACGGGTTGAAAATTTCAAGAAACTTTGAAATCGACGTTTTTCTTGACGACTGAAAATCTCCTCCATTTCTTCGGGAAGGCATATATGCAAAATAACGTAGGTTTATACTGTTTTCAACATTTCAATTCAGGTATAAATAATCACATATACAGACTGTTACACATACACACAAGTACACGTTTCAACATTTATTGGATAGAGACAAGTGTATTAGTATATTTCCATTCCTAGCAAATTTGGTAATTCCACGTCAATCGGTATCGACAAGTTGTAAAAGAACCCCGGGGCGACACATGTATGCAGGCCTGTAACATTACTCGTAAAACTATTGTTCTTGATCTGGTATTATGCTTTGCCAAGTCAGTAATTTCGGTGTCAAACGATAGAATAATACAAAAATGACAGAACACACACACACACACACACACACAATCTCTCTCTCTCTCTCCTCTCTCTTTCTCACTCTCTCTCTCACATATATATATATGGACACAAACATATGTACATACACACTCACACACACACACACTCTCTCTCTCTCTCTTTCTCTCTCTCTCTCTCACATATATATGGACTCAAACATATGTACATACACACGCGCATGCACACACACACACACACACAATCTTTCTCTCTCTCCTCTCTCTTTCTCACTCTCTCTCTCTCACATATATATATATGGACACAAACATATGTACATACACACTCACACACACACACACTCTCTCTCTTTCTCTCACACATATATATATGGACACAAACATATGTACATACACACGCGCATGCACACACACACACACACACACACACACATATATATATATATATATATATATATATATATATATATACATATTATCCCTCACCGATAGCACGACTCGCACTATATATGCGATGTATTATATATATATATATATATATATATATATATATATATATATATATATATATATATATATATATATATATATGTAACAATCCTCCAACACGGAGGATATCCGTGTATTTCAGGTGCAATTTTCCCTCTTTATGAACGCAATCTATGGGGGCCTGTGTTTACATATTCGTTTGCTATTTCAAAAACTCAAAGAATTTCCGCAAGAAACGTTATCTCCTTCTCTCAAAGCAAACGGAGAAACAAAATGTCCACCAAATAAAAAAAAAAGACAAAACAAATAAGTAGATGATTGGCGTGCATTAATAATAATGTTCAATGTTTTTCTTGTCAAGTGTCGTGTGGAGCATAAAATGTTCAAATAACTATAGGTATGAGAATCTGGGAATAACACCAAGGAAATGATTGCAGTTGACTTCCAGGCACAAGACGCTTACGATCTGCAAGAATGACGTAGCTCAGATGGTAGCGATGTTCTATCTATAATAATAATAATAATAATAATAATAATAATAATAATAATAATCATAATAATAATAATAATAATAATAAGTTTAGACGTGTAAGGCTTTAAAAGTTGTAAAATGTTACACTCATGCCAGTTGTCATTGTTGCATTTAGTTCGTTGACTGACAACCGCCCGTATCTGAACTTTGGGATCATTATCCTCTTTCCTCGCTCCCTTTCTCGCCTCTGGTGACGTTGGCGGAGATGGCTTACCTCAGAAGAATCGTAAGCAGGAGTCACAGAGGAGTGTGGATGATGGACGCGGATGAATGAATCGGTCCCTCCTGACAGCACGTTGTAGATCCTCTTCACGTGACGTTTCGACTCGAAAGTCCCTCCTCTCAGTAGTTAAAAAAGCAGGACATACAAAGTATTAGGTAATTTGAATCCAAATTTTTCTTCTAGACACTGATTGTCAACCAAGGCTATAGATCCTAGTCTGTGCTGCTATTTATCCATAGAAGAGAGAAGGTGGATTCACACCTTTCTCAAGGCTATTGCATGTAAGTGAAACGATCAGAATTCGAACTCGCTTTTGTGATTCCTCAATTCGAGACGCTATCCACCATGACTTGAATATAATTTATCTACAATGTAATTACTTTAATTTTGAACGATTGTAGCTCAAATAGAAGGCAAACTTTTGATTCTACATTTAAAGAAATATGGCGTTGAAAAATGGTTTAAAGTCTATTCATTTTTTTTCTTGATGTTCGGCTGCTAATGAAACTTTTTAGTGATCGAAACCTATTAATGTAGAGTGTGACACTTTTGTTCTTGGGATTCGACATTTGCTACTTGGAAACTCGCTCGCCCCGCCCGCGTTGTCTCTCGGACAGAGAGACACAAAGGCTCACTGATCATCTTAAAAAGAAAATGCTGACAGCCGCCATTTTTTCTTTTCTAGTATCTTGATTTGATCACTGACTCTTTTTCCATCAGTTACGATAATAAAATATTAATTAGTGTCTAAATCCTATACAGACTTTATTGTCAGTTTACATCCTAAATAACATGGGTGCGCAGGACATCTTATGTTGAGATCGTCTGTGAGTAACTACAATGCTGAACTACACAGCCATTGCAACCCTCGTGGCTTCCATGCTCCTCTGCAAGACTACTAAACCAACAGAGTTTGGTATAAAACTAGTAATTAACAAATCTGATAGCGTTCCGGTGGCCAGTTGCAGGGTATGATAGGTTAGCTTTTGAGGCTACAAGTGAAGTTATATCACTTAAAAAAAGGAACAGGTTGTGGCGCATTTTCTCGATCAATTAAATTCTGTCGAACAAGAAGGCATCGTATTTAAGGTTTTTTCCAAGAGAATAGTTTCAGTTCTTCATGCGAATACTGACATTATTGTGGAAAATGAAAACGGTTCCTTTTTTTTAACATCGTCGTTTGTTCCTGATTCTTGATTAAGCGTTTTCGATATTCCATTTATTAAATTTTTTCTGTGAGCTCTTTTCGCCATATTTCAGAATTACATTCCTCCATTTCTCCATTCTAAGATTGTCTGACTCAAAATAAGTTTCATTTTAGAATTCTAATGGTGTTCGTTGCGTTTATTTTGCGAGAATAACATTTAAAAAGGTATATATCCATCTCTTCTTGCCACAGCTATAGATTAAAACGCAAGCGGAGACCAGGCTCTCTAGCCGTGGTTGGTAACCAGTCTAGGACAGGAGCTGTAAGTTTGGATGTGCGTGTGGTGTAATGGATAACGGTATGGGATTGGAAACCGGTATACTGAGTTTCAATTCCAATCGAGTTCGTTATATTCATTTATGTGCAAATGCCTTTGGGAAAGGGTATGAATCCAGCTCCTCTCCACACTCCAGGTATGGGATAATTAGTGGGACTTGTATCACTAAAACCATTAATATCTCCCCCAAAATTCTTACAATCTAAAAATATTTTCGGGCTTTATATAACCTACAAAAAGTTGATAACCGATAAAAATCAATCAATAACTATCTATGAGAAGGATAATTCTGAATTCAAACCCCAGCCACCCGAAGCTGTACAAATATTGTTAGATATCAGATACAGAGAAACCTGTTAGATTACAACAGCTATGGATAAATCCAGCACGTAATTATTATCCAGAATCCTGTTGATACCATTGGATTTGGGGCTTAAGGAAAGATTTTGTTTTTTAAATAATACAAAAATCAATATTTGGAAGTCTGAATGTGCCAATTCTTAATCACGATTTCCCACTTGAAACCTTAAAAATTAACTCGGGGTTGGGAAATTAACCTTTGACTAATGACCACTGGTCTAGTATATTCACAACGTTTCTATCGGTCAGTCAGTTATGTGTCATGCGTGATACATATCTTTCGATACATGACTGACAAGGCAGATTTTTTCCCGTAGTAGGTCGCCATTTCTTTCTGCGGTAGACCAGTTGCCATCCAAGGCTATAGAACCCGGTCTGTCCTGCTATTTACCCATAGCTGGTGGGGGGGAGGAGAAGAAGAGGATTCACACCTTTCCCCAGTGTATTAGCACGTAAGTGAATGTAATGGATTCGACTGGAATTCGAACTCGGCTCTCCAATTCCTCAATCCATTACTCCATCGTACTGAGCTGAATTTAGTTTTGTCTGAGGTTAATTATTTTCATCATTCCAAACATAAATCAGGTGTGTATCCTTATCTTTGAATTTTTTTTATCATAAAAACATCCGTTCAATAAGTTTTTTCGAGTTTTCTTAGTAAACAATAATGAGGTTTAATTAAGTATTAAGGAATCAGTAGTAATTTAAATGCTCGGTTTCTTATAAACAGTATTAACAACATTTATCCGTCTGAATTTCCAAGAAATTTTTATAGAAAATATGTGTCCTCCGACAGGAATCGAACAGGTCATATAGCCTGACGTACCTGAACTGATTGGGCCACAGAGGAGCGTTCGGTTAGCAAGGTCGATTTTACTGTTTTTAAACACAATTCTTCATGATTTTCTCTCATTCATTCATATCTGCTCAATGCGCATCCAAATGTAAGCAAATGACGTCATACATTATGAAATGGCCAAAGTCCGACAATTATTTAAGACATTTTTTTTAATGTTTATACGTTCTTTTCTCGGATATTCAGTCCGGTAAATGTTGTTAATACTGTTTATTATAAACAGAACATTTACTTAAATATTTGTATCTATAAAAAGAACGTATAAACATAAAAATGCCTTAAATAATTAATATATTTTATGTTCTTTGTAAATGAAAAAAATGTGAAGGTAAAAAAATGTGAAACTTAAAAAAAGAAGGCAACATTTTCATGCTAAATAAACTTTTGTTCCTAGCAAGTGACATGAGTCGTAACGAAACCTTCGAAACCATTACAACGTCTCTCTTGGGCATTTCGATGAATTACGATTGAGTAAAGAGTTCGATCCTCACTCGGTGTTCCATAATTTCGGCCTTGTGACATATCTACGCGACGCTTAGAAAAGCATAGTGGATTTTGACATGGTGTAATGATTAGCAAGCTAGACCAATCATGACTTAATAGTGGGATCGATCCTCACTAGATGCTCTATACCTTCATACCTTGTGCAACATTTAACCTACATTTAGAAAATCATTTGGGCGCATCATTGTAATATAATGGTTAGCAAGTTTGTCTAGCTATGTCAATTATTGATTGAATAGTTAGTTTGAGATTCAAAAGGTGCCCCATACGTCCGCCCTTGTGCCATATCTAAGCAGCGTTTAGAAAATCACTGCTTGGCTACCTCAACTTGATGTTATGGTTAGCAAGTCTGTCTCACTAGAACCATTACGACAGAGTAGTGAGTTCAATCCTCAAAGGGTGCCCCATACTTTCGGCCTAAGCAGAGTAGAAAATCACCATTTGGGTACTTCGACGTGGTGTAATTGTAAGCAAGGTTACCACCGCAAGATGAATTCCTGACTGAACAGTGAAGATCGAAATCTCCGGGTGCTCCATACTTTGAGCCTTGTGCCACATCTAAGCCATACTTAAAAAGATCACTATTTGGACATTTCAACGTGGTGTAATGGTTAGCAAGCTTGTCAAGCTAGAATCATTACAATTTCGAAGTGAGTTCGATCCACAGTGGGCACCCCATAATTTCACCTTGTGAAAATCACAAAAAGGTTACTTTCGACGTAGTGAATTGTTTAGCGAGTTAGATCAATTACAAGTGATTAGTGAGTTCGATCCTAGATACTTCCGGCCTTATTACACACCTTGTGCCACATGTAATGTACGCTTAGAAAATCATTTTAGGACGTGGTCTAATGTTTAGCACGCTATAACGATTACAACTGAGTAGTGTGTTCGATCTTCACTGGGTGCCTTCATACTTTCGGCCTTGTACCACATGTATGCTTAGAAAATCACCATTACCACGTCTCTCCTCTCCACCTTTCTATGGAAGGAAAGAAACAGTATTCATTCTATCACTGCGTATCACTAATTACAACTGGTTTTCTCCCTTAATAAGCAACTCCGCTTAACATTTTATACAATTATGGCACTTCAAGACTGCAACCAGGGACACCATCCAAACCATTATCCCATTACTCCCCTCCTCACTCGCAAACAAGAAAATATTACCAGACTACAATGATTATCACGCTAGGAATCACACATCAGAGTCTTCATTAACACAACTTTTATTACCACTTCTCTCACCAGTACGGTTATCGACAGATCTTGTTGGATACATCAATTTACACCAGCCAACCACACCTTCTGGCTGTGTCCGCCCCAGTCGACGACACTTTAGTCTTTATACAAACGTCATGTATAGTGTGGGCTGGAACGCACTTGCATTCGGACACTTTTGTTCTATAGAAAATACCAGTCAATTGTACGGCGTATGTGTATCTGTCATGGAGGCTCAGATAGGCGTTGCGAAACAGTTGAAGTGGCAAAAGGTAACAGAGTGACGCCGGTTCGCAGAATTGCTGTAGTTCATCTCCATAATTTCATCAGTTTCAGATTCAGCACCAAAAACCGATGGTAAATGGACTCCCTCAACAACAGGGCGCCTTTTTATGTCATTTCGCACAAAGCAAGCGGACATCACAAAGACTAACGCTTCCACTTCACGCCCAGAACAAATACTAATTCGTTCAATGGTGACTTATTGCTCAACATCGACCGGCAGTGCGGAAAGCAAGCAAGCAAGGAGAGATATACTAATTCGGGGAGACAAAAACATGACCTTATACATATATATAAGAGGGAAAGAAATGTATCTGGGTAACACGCACATTATATATATATATATATATATATATATATATATATATATATATATATATATATATATAAAGAATAGTCAGAATTATAATCCACAGTTGTTTAGCATTTATTTTTAAAACCAGCGCTCGATACACAGTAGAGAATAATATTATTATTTAAAAATATATATTCACCGCGACACAGAAATTACCATGTTTCGGAACTAAACCTTATAATTAAAATTAAAATTAAAGATTTTGTTCCATTCTCAAGAAATGTTGAATAACTTTTAACTTTTTAAAAAAATGAATACATACTTCTTTATAGTGAGTCCAATGTTAATTTTAGTATTATCTACTATAATTTTGTATGGTAATAATAGTATTTTAATATAATCCTAATATAAGACAAAGGTAAGTCGATAATACAAAAATGTTATAACGCACTTTCTGTAAAGAACGAATTAAAATATTCCAAGCTTTTGTTAAGCAAACAAAAGTACCCTCTAAAAATATCTTTCACCAAAGGAGTTTTGCATTTTAAAATGACTACAAAATATTTAAATTCACATCTTTTTAATGTCGCGTCGCTTCAGAATGTGGCTGTTCATGACTCTTCACAATTTATTTTCCCTTGTTTTCCAAAACAAAATGTACATAATGCGTATAAAATAGTTAGTACATTTCTCCTCTTCTCCTTCTTCTTCTTCTTGTTTGCAATACACCATTTCATGTCCCTTATATCTCTTAATAATAATAATAATAATAATAATAATAATAATAATAATAATAACAGCTTCTTCTTTACGCTTAGTAAATCGCTATTGGCAGAGCGTTTCAGCTAAAAATGAATTAATATCGATCTCAACGTTTATTTTGACACATCTTCTTTTCTTTTGGTTCTTCTTCTATGTGACATGCCCCTTCAGTATGTTGGTAATCATGGCTCTCCACAATCTCCAGTCATCAGTATCTCCTAGCAAAGTTTATATTTTTATCATCGCTGCTAAAACATCAAGTTTGATAGGTTACGTGTTGTTTTTCACTGTCTCTCTTGAATTCAATCTGCCCTGTGAGTATCACATTTGCAAACCCTCTTTCCTCATTATGTGTCCTAGAAATTTGTTTCTTTCTGATGTTAAGCATAAAGGCCCTTTTTCTTTACATTTCCTCTTCATTGTTGTTCACATGTATTGACGTGTGTGTGTGTGTGTTTAAACGACAATGGCGTCTGGTTTGGTGGCCTCAATAATGCGGTTTATTTCAATATTGAAATACCTTCTTTTATGTGGCGTTTTCCTTCGGGATGTTGGAGATCACGGCTCTCCCTAATTTCCTGTCCCTGTTCTTAATAAATTTTGTCTTTTTGTTATCTCCCCTAAACCTTGTTCCGCCAACTATTTACTCGTTCTTTAGTTAGGTTATGCGTTGTTTTCCTCTGTCCCTCTTGCCTTTAATCTGTCCAGGGAGTAACAAATTTTCTAAGACTTCGCCATTGCTCACATGTTCGGTCTATGGTATTCTCAACATCCCCCTGTAGAACCACATTTCTGTTGCTTCAAGACTCTTCTTCATCTGTAAGGATATTGTAAGCATTCACTGCCATATAGGAGAACTGCTGTTGCATAACAGCTTAGTACTCATTCGTTTCTAACAAAATTTTTTATGTCTCTTAATACTTTGCTTAGCTTTTGGAAGGCATATTTGGCTATCCTAATATTTCGCACTTCCTGTCTTCTGTTAAAGCACTTTCAAGATAATTTTTACTTGTTTGAATTTGGTGTCTCTAATGTGTAATTTGCATGTTACGTTGTTCCATTGGTTAACACCAATGCATTCTGTCGTCTTATAATTAATGTTTAGTCTTTTCTTGTCATTTTCCTTCACTACATTCTGTAGGAGTTCTTGTATTAGGTTGGTGCAAAAATAATGACGTAATAATGTCGTTTTTTTGACGTTAAAATTATTACGTCATTATTTTTGCACCAACCTAATACTTTCCTTTCCGTGTCTGTTATCAAATTCTGCTTTTAAGATTGTAGCCGCCAATAATGAATCCTGGTAGGACTTCTAATTCTCCCAGAATCGCCTCACTGAATATGTCCGTTGAGAAGACATATCCTTGTTTTACACCCTTTTCTATTTTTGTACATTTACTGAATTCATTTTCTATCTGTATACAGGCTGCTTGCTGCCAGTAGAGTTTCTGGATTATTCTATTAGGTTGGTGCAAAAATAATGACGTAATAATGTCGTTTTTTGACGTATTTTTTAACGTCAAAAAACGACATTATTACGTCATTATTTTTGCACCAACCTAATGATATCCTTTCCACATATGACAAGTTTACCTGACAGTTCCAGTAGTTCTTTGTGACATACTTAGTTAAACACGCCTGCATAGTCCATGAAACCTAGTTACACATGACGGTAATATTTGTTTAGTGAGAAAACACATCCTTGTCTTATATCTGTTTCTATTGATTTATATTCGCTGAATTCATTTTCTATCGTATGCAGACAGTTTGATGCCAATTATCTGGATTATTATAATATCTTTCCCCATTGTCAAGCAAGTTCACTAGTTGTGCAAATACGACGATCGCGAGACGTGTTTGCGGGTATGGTTTATGTCAACTTGCTTCTCTTAGCCGATCAATGCCACCCGTTTCTTAGATCTGGATACCATTATTACACCTACTTCTGATTTCCTGTCTATCCACGATCACCGTCTGGAATGTTGAGCAAAGTATGTGGACAGCTGCAAGATTATTCTTCAGTTAGTTATTATAACTTAGGCATGACCTTTTCGACTTTCCGCTGTACTCTCCGGTCTTCATCAGTTGATATTTACTGGAATTTCAAACTCTTTTTTTGCTCTCTCAATCAACGCTTTTTATCCCCTGGGCACATGTAACTCGAAGAGAAAATAGTGACATAGTCAAGATGTTGACATTCCACACTACTACAAAAAAAGTAGTGCGGAATATCAACATAGGTCAATGGGTCAAGTCATTTTTGGATCAATCAACTAACGCTTTTACCATTGGTTGATTGATCGAAAAGTGACTTGATCCAAAGAATCGTAAGTTCAATTCCTGGTCACAGCAGAGAGAGAGAGAGAGAGAGAGAGAGAAAGAGAGAAAGAGAGAGAGAGAGAGGGAGAGAGAGAGGGAGAGAGAGAGGGAGAAAGAGAAAGAGAGAGAAAACTTGGAGAGCTGAGTTATCAAGGGTAATCGACTAAAATAGAGATATCTCAAGGTATGGCACGCGGAATTCGAACAATCTACCCCGTGGATTAAACAGAGGGTTTTGTTCGAAATTCAAACAAATATCACCTGAAGAAGGCCGAATGATACAACGGCCAAAACGTCGTGAACATACCAATAAAGATAATAATAATAAAACAGCCTGAGCGATTTAAATAGTGTAAATATTTATCAAAATATATGTAATAATATGATATTGACGGCCATTTTTAATGTCATGCTCTTTCTTTCATTGTGAACATGACACATCACAGATTTCTTTTCTTTATTATCTGTGAATTATTCTGGATTTTTGGCACAGATAGTGTAGTGGTCTCCCATTTTTTACTTCATGATTTCGAATTAATAGTTTTTCTTCTCTTAGAATGGTTGCTACCCAGGGTTGACGAACATGCCTGCATATTAAAGCCATTTTCTAAACATTCATTTATAAGCAATTACTTATTCATACATCTTTAGGATACTGCTTTTTCGTTTTAATAATTCTTTGTAGATTGGTGCTCATCATAGTGGAATTAGAACTAAGAAATCTTTAAATAATTTAGTTGCTGAGTTTTTATTTTATTGAGGGACAAAGTGAGTGAAAGAGAGAGAGAGAGAGAGAGAGAGAGAGAGAGAGAGAGAGAGAGAGTCACGCTGATAGAATTTAACGTGAAATCAGTCACATTTCTAATGATGCTGTTGGCAACCTAGCCATGTTCGGTTCTGTTAGTTACGCTGATTGTTGATTGTCTATTGTCGGAATAAGCGAATACTGAATCCTTAAAGCAAATGATGACTGGACAACCCCTTTTATATACACTTATCACCAAAACACTTAAACATATATTCAAATTCACCTGGCCAGGTTAGGCCTTGTTTTAATTGGACCACGTTTGAAAATTGATAGGTTACATCTAACGAGGTGAAGCCACGCTACTAAAGAGGACTGAACTGCGATATAATATCAATCCTCCTACGTATATGGCAGTGAATACTGGAGAGTTTCCTCACAGATGAAGAGGATGCAACAGAGATGTGGTTCAACAAAAGGATGTTGAGAATACCATAGATGAAACATGTTAGAAAATGGGAAGTTTTAAGTCATATGTGAAGAAAAACTGTGAAGTTTTATATAATATGCGTAGATAAACTGGCAAGTTTTACGTAATATGTGAACAAAACCCGGGAAGTTCGAAGTAATATGTGAAGAAAAATTGAGATGTTTTAATTAATATGTCAAAAAAACAAAACAAACCCAAAACAAAATATAACTGTGAAGTTTTAAGTAATATGTGAAGAAAAACTGGGAAGTTTGAAGTAATATGTGAACCCCGCCTCCCCCCCAAGTTTTACGTTATATCTGAACAAAAAAGGGGAAAGTTCTGAGGAATATGGGAAGAAAAACGAGGAAGTTTGAAGTAATATGTGAGCAAAAACCGCCAAAAAACAAACTGAAAAAAAAAAACTGAAGTTTTACGTTATATCTGAACAAAAACCCGGGAAGTTCTAAGTAATATGTGAAGAAAAACAACGCTTGAATCAGAAAGAGATTGTTGAAATTTTTTGGATATGTAATGAAAATAGAGGTGGTTGTGAAGATGACACTCACAAGGGAATATTGAAGATAAGAGGCACAGAGGAAGTAACCTAAAAAGAATCCTGTATAAATAGATTTAAGAACAGACTGAGAGGAAATAGTAAGCGAAAAAAACATTGCTTTGAGCTACAAAGGATAAGAAGCTGTAGAAAGCTATTACCGCCAAAATCCGGAAGGGAAAAGGCACAAACATGAAGATTGACTAAAATTAACACGTTATGATAGGTTTCTACTGATCACCCATTAAAGCTTATCGTCCCAAAAGTTGGTGATCCTGGGTATGACGATAAACTACATCCGGCAGCAAAGCCTCTGATTGGAAGACTGGAGTTTTTGAAGAGCGTGGAACCAGATTTATAATAATTGCTGTTGTTCCCAGGTCCACCTTGCTGTTGTTCCCAGGTAGTAGCACCTGTTAGGGTCCCAGCCATGGGAAAATAGTTAACCCCTAAACAAAAATAAAACATTATGAAAGTATGAAAATACATTTTATATTAAAAAATCACCAACAATACATTTTTAAAGCAAAAGAAGTAGAGTACAGTTTAAAGAATTACCAACAATACATTTTATAGCAAAATGATCGATAATACATTTTATCTCTAGTTGAAGGCATCCAATTGGGTTCAAAATATATTTAACTGAAGCCTTATGTATATTATTTGCATTGTTCGGACTGTTGTCTTCATATTTATTGTCATTTTCAATTACGAAGCTGATGGGAGGAGCGGTGGATTCATACTTTTTCCGAGATTATTCGCGCGTAAATGAATATAACGAAAGCGACTGGAATTGGAACTCAGCTCCTCGATGAACAATTCCGAGACGTTAGCCATTACACTACCCGCTCCACCTGAGTTTACCAAGGTTCCATGTTGCTTATCGTACGAAAACCGGTATTTCAACATGATATGGCCGTAAGCTTATTACCAAACGTGACCCAAGTTATACCTGACTAAAATCGAATTCACACTCTTCCAACATCGTGCATCTCGCGTGACTATTTGCTTTGACAAAAATCGACAAAATCACTGATGAAATGTCCTAACTCATTTAATGAACGCTTTGTTGGGGGAGCCATTGTTGCTTTTGCGGTAGTAGTAATAGTAGTAGTAGTAGTAGTAATAGTAGTAGTAGTAATAGTAGTAGTAGTAGTAGTAATAGTAGTAGTAGTAGTAGTAGTAGTTATACGAATTTTCAGTGTCAGTTTATCTGAACTTGCAGTCAAATTAAATTGTGTGTATTTATCTAAGCGTTTATTAGGAGAACCATATTCATATAGACTGCAATTCACGGCTGTATAGAAACTATGAATGTGTGCGTTTATATGTTCAAGTAAGGGTGTGTGCAACTATGAGCAAACGCACACGTAGATGTGAACAATACTTTTTTTATATAGAAAGAGAACGAGTGGCGAGGGTCGCAGGTCAAAAATATCCCCGCCATTGTCCTTCAAGTCCTCTGTTATGTGGGATAGAACTGATTTACAGTAAAAAGATCAGATTGACTTGGAATCGCACCTTCGTTCTAAACCAAATCTTGTCCTGTCGCTTTTATTAGCTTCAGCCATCTTTTTGTTATTTTGCTTTTTCGTCCTAAGTAAAATGTCGTCAAATGAGAGAAGTCTTTGGAAATTTCAGTGACACCGTACAGCCAAGTTTAATTTAATTAGGATAACCCAAGAAAAAAGAAATTCATGTAACCAGTAATGTTCTTAGAACTGTTGCTGAAAGCGAAAATAAATCTTTCTTTCCTATTTAGGTGAAGATTCTTATTGAAATGAAAAATAAATAAATAAATAAAATAAAAAAAAATAAAACAACCAATCGTATTTTAACCCATGACAGCGCTGTGCTTATTATAGAATATTATGGTGGAATAGACGTTTCGGTCTGACGCAAAACCAGATGTGAACAGTAAACTATAGATTTTAAAAATCACGTAACCTTCAATGAGAACAAACAGCTGCGTGAGATAGAGAATGAGTTCACACACAAAAATAGAATGTGAAGAATTTTTTTCTTATCAGATTTATATAATATATAATGTCTGGCCGCTCGCATCTATGTTGCAGACGCCTTCTCAGGCGTATTTGTGTTTTGTTCAACACCCAGTTTATACTGAACGAACCTTAGTCTTCTGGGTGAGAGCGTATTATCTGGTGTAATCAACGCTCTGAGAAGTCACGATTAATTGTTACTTCATGCTAGTACAACTAGACAGCTCCGAAATAGTTCCATCTTCCCAATTTCAGTCACAAGGCTATGGTTTTCAAGCAATGATTTCCGAAATTGCCGTGCGCTGGGATCATCATCAAGAAATTAACTTCTTGACAAATAGACCATGGTGAGATTCGAACCCCTGTTTCATTGTCGGAAAGCGAATGTTCTTACCACTCGGATTTATTTAACCTATATATTAAGGCGATCAAAAGAGAACTTACCAGTTTTTATTTTCGGTAGCCATAATCTAAACAGCATAAAAAACCGCGGATGACACTATATTGATAATAGACTGAGGCAAATAATAAAAAAAAGCATTTAGGTAAGGTAGCAAAGAAAAGCGAGAAGAAAGGACTATTTATTGTAAGAAGGCACAATTGCCAAGATATATCATTACGTGTGAGCAACGTATTAGGAAATTTAAAATCAATCAGGTGTAAAGATTTAATAATCTGTGTAGATGTCGACGGAAAATATATCACATGAATCAACAGGTGCCTAAAACAGTGAAAGATGATTTTCAGAAACTAAGTAGGAAAATTTCGTTAAAAACAAAGAAAAACTAGCTGAACTACTATGTAATATCTAATCTCTTACATAGCAGTGATATGGTGGAGTCGTGATTAGCAGCTCAGACTGATGAATTGGAGAGCCGAGTTCGAATTACAGTTGACTTTATCACATTCACTTACATTCTAATAACTTTTGGAGTGACCCTGCATTATGTTCAAATTTGGCGTCCTGCTAGTTGGGGGTGTAGTGGTGATGCCACGGCCCCGAAGAATAAATCCAGCACATGCGTCATGCTACGTAATTAACTCTGTAGGAGCGAACCACAGATTTGCTGTCGCCAGACTGGAGTGACCTTGTAAAAAAACAAAAAAACAAAAAAACCCCACAAAAAACACGCCGCCCTCCAAAAAACAAAAACAAAACCAAACAAACAAAAGAACAAACAAGCAGGTGACCTTTCTCCATGCATGCCTAGTTTGCAAAAACGATTCACTTGTTGCTATCTGACCAATGAAAAACGAGGGTGACAAATTCGAGATGTATATTTGTTTATTTTGAAGATAGGTCGTGGTTCTCTTTTTAAAATAAGTTTTATTTAGGGCTTGAAGATTGGGTTGATGCATGTTGACATCCGTGTAGAATGCCATAAACACACGCAAACACACACCCATACACAAACACATACACATGCACATACACTCACTCATATATATATCCCATAAATATAGCATACCTTAAAACTAATATATATATATATTTTTTTTTTTTCTCAATTCGTTGTTGGAAGATTTACCTGATGATCCTGAATCCTTAAAAAAGGATTTAGGTGAAATAAATTATCGTAATGTTACATTAAAGTGGTTTGTTTTTCATTACATTATATACATTATATATATATATATATATATATATATATAATCTACGCTCTATGCCTGATATTAATGAATTTTACCCGTAAGTATACCATAGCATAAAAATACATTTTTATCATATATATATATATATATATATATATATATATATATATATATATATATATATATATTGATAATATCAGTAGTCAGTACATATATATATATATATATATATTCATGAATTTGTAGGTCTGATGAATTGGATCGTGATTACGATTCCAATGAAATAAATTATAACCATGGAATATTAGTGTTTGAGCCATTTTTTTTATTATATTCTTACTCTGTCCTGGACATTGAGTTCTACCTGGATTCTATCCTCTTGTATATATATATATATATATATATATACACACACACACATATATATATATACATATATATATATATATATATATATATATATATATATATATATATATGTTGACCACTAATATTATCAATATATATATATATATATATATATATATAAATTTCCAAAAGGATATATCTGTATACGCACTATGCGTACAATATTTTTTCAGAGACATTCTTAACTTTGAAAAAATAAATTCTTGTTGCATGCTAAAAACTGCCTAATTCTTTCTTCACTTATTTTAGTGTAAAAAAAAAAACGAAACAAAAAACAACAAAAAAAAAAATCAAGTTCACCTTTTTTTCTTTTTTTTTTTTCTTTTTCTTTCTACTCTTCCTTTCTTTGCCTTCCCTCAATGACCGATCGTTAGATTCCGGCTATACATATATAATCTAATCTTTAACATAGCATCAGACGATCTCTTTTCTCACTCTTATTCAATCAGCCCTACATACTTTCTAATAAATTTAGTGGCTGGTATCACCCAGCTTCTGGATACAATAGCAGATACGTTCAATTTTAATTCCGCTTTCGATTGAGTGATTGGTTCATTTTCTACGGTTTATCAACCCTTTTTGGATTATTAAAAAGACAGAAAATATTTTTAGATTGTACGAAGTCTTTCTAAAAATAATAATGATTTAGTGAGAAAAGTCTTATTAATTAACTCGTACTAAGGGGGAAAAGAGGTGAATTCATATCTTTCCCAAGGGTATTTGTGCACAAGTGAATGTAACGAGGCCTTGTTGCCGATGTGGTTTATCGTCATACCCAGGACGTCAAAGCCTGAGTAATTAATAGGAAGAAGGTCAGAGGTTTTATTAAAGATCAATACTTACAAGCGCAAAAGAGGGCATTCTGATATGGAAGTGTAACATTACCTGACGAAAAAGAGACTGATGATCGATCAAGTTTAAATACACATTCCTCAAATCCTCCTGAATGTTTCACAAGGAAGATACGGAAATCGAGATCTTTCAAACATGGCAGGATTCGATCCAAATCTCTGAGGAAGAGTAAAAAAATTTGAATATGATGAAATCCGATATACAAAAGTTTTTTAAAACACATAAATGTTTTATTTTATTTTATTTTATTATATATATATATATATATATATATATATATATATATATATATATATATATATATATATTTAATCGATTTGTAATCAATACGTTTCTTTAGAAATTGATTTATTTTTGCATATATAAATGGACTGATATCTTATTTTGTCAGTAGCCTATAAATATTGAGCTATTAAAACGGTGAGTTTTTAATTTGTGCCTGACGATTGTTACGCGCATGAGACTTAGTTGAATCGAACAGTGAAGGATAAAAGGTATATTCATTTTTAGTGTATATATATATATATATATATATATATATATATATATATATATATATAGGGAAGAGGTTATAGTTGTTCCGACAAGAGAAAATACACACAATACAAAAATGAAAAAAAAAATGGAAATAAATCTTACAACGCACAGGGGTCATTAAAAGAAAAGAATAAAGATATCTTTCCCCACCCTTTCTAGGACCAATCCTAATTGTTTACTCACCTTTCAAGCAGAAGAACTTTCTAACCGCCAATCCAAGAAAAATATTTGTGTCACAACCACACAAAAAAGAGAATGTTTAACATAGAAAAACAAGAATAATTAATTCATTTTAATAATATGTAGAAATATCCACTCTTTTTCTGAAGAAGGTCGCAACCCAAAACATGGGTTGCGAAATTATGGAAAACTTAAAACGAAATCCACATTAAAACCAAACACGTTTGCGGCGGTTTCTCTTTTCTTTTTAATATATATATATATATATATATATATATATGGCCGTTTTAATAGCTCAATATTTTGTAGGCTACTGACAAAATAAGGTATTAGGCCATATATATATATATATATATATATATATATATATATATATATATATATATATATGGACAGAAAGAAAAGTCTACCTACACATGTCCTAGTATATGAATTCGGAAATATCAACTCACTTGTATGTACTCACTTGGATACATACAATATTTGAATTTCTCTATTTTCCTGCTTCATGTTTTGCTTGTTTTTCTTTTATGAAAAACATCGACATCATTTGAAATGATTATAACTTGTGAGGGAAAGACATTAAATTTGTTGCCGACGCTTTTCACTTCATTCATCATAAAAAGAAAAATAATTCACTTTTACTAGAAATGTCTTTCAATATCACACTGATGAAAAATAACTGACAGTAAATATGAGTTGATTATTTTTGGTAAAATCAGTTGATTATGTTCCTGGAAGAGTGGTTATTTCAATAAAAGAAAATACATTTACATTCTTTGATTGTTACAGAACAAAATGTTAACGGTTTTTTTTCCTCAACAACTTTCACGATTGGAAGTAAAAATTAGCCAAAGCGATTTTTCACTTCTTTTATTTGGAAAAAAAGAAAGCAAACAACGACCTAAATGATACTGGATTTCATATTTTATTCATCTTCTCTAGAAGCTGTTTGTGTCAAGAATTCTCAAAAGTCCATTTGCTGAAAAATGTATTCTATTGCGTCTGGTAAAATAATTACCTTTCCAAAATTCTTCATCTCAAGCTAATAACCTTAAATAGTTTAATGTGTGATGAAATGTAAGAGAGAACGTCGACTTACTGAAGTGTGAGCGTGAATAGCAACCGCAAAACGGATATATATATATATATATATATATATATATATATATATGCATTTAAAAAAATGTTTAATAACATTATATATATATATAAATAAATATATATATCTGTTTCATGCTAGACGCAATCGTCGTGGCCTGACGATTGCGTCTAGCATTAAACACACTGTCGCCTCTGATATTTTATCTATGACTTTGATATTTACACACGTTGTATCTCTGATATTGAGCATTTTCTAACATAAATATAGCCCACCTTAAGACTATATTTATTCATATATATATATATATATATATATATATATATATATATATATATATATATATATATATATATATGCTTGAATGATAAGTAATTTTCATTTTGGGGAGCCATAGTAAAGTTCAATATCGGAGATAGAGTGTTTATAGGTATAGGCAGTTTGGCAGTTGGGATCGATATTGAATGGCGACTGTCAGTTTCAAGCTTCGATGCTATCTTCAGACCAAATCTGAAGATTGCATTGAAGCATGAAACTGATTGCCAGCATACCGTATTGATCCCTGTATCATCTATCTATCTATCTATCTATCTATCTATCTACAGGTAATTGAGAACAAATTATAATTTAAAAAGAACGAAGATTTTTCAAAATGCATAAAATCACTCTCTTTTCAATTTAATTTGTACACATGTTGGACTTCAGCTGTTGCTCATCATATCTACAATGATGGCGGCCTTGAACGACTTTCTTGGTATTCCGGGCCTCCCGTTGGTCTCTCTCTCTCTCACACACACACACACTCTCTCTCTCTCTGCCTCTCTCGATGAGACAGAGATATAGTAGTCCAAGGGATTCTACGCTGAATATTGCAAAATGAAATGAATTTTAAAATTATCGATCAGCCACTACTAAGTAGCGTGAGCTATGTGGGAGAAATCAGCGTTCCGTTGAAACAATTATGACCTCTTCTGGGATTTATAACCGTGTACAGACCCTCTATTTAGGCGTTGGTTTTGACTACCACCAACGCACTGCTGTTCTTGGGTGACGTCATTCTTTGGACCAAGGATGACGCATTCCGCCAGAGGCTTCCAGATTGTTTCTGACCTTAATCATGAAGGACTCGGCCATTTTCGTGAAGCCCGCTATCTCCGAGACTGTGATTGGAAGGTAGTTTTGAGAGAACAGCGTGTATTTTTTATTTTTTGTGTCAGATTGAAAGCTGTTTTATTAATATTCAAGATACATTTGACAGAGTAATAATAAGAAAAAAATGGCAATAAACAGCAGAACGAAAGTGATAAGAAGCTGAATGAGATTGGTTAGGGCGTACATCTAGACACAGTGGACACCAGGAATTTAAACATAAAGCAACTTACCACTTTAAAGAAGTTGGCTATCACTACGTCGCTGTGATTGGTGGCTATTGAAATGTCCTTTGCAAGGTGAAAAATCTCTATATGACTGAAATACAAATAGCAATATTGAAATTTGGCGCATGTTGCACAACATTATGTTAGCTTGTCATCCAGTTACATCGTGTTAAAGGTGTGTTATGATGTACCATTTAACGAGACAGAATCGATCGGAATTTAAAGCTTTTTCGGCCTTCCATTTTCTCCGTCGTTGGCCGTTACACACACATTCATAAAAGAGAAAAAAGAAAGATGAAAGAAAAGGAAAAGGGAGACAGTATAACGAGACAAGAATATGGTGAAAAGGAGAAATAACCACGACATTCTACACATATGCAGATACACGCATGCACACGCGCGCACACACACACACGCACAAATAAAAACACACATGCACGCGTACACGCGTACACAACACATACACCCAAATAAAAATAAAAAAAGGTCAAAAATAAATAACGCATTAATTATTATTAAACTTAGTATAAAAATCACGAAAATGAGAAAATCGGCAGACAATTGATGAAACGTCCTAACGAGTGGACCGAAAGATTCTAGAAATGTTCGTCTACAAAACTTTGGAGCCGGGTGCTGAATATGACATTAGTTAGCAGCTAACAAATATTATATTTGAATTAAGCCCCCCTCTCTCCCCCCCTCTCTCTCTCTCTCTATATATATATATATATATATGGTCAAGGAATACTCCGTTCTGGATATGATAATAAACTACATCTGTGTCCTAGGTAAGACGATAAACTACGTTCGATAGCAAGGCTTCTGATCAGGAGGTTTTGAGGAGCGTGGAACCACATCTTAACTGTTCCCATGTCTACTCTGACCCGGTGTGGTAGCACCTGTTAGGGTCCCAGCTATGAGTAAATAGTTAACCCCCAAACTGGAGTCAAAACATTATGAAAGTGTATAAATAGGTTTTAATACCAGAAATACTTCGTAAAAAATTATTACCAGCAATAAATCTTTGAAGAAAAATCATTACCAGCAATACATTTTTAACAAATAATTACCAGCTATACAGTTTAAAAAAATATTACCAGCAATGAAAATCTTTTTCGGCATTAAATAATCCATTGAGGTTGATATGCCGTAAACCAAACCAAGGAATACTAGGGATTTGTGCTACAATTGTTTCCACCGGTAAGCTTTCTCCAGGCTGTAGAGTTTAATTGTATTTATTACTTATTTGAACTGTGACCCACTCTAACCCTGGGCTGATTGCAGCACCATTTGTGATGATCTAACCCTTGGCTGGTTCGGATGGAAATCTGGTTTACCACGGAACCATGTGTGACACTAACCCCTCTGGTTGTCTTGGTCGCGGTCGATGTCTGGTTAGAGTCGATATCAGCTTTCTCGTTCCCAGCTTGCCTCCAACGTCTGGTTACCGAAGTAACTGTTTCGATCTCTAGTCTAGCCTACCCACGTTGTGATTTGATCTTAGGTAGACGAAATCAATCAGGCGTCGGGCCGTAGTGCAAACTGAATCCGGGGCAAAGGTGATACCGCACAAGTGTATGTAAAAGAAAAAAATGAAATAAACTCAAGAGTTTCAAATGTGTTGAAAAAATAACAAGTATCTTTATATCTGTCTGCTAATATGCCTGACACAGTTTTGTTTATCTTTTAGAATTCAGTTTTCCTTGTCGCGTCATGACATTAATTAATTCTGATAGAATTCGAAACCCGCCTCATTTACGAATTTTCTGTCTTCTGCAAAAAAAATATCTTTCTCCGTAAATGAAAATAAAATCTTTACCCATTTTTCTTTTGTTAAAAAAAATAATGTCGCTCGGTATGTCTTTCGTTATAGCTCTTTCTCGCCTTATTAATTTCTCGTTTTTAATTTCCATGCTTAATTAGTTAGCCAACTACCATAGCTAAATAGTGTCACAGAACATTGAATTTGAATGTTCAAATAAATAAACAAGGCGTTGTGGAAATACAATTAACCTCTACTGCCGGAAGACCCCTTACCGGTCAAAACCATGGTAGCATAAAGGGTTAGTATTCCTTGACTTTAATATTTAATAGCTCTACACATTCGTTTTTTTTTTGTTTTTTACACTATTTTATATAACTAACTTTGACCGGAAAAACTGTTTTATCTATCTATCCATCTGAACTGTGAGAGCGAGTGAGTGTGTGTATAACTGGGTGGAAGAGAGTGAGAAAGAATTGTTTTGCACTCAAAGAAATCCCTTAAAAATTGTTGCTGGAATCGGAACTTCTCAAAAGACCAATTAAAAATGAACTGAATGTTTTGGTCGACTGGTCCCCAAAATTTGCATGAGAACTGAAAATCAAAGGCATGTTGGGCTTGCGTAGCCTTATTATTTGAGGAAATGGCATTAAATAATGCACATGGAAAGTTACATTGGGAATATTTCCTCTCATTGCAATACCTCACATACACACTTACATTTAGATGTTTTTCTCTTCCAAATATGACTTTTATTGTGTTTAATTTGGGGAATTTTCTGTTATTGCCTCCATTTTGAAATTATCTGGAATCTTATAAAAGTAAAAGCACTATGCAGGAATATTTCATGAAACAAAAAGCTGTAGCAGACGATTACAATTTTAAAAAATAAAAGCAAACATTTTTTCAATTTTTGCTCGTGCAGACGACATTGCAAATTTTGTCTAAATAGGCACTTATGTGTCATTTTTGATTTAGTCGAATAGTAACAAAGATGTTTATCAAATTTTAATAAGCGAAAATTGCTTGAAAGCTAAATCCGGATAAAATGCTGTATAACTGTAAAATTGACGCGAATCACCATGTCCCATTTTCTTCAAAAAGAAATATTTTTCATGTTATTTTGCAGTTACTTATTTTCTTTTATTATTTAATAACTTCTGCAGTATATATATATATATATATATATATATATATATATATATATATATATATATATATATATCGCTTGAGCATCAACACTGCATTGTGAGTTGCACACTTCAGTGCAATATTCTTGGACTAAAGATTTAATTCAAGCGTGATACTGACAATTGCAGCGTTGGTCTTGATTCTTGTATATATATATATATATATATATATATATATAACGATCTCGCGACCTTTTGATGATGAAGGCATTCTAGTCACCTGAAGATAGCGACATCCTGAAACTAGAGTAGCGATCTGAACTGTCCTTCGTTGTGTATTGATGTTGTCAAACGTTTATTTAGTGTAGGCGCTGACCAATTAAATTTATTGCGTAGGTACTTGTTTGCCTTCTGTTTTTTGTTTCTTTTTTCTTTATTTGCTGGGGATTGTTTTCCTTGTCTAAAGTATTAGGTCATCCGGTAAGTTATCTAATGGTCACACCAATATCGTTTTTTTTTATATACGAAAGTCCACTCATCATAGTTGAAGTATAAACCACAGTTGGGCTCTGTGAGTGTTGAACAAATGCAAATATGCCTGATCAGGAGTCTGCTACTGGGATTAGCTAACCGTCCCATAAGTTATGTATTATCGGGTATAGAAAGTGAAATAAAACAAAATTCACCAGATACGTCGAAATAATTCTCTTGACTGTCATGCCACGATGATAGAGTTGGAATCGTATCGATTAAGGAGTTGTTTTGTGACTCTGTTGGTATAGCAACTGTGAGTTCGATTCTTGCGTTGGGTATTAACTGGGCAGTATTAATAGTACTAAGTAAAAGATGTGATAATCCTAGACATGGATAGCGGAGCGAGAACGCCCTAACCCCTTAGATTAAATAAAATGTTCAGTTCGAAATTCTCCAAAGGTTACCAGTATCTACTGACGCTTGAAGAAGACCGTAGAGCCCAAGGGCCCAAACGCTGTGATAATAATAAGAAAAATGAGGATATAAGTCCTAATGTAAATAACGGTAAGTCTTCATTTTCCGAAATTTAGATACTGTAATTTGTTTTAGAGGAAAGACTAAAGCTTTGGTTGCACCAACGGAAGATGGATGAAACGGTGTCTTCTGAAGTGACTTTCAAGCTTATTTCTCAAAGACTCTGGAAACAGAACACATTTTTTCAGAGCCCTTTAACCATTTAATCGTATGCAAACGTATATAAATATACGTAGATATATATATGAGTTTTTACCATAAGGTCTACGATGCTTTGTTTGTCCTTTTGAACATACGTGTTTATACCGTCTTCCAAATGACTTTTTGTTCTCCTAAATCGGCTCTTTGCTTTCTCTGTATCGAGTTCACGTATGCGTGTTATATCTGGGTAATCTTAAAATGAAAGGTCACCTACACCGTTCTGTCACACACACGTTTTTTTCTGTCTCTGTAATACCAGCGACAAACCAATAATTATTTTTGCTACTATATCCACGATCACCTTATACTATGCATTAATATATTCTCTTTGCAAAAGTATAGAAATTTTGTAATGTCAACGAACACTCGTTGCCACTTTTGTAATGCTCGTTGTAGTAGAGACTTTGTAATCGCAGATACAACTACAGTAACGCCGTTGAACAATACTGATGTCAGACGCCTCAACTCATATTAATAATACTTGCTGGATAATACTCGCTTAAAAAGTAACTACCGAATAATGCTCCGAATAGAGAAATAGTATAGCGAACAGAATAGGGAATCGTGGTCCGTATAGTAATAGAGGCTAGATTAGAAATAGCGATCCGTACAGTATAGAGGATAGACTAAAAATAGCGTTTAGACGTCACGCTACTTTCTACTTATGTGTTTCTCCCATGGTCACGTGATACACTTAATTCAATAATGGGGTCGCCTGCGGCACTTTATTTCTATATGACACGAAAAAGGCCTGGTAGATATTTTGCATAAGAATGCAGAAGGAGTGATGCTAGATCCGTGAAATCTGGCATACATTAATTTCAACGCTTCTGATTAATAACTGCATTGTCTATTTCTAGGTACATCACATCTGACTGCTTGAAGAAGACTTCAAAAGTCAATAAAGAATTCTCTTGAAAATGGACTAAGTTTGGTATAGTGGTATTATCAAGTACCTGCAGGAAAAAAGGTTTAGATCCCAAGGACATTCATGCTGCCATGGTTGCTACATTAAGGGATGATCCTCCAGTTTTATTAACTTTATCAAAAGTGGGTAGCTGAATGTATGTGGGGGGAATGGAGAGTCTTGAAGATGACCCAATGTCTGGACGTTCTTCAACTTCCACCACAGAGGAAAACATTGATTATGTTTACCATATGGCGATGAATGACAGGCGATTGTCTATAAATCAAGTAGCCAATGTTATTAGCATATCAAAAGAGAGAGAGAGAGAGAGAGAGAGAGAGAGAGGGAGAAAGAGAGAGCGAGAGAGAAAGAGAGAGAGAGAAAAAGAGAGAGAGAGAGTTGAGAGTTTGGCATGATGAAGGTTTCTGCTTGACAGGTGTCACGTCTTCTCAAGCATGATCAAAAGCGCACCAGGCTGATCACATGACGAGTATATCTGACATTGTTTGAAACTATTCAGCTGGTTTTATTGAACGTTTTCTTACCCAGTATGAGTGTTTGGTTCATCTGAGAGAGAGAGAGAGAGAGAGAGAGAGAGAGAGTGAGAGAGAGAGTATATATGCAGTAGAAACATCCTTCCTCACCTGCTCCAAAGAAGTCCAAGGTCGCTTCATCTGCAGGGAAGATAATGGGCGCAGTTTTTTAGTATGCAAAGGGCATTGTGTTTATTGACTCTCTTTAAAAGGAGAAATAGACTCTCTTTAAAAGGACCACCCAATCAATACTAAGCCAACTTGCTGCGGCAGTTAAAAAAGGCTATCAAGATCAAACATATAGGGAAATGTTTCATTAGAACAATGCACCAGCACACAAATAGTTGGTTTTAATATCCGCTGTGCGTGAGTGTAGCTTTGAATTGGCTGATCACTCTCCCTGTTTTCCTGATTTGGCGCCATCTGATTATCATCATTCAGATTATGCGTTACTTCTCAGAAACTGTAACTAAAGTCTGTAGAGCATAGTTGGGGTGTGAACCACAGGTGGGCTCTGGGGTGTTCAAAAGAGAAAAATGTACCTGAGCAGGCGTCTGCAATAGGGATTGTCTAGCCACCATAGAGCTCGGAAAGAGAGTAAACGGTCATTATTTATGTATGGAGGAAAGCCGTGCACAATATTAAGGGACACTTTGAACAGAACCGTGTTGCACATGAACAAAATCAAAAGAGATTTTCGTATGGGTTTTGATGTTAACTTGCTTGAAAATGTTGCCACAGCGTTTGCTCTGACGTGTAATGAATGCCGTCGAGTCTATTTAAGTAAAGCAGACCTAAAAATCACCCAAGACGCCACACACAGGGTGAAGTTATTCATAATTCGTTACGTGTCATTTATATAAAAACTACTGAAAATGATGCCAAACGTTGCCACATCTATGCAAGAGAATGTAAGATTGTAGCAGGACTGAAAAGACACACCCGCGATACCCATATTTGGGAATGGATCAAGCGATGTCTTTGCTTGTAATCGTGTCGCCGAATTCTATCTATCTATCTATCTATCTATCTATCTATCTATCTATTTCAGCCTAATTCAGCAGAGAATGTTTTGGAAATGTTTATTAATTTCAGCCTCGGTTAAACCAAAAAATTAGGTGCACAAATATTTGTTGAGTCAATCTTTCAAGTGGAAGTAGTATATATGCATGTTTGCGCTAAAAATCAGCGATCGAAATCAAGAATAAGACACGGAAACTGATAGAAAATAGGTATTTATTCTCTCAAGCACGAATCTATTACAATGTCTCCCCGAAACACACAGTCAGTGGTTTTTCAAACGATCTGTTTGAAGAACAAATAAAATTAACTTTAAATAAAATGAATAACAACAGAGATGTATGGTGTGTATCGTCAGTGGTAGTATATTTGCAGCAAAGCGGTCGACCCTGTTTTATGCAGGTGAATTGGGATGCGGAACTTCATTGGTCCACGGCCTACATCCACCTCTCACGCATGACTCCGAGAAGTCTCATGGGCACTGCGTCGGAAACATCCAGATCAACGGCATCGACTTTCCGTTTAAACTGTGTGAGATGAACCAGCTGGGTTTCTCTATTCGACCAGTGAAGAGGAACACCTGTCATCAATCCACCTGTGCCGAGCGGCCATCAGCTAGTCGTCTGCTGCGCCTCAGAAGTTAATGGATTTACAAGTAGGAAGAGGAACTTCTGAGAAGATGGACGGGGTAACCTCAATATCCACCGGGCAAAAGGAACCGGTAAGCCATTAAAGTATTTTGCTTTGAATGTCACCATGAAGCACAATGAATGAATCACTTTAAATGGAATAACAAAAATAGTATAATAGGCATTTTGTATTGATGCAAAAGGCATAATAAATATATACAAACCGAAATAGCTGCGATTAATATATGTCGGGAAACAGGGCCAAATGATAGAAAAAAAAAAAAACGGAAAGGTGTAACAATAGACACTACGGCCAGAAAAAGAATAACATTTTCAATTTTTTTTTCATATCACTATAATTTAAGCACTCTAAAATATTTTTTATTAAAATTTATAAAAGTTAATACGAGGTCCCGTTTGTTATGTAAATTCATTGTAAATAGATCCACTCCGCGGAAGACAAAACAAATATATTCATAAGATGTGTTTTAAAATGTAAAAATAATATTTTTTAAAGTTCAGAATCCGGTGTCCGTAACCGATAGTAATACCCCCTAATTTGTTAGCGATATCCTCAAACTCAACACGGAGGCGGGGGGTTATACTACCCTGGGTCAAGAGGGTGGCTGCTGGAAGACCCTATGTGTGGCAACAGGATTCTACCCCATGTCACACAAGAAGGAGAACTCAGTCATGGCTGTCGGACAATTTTTGAGAATACATCACTCTTTACATCTGGCTACCTAACTCCCCAGACTCTATCCCACTTAATTATTGTGTGTGATCGCGACACCAAAATTCTTTGTGACACCAAAGATAACCTGAAGGCAAGGAGTTCACCAACTTAAACAAGAAGACCATCCAGAAAAAATACATGAGATTTCGACATCGTTTGGAGGCTGTGGTCGAAGCCAATGTCGCTTTTATTAAATAAATTTACTTTTTAGTATTTCAAGAGATTTTTGTGGAATTTTAGTAAATATATCTGTTAAAATGAGATTATTTTCATTTTTTTTGCAATTTAGACGACAATTTATCTATTGCATACTGTATACATCGGACAAACTACTACAACACTGTCACGTCGACTAACATAGTATTTATAAGAGGAATCCTACACGTTGCATATAGTGTCATCGTATTCTTAGATACTTGTAAACTACAAAAGTCTGAAACGCTTGAAACCATAATAATAAAACAAAGAACCAAAGAGTACATTAGTTAAAATTATTTTCCCGCTTAGAATTGAAGTATTGAATATATTCAATAATTAATAAACATTCAGACATAATCTACAATTGTTGGAAGCAATCTGCAAAAGACGTCATCAGCATGATGAAAGATAATTTAAATTTATTAGATTCTAAATAAGAAAAATACCGTGAATGAAAAACAAACATATCAATTTTTTTTACTTGAATTTGAAATAATTAATTTAGCAGAGGACGGGGAGTGGGATACTAAAATCTAAAGGCCTATTGGGATAGTTAAAGATGCCTTCTAAATCTAAGCAAAGTATTAAGAAACAGAAAACTTTCGTTAGAAATAAATAAAAAAGTACTGAACTGTTATGTAATATAATGATTTTCTAAGCCCGGCTTAGATGTGGCACAAAAGTATGCGGCACCCAGTGAGGATCGAACTCACCTCTAAGTCGTAATTGATCTAGCAAGACAAGCTTTCTAACCACGTCGAGGTGCCCCAATCCTCCTATATAGTAGTGAATGCTGAAGAATATCCTCATAGAGGAAGATACTTGAAGCAACAGAAGTGTGGTCTTGCAGGAGGATGTTGAGAATGCTATCGATCGAACATGTGAGCAACGACAGAGTTTTAGAGACAATGGAAATAAAAATTGAACCTGCTTAACAACATGAAGAAAAAGTTGAAATTTCTACTGCACATAATGAGGAAAGGGGACTTAGAAAATTTGATACTCACTGGATAGATTAAAGTCAAGAGGGACAGAGGAAAACAAAATGTAACCTAAATAGAGGGTTTGAGTAAATGGATGGCGGAGCAAGTTATAGGAAAGATAACGAAAAGATATTTATTAAGAGCTAGAAAAGACAAGAAATTGTGGAGAGCCATGATCACCAACATCTTCAAGGGACACAACACAAAGAAGAAGAAGAAGAAGAAGATGAAGAAGAAGAAGAAGAAGAAGAAGAAGAGTCTATTTCTTCAATTGCTAACCACGTCAATTGTTTCTTCGTTTAATATTATTTGATATTCACTGGATGAAGAACAGAAGAAAACAACACAATACCTAAATAGAGAACTTAAATAAATGAATGGTGGAGCAAGTTTTAGGAGATATAAGGGACAGGAAATTGTGGAGAGCCATGACAGCCAAAATCCTGATGGGACACGACACATAGAAGAAGAAGGGATTTAAACATTCAAACAAATCTCGCATGTTTGAGGCCATTAAACCAGACACCATTGTCGTTTAAACACACACACAAAGAAAAACAAAAACAAACTCATGAGAAAGTACCTTAGAAGAACTTATAATTACAATGAGAACATATAATTCTTTTTGCTGAAAATAACCAGTGGTGATTGAAGGTGCTATACCTACGTATCATTAATACAAATACAGGGGCCAAACAGCCGTTATATTATAGGAAAACAAGATAACTTACTAAAAAGTTGTTATAACAAACATTGTCAGTGATCGTTGATTTAATGAAAAATTGTTGCACGCGAAACAAGATACTGTTGATGTCGTTGTTGTTGTAGTTGATGTTGTCGTTGATTGATTGAGTGAGAGGTAATCCCCTTAAATCTCCGACAAGAACATTGAATGGTCGGAACAATCTTGATTCTTCCTTGGATACTTAATTCATCTAATCTTCCTTCTGGTGTTTTTGGCATTTTCCCAAAGGTACTAAGTATTACAGGCACCGCCCTAACTCTCGGGTTCCACCCGCTTCCTACTTTCCATACGGGAGAGTTTTGTATGTTATTATTATTATTATTATTATTATTATTATTATTATTGTGTGCTTTATAAAAAAATAATATTGCGTACAATTATTCTTATGTACGCAAACAAAAAAAGAAAGAAAAGAAAAAGAATAAAAAGAAAAAAGAATAAAAGAAAAAAGAAAAAGAAAAAAAATAAAAAGAAAAAAGACAAAAAAAATAAAAAATAAAAATAAATAAAAAAAAAGCAAAAGAAAAAGAAAAAAATAAGCAGACATTTTAGATTGCCAAGACAGCAATAACTGAAACATGACGTAACCAGGAAGGTAGCCGTTGCATTAATTGTGTCTTTATGAAGATGAGATGCAAGTTTGAATCTCAACTTAGGCTTATTCCTTATTTCCAATCCATGTTGCTGACAAACAACCGAATAATGAGAATCTGACAGTTGCGACAAAAAGCAGATGAAATGAAGATGACAGTTGTCGAAAAACGAAAAATAACACACATTTTTTGTAGATTTATGTTGTCTAATGATAATAAGAATATGCGTTGTGGTATAATGGATGATGGTTAGAATGGAGAAATCGAACAGCCGAGTTCGAATTCAAGGTGGTTTGGTTGCATTCATTTACACGCAAATACTCTTGAGAAAAGTATGAATCCATCACTACTCAGCGCAGCTATGTGTTGAATAGCAGGAAAGACTGGATGCTGTAGCTTTGGTTGGCAGCCAGTCTACCGCAGAAAGAAATGGGAAGCTACTGCGCGAAAATCTTCTGCGTTGTCAGTCATGAATCGGAAGAATCATGATCGCCCAAACCGCGTATCACGTAATGGCACTTAACTGACTGAAGGATAATAAAGGAAAGGCAGTGGAAGATTTAAATTTACAACTACGATTTCTTGAATAATCATATGCCAAATCAGTAACGCACATCAAAGAACAGACATTTTAGCATCTATATTGATTTTGGAGCAAACACCGAGAGGGACACTGCTGTATCGGAGATGTCCGACAGCAGTATTTACGGATATTGGGATAAATCTCTTTATAGCGGGGCAAATGAACAAGAATAAAGTATGCAAGATGATTATCAATACCAAAATTATGAGTTGATTTTACTCTAGAAAATGTTCAACTTCTAAAACTCAGCTATATTTATGCAGTATATTTTTGGTTAGTCAGTTCATTTAAGCGGTCATATTCCGTGTCAAGAACGATAGCAATTGTACAATAGTGTAACTGTATAGACTTAGTTAAAAAGCGAAACACGTCATTAAAACTATCAAGGGGTCCATCTTCCCTGAGCTAGAAACAAAATTCTCCATGTGATTTTACCAGTTTCAAAGATCACCCAAAACCGTGCATTTGGGAGACTAAGTAAAGTATATATTCATCCGTAACAATTGTATCTTTACTGATTTTATTATGTCTATACCAATCCTATACTTGGATATATATATATATATATATATATATATATATATATATATATATATATATATATATGCTTTCTAAACATATATGGGAAATTAAACAAAAAACAAATCACACCAGAAATATAAGAGAACCAGAATAATCCTACAACAATCAATCCAAAAACATAAAACTTTGTATGAAGGAGAAAATATCTGTAACTAGCAGCATGGCCCGGCGTTGCCCGTGCTTGATTCAAAAATCGTACAACTCATTCAGCAATCGCTATCACTTGACTTAAAATATTTTTGCCCTTCCTTGCCTTTAAACGAGTGCCCTTTGCCGTGCTGATGTTGATACACGCCTTACTTCTCGCACTGCGAATTCTTTCTATGCTCTAAACTAAACATTAAATCTGTTACGAAAAAAGAACTAAACAAAATGAACACAAAACGATCAGCTTTAAAAAAAGGACACATAACTGGAAAAACCGAATGAAAAAAGAATGTTAACAACAAATACTTTTTCACACCCAACACAGTTCTGCGGAATCAGAATCAACGTTGAGTTTAAGCAAGCGAATGAGCCAATTGGAGTAAAGTGCCATGCAGATTTAAATTTTTCCCACTTATGAACGATAGCTGCTATCGATTTTGTTTTGCATGCTAGCATGTTAGTTAACATTCGTGTCAGTCAGCTGTTGGCTCTCACGCTGGCCAGTAGAATCTTCCTGCCTATTCGTGGCAGCTAGCTATAGGCTCTCACTCTGGCCAGTATAAACTGGCCGCAAACTACATGAAAACTGCCGTAGAAGCATGAAAAAATCGATTATTTCGGCCTACTTAGCAAGAATAATAAACTGAAAAATATACTAAAAACAACCAAAATAATTAAAAGTAAACGCCAATCTAAAAACCTAAAACACATATTAACCTCATCTAAATTTAACCAACACACAATACAGGGAGTCACAAAATGCAACAAAAAAAAGATGTGGGGTTTGTGACATCATTATAGAAGGAAACCCGTACACTTTTGAAAACCCCAAAACGACAATCATAATATATAAGAATTTAAACTGCAACTCCAAAAATGTGATTTATGTACTTAAATGCACAAAATGTAAGAATTCATATATAGGTATCAGCCAACAACTGAACAACAAGGTCTACACAAAAGCAACATAAAATTACCAGACAACAGAAAACTTTTTGTATCACAACAAATGTAAGTAGGGTAAATTTAAAATGATGCCAATATATCAAACAGACAATTATTCTTACCTACAAATACAAGAAAAAAACTTCATAAACAAATTTAAACCAGAACTAAATAGATCATAACCCCACACGCAAAAGCCCACAACATGCAAACATAGTGACCAAATAGAGTGATCAAATCACTCACATGCATGCACGTACGCTCACATGCAGGTATCTGTGGATCACGAAAATATATATATATATATATATATATATATATATATATATATACACATGTTGACAAAAGCAAGGAACTACTCACGGGCACGTACACAAACCCCACACAACTTAGGAAGTACGTGTGTATGTATGTACGTATATATCTGTGTATGTGTGCGTGTATGTTTGTAACTTGGGAAGTATGTGTATGTACGTATGTGTGTATATATATGGGTGTATATACTGATTCTTTGTAATGGGACAGTATGCGTGTGTGTGTTTGTGTTTGTGTATGTGTACAAATGTGTTTACAAATTCCTCGTAGTGAGACAGTGTGTATGTATGGAGAGGGAATATACACATATATAGACGCAAGCTGATAGAAACACACGAAGATGGAAATAGATCTAAGAACACACAGGAGTTATTAAAAGATAAGAATGCCGATAACTACTTCATCATTTCTCGGACCAATCTTAATTCTTATATAACCTTCGCGCAGAAATTTTCACTGCCAGTTCAAGAAAGACATTTGAGTCACTAACACAAACAAAAGATGATGTCACATATCGATAATATTTAACATAAAAAAAACATAAAGGAGAAAGAATTAATTATTTTTTCATAATATGTGGATACCTCCACAGTTTGCCTGATCACGATCACGAGACCGGAAAACACGTGTAGCAAAATTATGGAAAATAGAGCCTAATATTAAAAAAAAAAGACATCCGTATTATGATCAAAAACGTTTGCGGTTTCTCTCTTCTTTTTAATATATATATATATATATATATATATATATATATATATATATATATATATATATATATATATAT
>OZ010580.1:12293352-12345852 GCA_963932145.1 Acanthosepion lycidas | reverse complement strand
GTTTTTGAAACATGAGAACTCTTATGTAGCAATGGAATCATATTTTTAAAAAATAATTATATATATATATATATATATATATATATATATATATATATATATATATATATATATATATAAAGATTAATAGAATCTTATGGATAGACACAGACAAAGGCAGAAACATTACTTCGATTTTACATTATAAATGTTGTCCCTGAAATGCACACTATTTATTCATTTTGAATGAAGCGATTTCCTTTCCCTGTTACAAATCGATCCATTCACATTTATATCATCATAGTGTTTCGGCCACACTACCCTGCGGTTCTCTTCAGATATCCGTCGCATCCATTAAAATTTATAGAGTATAAAAGCAATGTTAAACCTCATCTAGTTGCTTTAATATTATGAGTGCACTCGCTGGTTCAGACATTACAGAGATATGCCCTAGCTCGTCGTATGGAGGGGAACATCATAAGGAAGAACTGAAGAATTTCGTGTTGTGAAATTTCGTCGGAAGGACAACGAGTAAAAAGAGTGGAAACAACTCCCCCTCAAGTGAAAGAATCGCTTTTATATTTGCAGAAGGCAACCATATATGAAAAGAAAGGAAACTGAACGAACTCTCCGGCATAGTAGTAATGGAATACAAGAAGAAAGAACTATAAAAACTGTAAGAAGAAAGAATGCGAAAAAAGATCGCCCAGAATATGAGTTACGTACTGGGAATGTCAAAATCAATCTGATTCAGATATCTAATTATCTAAACATTAAATTTGAACATGTGCAAGCCAGGGAAACTTATTAAAACAGATGGAAAGTGCGACACGGAAATCCCAAGGTGCATTGGAATAGCGAAAGATGCTTCCAAAAAGCTAAGCAAAGAATTAAGAAAGATGAATGAGTACTGAACTATTATTTAATATCACTCCTTCTATATAGCAAGCTTGTCTCGTGGGATCAATTACGACTGATTAGTAAGTTCGATTTTCACTGGGTGCTCCATACTTGCGGTCTTGTAAATCACTATTCTCAGTAAAGCCTGGGCACTTTAACGTGGTGTAAAGATTAGCCAGCTTGTCTCGCTAGAACAGGTACGACTGAATAGTGAGTTCGATCCTCACTGGGTGCCCCATACTTTTGGCCTCGTGTCGCATCTAAACTACGCTTGGAAAATTACATGATTATCAAGCGTGGCCACTTACGACTGATTAGTGAGTTCGGTCTTCGCTGGGTGCTCCATAATTGCGGCCTTGTGCCACGTCTAAGTTACGCTTAGTAAGTAGTTGCACCTGTCTGGGTCCTAGCTATGGGCAAATAGTGAACACTCAAACAAAAGTCAACAGTACATTTTTATAATAAAATGACCAATAGATTTTTATTGCAAAATGAGAATCAATACAACAGTAAAAAAAAATATAAAAATACATTTTTATAGTAAAATTACCAATAATACATTTTATTATCTACAAAATATATATCTAAAAAAACATAACTTTACCCTGAGAGTATAAAATTACCTTCAAGTTATCTATAGTTGAAAGCATGAAAAACCATGCGGGATATTGAGATTTTGGCATTAAATAATCCAAAGAGACTAATAGCGATTTTCCAAGCGTAGCTTAAATCTGGCACAAGCCCGAAATTAGGGGGTACCGATTGAGGATCGAACTCACTACTCAGTCATAATTGCTCTAGCAAGACAAGCTTGTTAACCATTGCACCGCCCAGAGTTGTCCACCTGAAGAGCTTGATATGCCGTTAATGAATATGAAACAACGAACTTACTAAATGGCTATTCTGTACGAACTTAGGGTGCTTCGATGTGGTGTAATGGTTAGCATGATTGTCTCTCTAGATTAATTGCAACAGGGTAGTGAGTTTGACTCTCACTAAGCGCTCCGTACGTTCGGCCTTATACCACGTCTAAGCTACAGTTAGAAAATCATCACCTCAAGGGGCAAGATTGAATAAAAAGAAAATTTCTTAAACATCTTCGGTAATAAATCAGTTACGATATACGCAGTTGATTTTAGTGCATTCTTTAGGATCACTTCAAGTCGAAACTAGCTGCTTTATGAAAGATTGAAGGCAAGCATTGTGTCAAGTAAAAATTATGGGTAATTTCATTTCATTCAGCGTCAAACAACTGCAGCAAAAAATTAGAGATGGCACCTTAGAGTGAAAATGTATTTTCAAATTTTGTTTTAATGTATTCTGCAGCTTGCTTTGCGAATTAAGTCGGTCATTCGAAAAAATTTCAATCTATGTTTAATATTTTTTTGTTCAATAATATTTTTGTTTTGTTTCGTCTACTCGCTTCCATATTTTGTTTATTATTTATGGCCGTTCTCTGAAACTTCACTTTTGGATCAGAATAATGACTTGCAAAAGATTAAGACGACCAAGGAAAGAAAACAACGTCGATAGATGTTAATTAATAATCAGTTTTTAAAAAGGAGAAACGCTTAACAGCATTCGCAGCTTCGGTTCAGGAATTGGGGCAACCGATAAGGCATAAGAAGAGAAAAGAGGCGGAATTTTAATCAGTCAGGCGATTCGTTTATTTTATTTTATTTTCGATAAAGAGTGAAAGACAGTGGTCTTTGTAACTAGTGAAGTAAAACCCATAATTTACTTGAGAGAAATATTCCTGTTCTACGACACTTTGATTAGTGATCTCTTAAGTGATGTGGATCAATAAATTTTTTCCCCTTTATATTTCAATTAAGTAATAGAATTCACCTTCGCATGAAGATTGGCGGCAGATTACCACCGTTACATGAGAAAAAGATGAATCGCTTGATTATTGGTCAGAAAGGTACGGTATATTACGTTTAAAACATGTAGCTCATTTAAATTTGAAATTGCGAATTCGGTGAAAGAGAGAGAGAGAGAGTGAGTGGGAGAGAGAGGAAGAGAGGAAGAGAGTGAGAAAGAGAGAGAGGGAGAGCGAGTGGGAGAGTTAGAGAGAGAGAGAATGAGAGAGAGAGAAAGAGAGAGTGATAGAGAGAAAGAGAGAAAGAGAGAGAGAAATAGAGAGAGAGGGAGAGAAAAAGAGAGAGAGTGGGAGAGAGAGTGGGAGAGATAGTTAGAGAGTTAGAGAGAGAGAATGAGAGAGAGAGTTAGAGAGTTAGAGAGATGGAGAGAAAGAGAGAGAGTGATAGAGAGAGAGAGGGAGAGAGAGTGAGAGAGATAGTTAGAGAGTTAGAGAGAGAGAGAATGAGAGAGAGAGAGTTAGAGAGAGAGTTAGAGAGATGGAGAGAAAGAGAGAGAGTGAGAGAGAGAGAAAGAGAGAAAGCGAGGGAGACAGAAGGAGAGAGAGGGAAAGAGAAAGAGAGAGAGAAATAGAGAGAGAGAGAGGGAGAGAGAAAGAGAGGGAGAGAGAAAGAGAGGGAGAGAGAAAGAGAGGGAGAGAGAGAGGGAGAGATACAGATACAGAGGGAAGAACGGAAAGTCGGAGGTAAGGGAGAGTTAATATATATTATCGATCTTGCAATACAACTGTTACTGTGACGTAGAAACTGACATTTTCTTTCACAGTTCCATGGTTAAAGCGTTGGCCTAGTAACGTCGAGGAAAGAAAAATAAGTCTCTTTAAACAGCTTACATTAGTGATTTCCAAAACCGCCATCTAGCAACCGCCATCTTAGCTTCCAAGTCACATGGTTAGCACTCCTATATATCAACGTAAATAACGTTGAATAAACAACATGAAAATATTGAGTAAACATCGTAAACACATTGTATATATCAACGTATGTATGAACGTTCGTCTAATAACGTTGTGGAAAGAAAAATAATTGTTTTTAAATGGCTGTTTAGTGGTTTCCAAAACTTTTCTTGCAGCTGCGACGTTAGCTTCCAGGTTACAAGATTAGTACTCCTATATAAAGAGAGATTTGGTGGGGGTAGGGTCGGCATAGGTGCATTGCAAATTTCAAGCAGCAACTTGTACTGTAAACACACAAGCATTTCGACTTTTCGTACATGCCAGACGAACATCCGTAGTTATATCGCTACAATTACAAACCAAGAGCGTTCGTGCCTGTAAATACTGGAGCTCTGAATTTGACTTAAATCCATTTAAAATGAACAAGATAAGAAAATTCGGACATTTAACTTCGTATCATAAAATAAAAATACTAAAAAAATGCAGAATAAAACAATGCTTTCTTCATTAAATTATGTTCATTTTATTTTTTTCGAAGCAGATGTGTCCTTTAAGATGTAAGAGAAATTTATTTTAAAGGTTAGTTACAAATCAAAATTCTACAAATTCTAACGCTATTTTGCTACCCACTGGATCTTTCCACCACCTTGTGTGGTGGGGAACTAGCCACATTAGCAATCCTAGGTTAAGATGTTAACTTGTCTTTCATATTTGATGAGTAATAAAGTTCAAAGAAAATTAAAATTTAGAAAACGTCGAAAATTGCATTTTTTCTAGAGCTGACGTAGAATATAAATGTAATAGCGTAGACCGTATCATCTAGCAACAAGAAGACCTCATCACCAAGAAGGGGGTGGCAGCTGTTTGCCTATCAAACACTAATAGAGAAAACCTCTAGTGGGAAGCGCCAATGACCTGATTATACAAAGGAGCAGATAGGTTTAAGTTGTTAGTAGTTTGTAATAATTTCTGAGTTTTCTTCTCAATCACGTCTTACAATTTGACGAAAAGATGAAAATCGAAAAACACAGAGTTGGTTGATTTGGGTGATATTCATTCCCCACTCAATATTTACTTTAGCTCCCCATACTCCATAAATTGCGTATAATTGTTAGTATTTAATAATATCTCAGTTTCACATTTTAGTATTTAATAATTTCTCAGTTCCCGTTTTTAATATCTAATAATTTCTCAATTATTGTAATAATTTCTTATTTTCTCCCAAACTATCCTCACGAATTGTTTAAGATAAAAAATGAATAGTGTTTTTTTTTCTCAACATTCATCTTTTCTCGGTAATGAAACTAAAGGAAGAAATTGCTTTCAAGATAAAAAAAAAGAAGTCATATAGAACTTTATGTTGCTTTTCTTAGTAAAAAAAATGTTAAATGCTTGTAAATTTTCTGGGGGCTTTGCTCGTGGAACTGGTGCAATGGGTAGCGTCTCCGAATGAGAAATTGATGAGCTGAGTTCGAATCCTGTTAAGTTTGCCACATTCACTTACACGCAAATGTAACCGATAAAGGTATGAATTTATCTCCCCAACAACTTATAAAAAATATAATTATCAGTATTTAATAATTTAATATTAATATAAATGATTTTTAGTATTTAATAATTTAAAATGAATATAAATGAAACCATTCACTTTTAAAACGGGAAACCACTCCACTCTTAGGTCTAATAACGTTCAAACAGTATGACTTGTACCTGGAAAAAAAACAAAAACATTGTTATCCTAAAAAAAAAACTGTTAATGCAATATTCATAGACAAGAAAATAAAAATTATTCCTACTATCCCCCTCAACAAAAAAGGGTTTTATATAATTCACAATGGGTTGATAAATCGTAAAAACAAATAAATCAATCTCACCCCCAATCAAATTGACTTTAAATTTTTTATCAGCTTGTAATCAGTATCTGCCTATATTTCTGAGATGAGGTATTATGTACACTATTTACATTATTCGGACTATTGTCCTCATCTTTGCCGCCATATTTATTACAACGTTTCGGCCTTTCAGTATCTGCCTATATTTCTGAGATGAGGTATTATGTACATTATTTATATTATTCGGACTATTGTCTTCATCTTTGTCGCCGTATTTATTACAACGTTTAGGCTTTTGTACGCTCCGGCCTTCTTCAGGTGGTTGGAATGTCGAACTGAACCCTTTATTTCGCCCACTGGGGTAGACTGTTCTAGTTCCACGTGCCATGTTTAATGAATGTCAGTTATCAGTCATCTCCTGTTAATTTCCCTCTGAAGGTTCTCCACTGCCTTAGTCGGGTATTGAACTCACACTCTTTGGGTCCTGACACTGGATCTAAGTTTGTAATCCCCTCTCGACTTCTTCCAAGCTCGTTAATTTGATTAAAATCGAAAATTAATGATGGGTTTATGTTGTTAATATCTATCTTTCTCCTCTTAGTATTTACTCGTTAGTGAAGATAAGAGAGACTTTTGCTTTAAAATTTACCAAGATTTAAGGAAATATCATTTAGAAGTTTAACTAAGTTAAAACTTACGATTAATATTCTTATTTTCTCCTCTTTTGTCAGATGGTCGTCGATGAAACTATCTCCCTTACTCCTCCCCGGAGAGTGTGATGAGAAATTGTTAGCGATTATGTAGAAAACCTACTAAAGGGCGGAATAACCATTGGGAAAACTACAACCAGCTAACTGGAGATGCTACATCATATAATATCACCGCTGAGAAAACAATGGGAAACCATTCCACTCCCAGGCTTAATAAAGTTCATGACACGAAGCAAATATAAGGTATCTACAAAGGATAATTGTGTAGAGCTATGAAGGAACACGGCTTACACACCTGGTTTATATATTATGATAATGTGTGACGATAATGAAAATGTAGCTTTATTAAAGTTATAAACGGACATGAATTTAAACGCGCTCCTAGATTGGCATCTAGGCCCCGCCCTTTTACCGTTGGAATAGCTAAATGCAACCGCCACTTGTACTCCAACAGTTTTTTTCTCGCACTTCTCACCTGTGGAACTTCCATCTGTTTACTTGCTTCACGGATGACTACAATCTTCAGAAATTTAAATGCGACATCAATCGCCACCTTCTGTGTTCTTGAATCCCGTTCATCTTTTGTCCTTTTCTCAATACTCAATATTCTCAGTCTTCTGTTTCACTTTCACACCCTGTAAAACCCTGTTCATTAGTGTCATTCCCGCCTTGCTTGGGGTGAAATGATGAAAAAAAGAAAACTATAAAACAAGACAATTATTTATTCCTGTTTTGATGGTAAATCTGATCCAATGGATATGGTTTAATTAACTTTCTTTATTTCATTTATATATGTCGTGTCCTTTCAAGACGTAGGCGATCTTCAGCAAGTTTCTTCCCTTTGCATCCTTCCCCAGATCACGTTCTGTCATCCATTTGCTCAAGCTCGCCAGGTATGTCACGCGCTGCGTTCCCTTGTCTATCTCTTCCTCTCTTCGACCCGTGAGTATCAGATTCTCCAGACCCTCCTTTCAACAGCTGATCTAAAAGATGATATGGAATCTGTTGTTAACTGGGGCACGGAACGACTTGTAAATTTTAACCCCTACAAAATGAAACCATTCACTTTTAATCGTCTGAGAGAACCTTTTTTGTCTTCCATCAGTAAGGCTATTCTTAACATCCCGGTGAGTGATTCATTCCCTTCCCGGGCGGGTTAACGTTTTCCGCTGACACGAAGTGGAAATATTTTATTGAATCAATTGCTAAGTCTGCTTCTAGCAAAGTTGGTTCAAGGTGTCGTGATAGACAATTTCTCTAACCAGAATCTATCTTGCATATTTTTAAGTCTACCATTCATCCATGCAATGAATATTGCTTTCACATCTGGTTCTGTTGCATATTTAGAGATTATTGATGAAATGCAAAGAAAAATCTGCAATATTATCGTTCCAGACCTGGCATCTAGGCATCATTCATTTTCTCATCACCATAACGTAGCTTCGTTGTGCCTTTTCTATAAATATTATCATGGTAATTGATCTGATGTGCTTTTCTATTTGATATCACGGGTTTAAGTGCAGTGCTAGATTGACGGTGAGGTTTCATCATTTTACATTTGAAATGCCGAGATGTAATCGTTTCTTTTCTTTTACTTCTCGTTTGTACAACTTTCTTACGACCTCTTGCTTTCCAATCAACTTTGATCTTCAAAAAGGTAAATACACCATCAATCGTTATCTTTTGTCTTTTTAATTCATGTTCTTTTATTGTTCTCTCTTCTTCCTTTAATAATATTTTCCATTTGATCATATTCATTTACACTCGGATGATTTATTGGCTTTCTTTGGGTGAAATTATTAAAAAAAGTTCTTGGATACAATGCATAATGATAATAACAATGTAATTGTATTGTTCTAAGTTATCAAATAAAATGACATAAAGTTCTTGAGTATATTCATTTTGCATAGTCTGCATCAAACATTTGTGATAGAAACTTGTGGCTCTCAGTGATAGAATTCAATTTTGAACTGAATACATATGTGATGCTTTAATAGACTTTTTAAGTATTTCTTTGTTTTTGTTTTTTGATATAAAATTTTAGTTGAATAACGTTTAAGCTTTAGAAACTTTGCCAAGATTTAAAAGATATATTAGTCCACTATTCCGCTCAAAAGTTTCGAAATTGCATAAAGGTACAACTCATTGTAAATCAATATAAAGCAAAATTTTGCGAAGGAGAGAAGTGTTTGGTGCTTCAAAGATTTTGTGAACTTTGGATGACAATTCCCAGAGCCTTTGGTTTTGAATGACCTTTTTAGTATGACTTTCTCAAAGTGCCTATTTGGGACCATGATTTGTGAAATTATTTTCTGATCATCAATTGAAAAGTTATTTTTAATCTCTTATCTATATCTATAATTCTCAAAATGCGTGTATGTATATATGTATGTATGTATGTAAGTGTGTGATCGGATGTTGTTTATGTATTTCTACAGTTTTCATCCAATTTTGATTAATTTTTTTGTTTGTTTGATAGATAATTACCCAGTGCCGATTTTGAGTTCAAATTGTTGGCGACAATGGCTCTCCACTACTTTCTGCCCATTATAACTCTCAGCACCGTTTTACTATTTACTATCTGTTCTTGGATATATATCTTTAAAAAATTCATAAAAATAAATACTTTAAATGATTACAATAATATTTATTATTATACAGTTCCCTTTTCAGCCCCCCCCATTCAAATTGTTAAACCCTCAGTTGCGCCCAAATGTTGTGAATAATATTGATTTTTGGGTGGGATAACTTTAAACTTAAATTGCTCCAATTGAACGGTAAAAATTCACAGTAAGGAAAGACCCGGTCAAAAACTGGCTATACTATTATTTTATATTTATTTTCGATTTCAGAAGCTGTGTTTCACTTCACACAAAGATTATATTTAAGCTTCAAATGGGCATTTATTTTTTCTTAACATTTAAAGTGACCAAACCCAATCAAGGCCATTTTTTTAAATTTAGAATATTGTATTCTGGAGTAGGAAATCTAAAGCTAATGGCGGGAAATGTTTGTTATTTCGAGATTCAGCACCCTAAAGCGGTTCAAATTTAACACAAATATTCATGCACTATCGAACAAAAATGTAGGCCTGTGAAATTTATTCTGAATATGATACCTTTTTGTTATCTGGTGACGATCATATGTCTCCAAGAATATCGCAAACACAGTTTGGCTACAAGTAAAAATGTTTTGAATTATATTATGGAGTTGTTCCAGCTCGTGAAATGTTTGAGATTTATGCTGTTGATCGCTTAAGCAACGGGAATTTCAATATTTTCTTGAATATATAGTCTTCTAGTGAACCAATAAAATGATCGTGAGATCAAAGCAGATTAATCAGCCTTTTCAATCAATAACACCCCAAAAGTAACGTCACTAAAAATTACTTCGTTTTCGTTGGAGACCCCCCCCCCAAAAAAAAAACAAAACAAAAAAAACAAAAAACAAATACTTTGTTCGTTATTAAGTTAAAATTCGGGTATTATGAATCAGCTAATCAACATATATTATTAAAGTTCGATCTGTTATCATTAGAAAAAGAGAATAATGCAAAGAAATATATGCTTGTAAAATATTCCACATCAAGGAACTATCATGGTAATAATCTTTGTATATGGCAGTGAATGCTAAACAGTTTTCTCACAGATGAAGCGGATACTTGAGGCAGCTAGAATGTAGTTCTACTGAAGGATGCTGAGAATACCATGGATGAATATGTGAACAATGCGGAAGTATTAAAGGAAATAGGGACGCTTAAAATCAGTAAAAAAACATTTGAAATCTCTCAAACACATAATGAGGAAAGAAGGTTTGGAGAAATTGACATTCGCGGGACAGGCTGAAGGCAACAAGAACAAAGGGAAACCGATAACTTACCTAAAGAGCTCGCGTGAATCGATAACAGAACAAGATCTAAAATACTATAGATTATTTATAGAAAAAAAAAGTAGAGATTTGTGGAATACCGTGATACTTAACATTTAAACGTACACGGAACATAAAAAAAAGAATAATTTTTACAGGTTCGGCTTATTAAGACTAGATGAAAAGCTTTAATAGGAGGCTTAAAGGTAGCTGGAAAAGGGAAAGTGAGTTCATGCCTCTTTCAAGGAATTTTAGAGAAGTACATTGTTCCAGGCTGATTCCATTGTCGGTATCATTAACCGTTATGCCCCTAGTCAGTCACTTATGTGACACGCTTAGGCGATCATGTATCTTTCGATAAATGACTGACGAGGCAGATCTTTTTCTCGCAGTAGCCATTTCTATAAATAGTAATTTTTCTAATTTTCCTCTTTGGTACCTTTAAGCGCAGTATTAGATTGGTGGCAAAATCTCATCAATTTACTGCTGAAATGGCTAGTTGCAACCGTAAGTTCTATACTAACAGTCTCTTCTATCTCATTTCTCGCTTGTGCAACAACTCTCTTCCGGCTTCTTGCTTTCCAGTCAACTTTGACGTTAAAAAATTTAAATGCAATGTCAATCGTTATCTTATGCATTCTTAATTCTTGTTCTTTTATTGTTCTTTCTCAGTAATGTCTTCCTTTTCTTATATTCTCTCATGCTCAGTGATCTCTTCTTAGTGGCTTTATTACCTTACATGGTGTAAAATGATTAAAACATTTTGCACGAGGCTAAAATAGAGTTTCACAAGAGACGGTTAGCATAAAAGTTATGGTTAAATCTTGACATCACAACTGTAAAATGATGAGACCTATCTGCCAATCTAGCACCGCGGTTAAATTCGTAAAGTCGAGGTACCAAAGGGAAAATCTCACCAGAACAATTATCATGATAATATTTATAGTTAAGTTAGAGCGAAGCTCCGTTATTGCTGAAGTCGAGATGTCAGGTCAGGACTAATAATATTGCAGAGGGTTCTTTGGATTTTATCAGTAATCTGTAAATGCAGAGCAGAAGCGCCAGACCAGATGTGACAGCAATATTAATTGCATCAACGAATGGTAGACTTATAAATATGGAAAGATAGATTTTGATGAGAAAATTGTCTAGCACAACAGAGTGAAGCAAGTTTTCAGCAACAGATCTAGCATCTTTTTAAACCAATCTACCTATACAAACAATACATACCTTTTTCTTTATTCCTAAGCTATTTAAAGAACTCGCACAAGTAGGCATTTTACTACGTAATATCTAATGTCCTAAATGACAGTGAATGCTGGAAATTCTCCTCACACTCAAGGAGGAGACTTGACGCGAAAATGATTCGGTTCTACCAAAGAATAACCTTTTTTTTATTATAAATGTTTAGGTAATTGTCTCTAACGACTGTCGATACTACCAAAACTACACACATAGATTTGCTAAACCCAACATAATTTTCCTCCACATCCCCGTCTTTGAGCACAACATACTCACACTTCTAACCGACTTGTCGTAGGCTAAGAAGTTGATTGGACCTTCCTTACTACAGTGGGATGTTTTCCGTTAATATTTAACAAGCTTAAAAATTTTCATAATGAGTTAAGCGGCTTCCTGAATACGTCTTTCAAGTAACTACAAGAAGTAGTCAAAGTCAAATTATTATCACTTGAGCATGAAGTAAAGACTGTATTTATTAAATGTGGTAGAAATGTACGCAACGATCTTACTAAGCTTCTTTTCCATTGCTTGGAATGTGATAAAATAGCTGAAAATGAGTTCGATTGGCCAAAAAAACTCTTTTAAAAGAACATACGAAAATAGAATGAAAATTATTTTTACATATTTGAACTTTTGAGACGTAAAATTCCTTTTTTTAAACATTTCCTTTTTGATTCTGTTTTCCAAAATAAAACCTTTTCTTCTCTTTCTTTTTTATTCATCGGATAAAGATAGAACTAACTTAAGACAATACACGGTGTAGAGATACAGGAAGACCGTTGACACGGGGACGCCAATTAAAGAACACCGGTAGTCCTCGGGCCAGTATAAATACTGCTAGAATATCGAGTCTGGGAGGCCTGACTTGACTTTTTGTGAGCTTCCGAGTCGGCGTCTGTCGAACTCTCTACATTAGCAGAGATGAACCCGAACGAAGCTTTGCCGAAGGGCAAGGTTTCGTTCGGGGAAGTAGACAGGGCCTGAACCCGTCTACGCGGGTCCAAAGGCTATATTTTTGGCCGAGCCTACGGACTCGGAGATACCCACATTAAACTGGCCTTGTGCCACATTCGGTCCTCGTGGGTGGATTGATAAATACTGGGCTGACATGGCTTTTGGGTAGTACGCTGCCTTTGTGAGCTTCCGAGTCGGGGTCTGTCGAACTCTCTGCATTAGCAGAGAGGAACCCGGACGGGGCTTTGCTGAAGGGTAAGGTTTCGTTCGGGGAGGTAAACAGGGTCTGAACCCGTCTAGGCGGGTTCAAAGGCAATATTTTTGGCCGAGCCTACGGGCTCGGAGATACCCACATTAAAACGGCCTTGTGTCACATTCGGTCCTCGACAAAAGTAACCCCATTTTTTATTTATCAACTTTTATTGAACATAAAGAAATAAATTACAATAATTTAAGATGGCTTAAGATTAACTATGGATTACGCATTCGGGAGTGGTTAAATCTTGATTTCGAGCTGAAGTGGATAGGACGACGTGGACTAATTGATTGGTAATCACGATCATCATACCTAAAACCACCAGAGTTGTAGGTTTTACTGAAAGATATTGTTTACCAGATCAAACTGAAAAAAAAAGAAGTCCTGAATTAAAACAATCAATTTCTGAGACATTTTATGAAATTAATGTATTGGGTTGGAGGATAAATATTAGGCGTTTTGGGGCGAGTTATTTGTTAATAAAATGTTGCTGTTTTGTTTACTTTTTTAATAAATATTAAATATATTATTTTATTTTCAGGTTATAAAAATGCGTGTCGATAATCATACGCTCCGGAATAATTATTTAAAAATTTTATTGTTGAATTTTTATGTCTCTTTTTTCATAATAAATATTGTTTAAAAACGCCTGCAGCAACCCAATAGAAATATATCAAATGTTTTGTAGAAGGTTTGCTGGTAAGGTTCAGCATTGCATGACGGGAAGCATTTTGAACATTTTAAATAGATTGTTAATCATAACAGCGCATATTATTTTGATTGGACATCACTTTTAAATTTTCTTAAAGTACTGTAATTTATTTTTCTTTAGTAAAATTCATAAATAAAAAAGTGCGTTACCCGCTCCTTGTATATAAAAAGAAAATTAAGGACTAAATGATATATCTATAATATATCAAACAAGGTATTTGAAAAGCCCATGGAACTAATACTTTGACAATGGCTCACAGAACTAACGGTAGGTTAAGTAAACTCCCCTTCCTCTTCCTCCATCTCCTTCTCCTCCTCCTACAACTACTAGAGAGGAGTTCATAAATACGTTGCCTCCTATTCAATCTGTAATAAAATCATTTCCGCTCTCAAGCATCTCTTATAACAGCTGACAAAAGCAGGTTCCTTGCGAAATATGCATGAAATTCTATGTCGCCAAATTCTTGAATACTCTGGCACAGCAACAAAGTTCTTGGTTTGGAGCCATTCTTTAATGACTTTGCAGAAAATCATCGAGGCGGAACAATGTCAGCGAAAGAATTAGCCGGAGGAACAGCTTTTATATTTTACGCTTCGCCCGTGGCTTTTCCTAGCATTCGCCGACTCCAAGAGGCGCCATCGGGTTCCAAAACATGGACACAGACTTTCAGAGTTGACTCTTTCTTCGATTGCTTCTGACTTTTCAAAAGAATTATATGATTCTGTTGCAAAAGGAGGCTGTATCCAGTATAAAAGCATATTTGTATGTAGAGTCATGGTTGGTCAAGTGCCGGCTACGAGGGACAGCAAGCAAATGTTTAGCTATGGAAGTCTCGTCACGTGAAAGTTGGGTTATAGCAAAAGGTGAAATTGGAGGGTTAAATGAAGAACCTGATGAGAATGGCCGTTGTGGTGCACTTTGGACGGCGACTATTTGGAGGCGAGGAATTTAGAAAAAGTGATTCAAATTTAAATCGCCAGGGAATTAGAGTTAAAAATGAGAAAATCACTAAAAGAACACAAAAAAGCAAAACCGCCTTAATGTTATAATGAGCTGGAAAAACGCTAATTAATAAAATGAAAAACGCTAATTAATAAAATGAGATAAAAGATGTAGTTAAATTTGTTATCTATCTATCTATCTATCTATCTATCTATCTATCTATCTATCTATCTATCTATCTCAATCTCTTCATATGTATGGACGTATGTAGGTATATATATATATATATATGTATCGATCTCATTTACTTAAAATATATCTATTCATATATATGTACGTATGTTGGTATGTCTATCTATCTATCTATATATCTATCTATATATATATATATATATATATATATACTTATCTATCTATCAATCTATCTATCTATTTCAATCTCTTCATATGTACGCACGTAAATATATATATATATATATATATATATATATATATATGTATTTATGTATTTATGTATGTGTAGCGATATCAGTCATTTCAAATTTATCTATCTATCTATCTATCTATCTATCTATCTATCTATCTATCTATCTATCTATCTATCTATGCATATGTATGTATGCATATATGTATGTATGTATGTATGTATGCATGTCAAGTCCAGGTCTGTCCTGACAAGGAATATAAAAAGACACATTGGAAGTGATGATCTTCCACCACCCGGAGATGATTTGACATGCCATATATGTAACAAGGAATGCAAATCGTTGGTTGGCTTTATGAGCCACTGTCATCCAAACATCAAATTAATTCAGCGTTTTTGTTGTGGGGGGGAGTTTAACTGATGGAATGGACATGTCAGTGATGGTCCTACTCGCTTTGTGAGTCGACAGCCACTATGTATGCATGTATCTATCTACAAACCCATATTTGTCACTTGTAATTATGTCTGTATCTGTGTATGAACGTATGTATGTAAATATCTATCTATCTATCTATCCTAGTGTTAAGAAGCACAGAAAAAGGAATATAAAACTCAATGCTCAGAACAATAGTTTAAATACAACAAACTTGACAGTCGATTTATGCAAAATAGAAAAAGACAAAATTATTCGCACAGTAGAAAATATCGTTTTAAATTGATTGAGTAACTATAAGTAATTTACATAATTATTTTATCGGTGGAGACTTCTAGAAAATTTACTCAGTAGAATATTTGTGATAATTTCAGCAAAGAACATCACGTGATGCATAGAGTGTCACCATTGTTATTTTTACCTTAACAACACGATGGGGAAAACAAAGGCGCTTAGCGCTGACTTTAGATAGAGAATTATTATCTTCCACAAGTCGGAAAACATATCAATATTTCAAACCGATTAACTATCCGTAGATCTACGTTACAATCCGTTATAAAGAAGTTTAAACAGTTTGGCACGACAGAGAATTTGCCTGGGCGTGGAAGAAAATCCAAAATGTCACCGAAAACTGCAAGAAAACTGTGTCAAGAGTTGTTTTGAAAGACATCGCCAAAAGTTTGGATATGATGACTATCAGCGTAAGTACTCGCACAATACAACTTTGTTTAAATAGAAATGCGTTGTATGGAAACCGACCACGACGAACCCTTCTTCACAAATCATGTTACATTGTTGTTCGGTTTAGTTTTACCAAAACGTTCTTGGACAGATAAAATTGCTTTTGGGAACAAGTACCATGGAGTGATGAAAGAAAAAATGAGCTTTTTGGACATAATGATGTACAGAAGATTTGGCGAAAAAAAGGTAAGCCCCCCACCTAAGAATACAGTGGTAAGGTTAAAAGATGGAGGCGGCTCGATAATATTTTGGGATTGTTTTCCAATAAGAAGAATAATTAAATCTGCAGACTATATCAGAAATTCAGGATGAAAATCTACAACTATCAGCGCAAAATCTTCATCTAGTTTGGCGATTTACTTTCCAGCAAGATAATGATCACAAACATACGTTTAAATCTGTGACTATGGGAGTTCAGAAAAAGAAGATTACAGTTCTGCATTGGCCTTCGATGAGTTCTGTCTTGAATTCTCTTGAAAATCTATGGCAAGATTTGAAAGTTCGAATAAGCCATCTGTCATCCAAAAACCTTCAGGAATTAGAACGTGTAATCATAGAAGAATGGAAGCAAACCCCAGAAAAGTTTTGTTCAAATCTCATCAAAAACTTTAGAAATTAATTACAGCAAGTTATAAAGATGAAAGGCCGTGCTATTAACTATTAATATTGTGAAAATTGTTCAATTATTCCTATTTTTCATACTGTACGAATAATTGTGTCTTTTCCTGTTTTGCATAATTCGCCTGACAAATTTGTTGTATTTAACCTTTTGTTCTGAAAATGGAGTTTGATTTTCCCTTTTTTTTTGTTGCTTATTAACATTAAACAAACCTGGCATCATATGGGCATTAGATTATGAGAAATGGATAAAAATAATAAAAATTAATGGGTGTACGAATAATTTCGTCGTTGACTCTATCTATCTATCTATCTATCTATCTATCTATCTCAGTCTCTTTATATATGTATCTATCTATCTATCTATCTATCTATCTATCTATCTATCTATCTATCTATCTATTTCTTATCAGTGTCTTCTTATGTATGTATTTATGCATGCATATATATATATATATATATATATATATATATATATATATATATATATATATATGTATATATCCGACATTTGTCACTTTTAATTATGTATCTATATATGAACGTATGTATGTATGTATGTATGTATGTATGAATGTATCTATTTCTTATCAGTCTCTTCTTATGTATGTATTTATGTATGCATATATATATATATTATATATATATATATATATATATATATATATATATATATATATATATATATATATATGCATATAGAACGGTCTCTTTCCGATTATAAGGACCGTGTTCCAATCAATTTCACCGAGGTCGATTTGTCAGAAAGTGGCCATCTTGATGCTATCGGTTTGGGGAGGCCATCCCAGCAGACAGCCTTTTTTGTAAGGGCCTGAAAATGATGCCACGTTTTGACCCAAGTGAGTCAAACTGTGTAGACAGAACCTTCCAGAAGCCGTCGATGGTTTTGTTAACACGAAATCACAAGGCATCGTGACCGAGGGTTTGAGCGTACTGATATTCAAACTGCTGATCATGTCAGATTAGGCACTATCTCAGAATCTGTAACTCATCCCCGCTCAGCATAAACCAAAGGTAGGTTCGGTGGGTGTTGGCCAAACAAACATGTAACTGAGCAAGTGTCTTTGACAGGTAATTGCTAATCGCCCTAGCAGACAGGTGTGATCGAAAAAGGAGAGTAACAAGCCATTATGTATGTAAATATGTGTTTGTCTGCAGATCTGACTGTAATTTTCTCATTTCTATCTATCTATCTATCTATCTATCTATCTATCTATCTATCTATCTATCTATCTCATTCTGTTCATATCTATCTATCTGTAAATATGTGTGTGCGTTTGTGCGTGAAAGTTCCTCTGTGTGTATTTTGCAGGATTTTATATATTTGGATATGTCTGTAATGGAAGCCTTTAATTAATAGCAAGAGAAAAAAAATCATCTCGTGAAAGAATTTGTGCACACTCGGTAAAGCCATCTGTGGAAGCCATTGCACTTAGTTTGAAATTCTGCTGCAAGGTCCACTTTGGCCTGAATTGATAAGATTTTATTGTTTTTACATCATACTTCTATTTGCGTGCCCAGTGAACAACATGAGAGTCACTAGACACGGACATGACCGTTGACTTTTTCGAGGTAGCAATTTTAAAAGTGGTGACTATCTGGAGTCGACACATTAAAGGTCAATCTTCAAAAAATACTATCGGAAGAATATATGTAAAAGCAGAAAGATATACGACTTTGTGTAACTTTTTTTTATGGGAAACATGACAGAATAGACAGCGAGTAAAAATATGAGCCACCAGATCTTTTTGCTATGCAAAATAAATAATTCTCTCTCTCTCTCTCTCTCTCTCTATACGCACACACACACATGCACACACACACACGTATATATATATATATATATATATATATATATATATATATATATATATATATATAAATATAAAAGTAAACATTGAAGTCAGCACTCAGAGGCGACAGACAGTTTCATGCTAAACGCAATCATCAAGCCACATGTGTTGTGTTTTTCTCGGCTATTTATATATACGGCCCAGTGGTGCATTGTGGATAGTTTATTCTAACGGTTATTTTGGCGGGAGTGGTTTATTTTTATTTTTTATTTATTCGGATTAATTTATTTTACTTGGTTTTTCTTACTTATTTTATTTTATATATTTTTAAATTTATTTTTTTTTGGTTTTTCGATTTTTAAGTAAAACAGTAAATTCTTTTTGAGATGAGTTCTGTTCGTTTTTTTTTATTAGTTTGTTTTGGTCTGGGAAGGTGCTTTTAAAGCTATTTGTTTTCGTCCAATCAGATTTTTCAGTTTTTGGATCGATTGTTGTTGTCTATTCTGATCGTTATTTTTGCGGGATTGGTTTCTTAATTTGTTTATTATTTAATTAATTTATTTATTTGGGTTAATTTATTTTACTTGTTTTTGCTTATTTATTTTTGATTTTGATTATTTTTCTTTTCGGGATCGGTCACAAAGCTTATCTTAGCAGGGCATAGCTGGTCAAGGCCACGGAACAGATACTGCAATTTGATCATAGTCTCTGAGCTTTTGAGATTTGTTGTACTTTGCAAATCAGCAGAATATATGTGTTCAGGACAGATCCATTAATGGGGGAGATGGATTATACATTAAACAAATCCTAATCAAAAATAATTCTCCTAACCACGATGCCGACGAAAAAATAAAATTAGCCTTAACAAAATCTAGAAAAATGATGCTTGACCCCGGCCCGACTCAAATAAAAATAAACACAAAGTTAACCTATTCTATCGTAACCAAATGCATCCCAACTATAATCAGGATTTAAAGCAATTAAAAGCATAATTAACCGGTACATATCACTCAGTGATCCTCATAAACACCTAAGAATTATCATCTGCTACAATAAATTTAAAACACCTAACTTAATTATTACTAACAGTACCGCCCATTAAAATCCCTATCCTGTGTTAAGATAATGTTGCGTATGAATCCTCATTCCACCTGGGTGATTGCATCTCCAAAAAAAAAAAAATAAAATAAAATAAAATAAAATAATAAAAGAACATTAAATACTTACATTGGTCACACATGCACCACACACTCTCGCAGATTGACCTGTTACCTGTTCAGATTTAGTGCAAACCGTGCACACCTCGACTAGCACATCATGAACGACCAAAGTAAACTACTAACATGAGACAGATACTAGTAGATAACACCAAAATATTTTACAGCACTTTGAATGCCAGCCATTCATTGATACAGACACTCTAATCTAGCTATTGATTACGGTTCCTCAATAAATATAACAAATTTTAGACAATTATATATATATATATATATATATATATATAAAGTTCAATCTTCAAAAAATACAATTTATATATATATATATATATATATATATATATATATATATATATATATATATATATATAAAAGTGAGCATTGAAGTCAATACTTAGAGGCGACTGGCCTTTTTCATGCTAGACGCAATCGTCAGGCCACGAGTGTTGTTTTTTTAAATGAAAAAAAAAACGTAACAATGTTCCCTTTTGCATTTACACAAGCTCCATCTTATCTCTGATATTGATCACTTCATACCACACTTTAAGTGTATATTTCTTCTCATATATATATATATATATATATATATATATATATATATATATATATATACAAGGCGAGGCTGAACATTTCTGAAAACCATTATTGCAATGACCAAACATCGGAGTATTGATTTTATGAAGTCAGCCGAGCCTAGAACTTTGTTATTTCGTTCTATCTATCTATTTATCTGTGTGTGTGTGTGTGTGTGTGTGTGTGCACGTGCGTGCGGATGCGTATGTACTTATTAAAAATAAACTGAACTGTCATTCATATGACAGGCTTGAGTTAAACTTTGTGAAAGACTGACATTGTCATATTTTAAATCTCTTAACGCGCCTTCAATGTCCATATTTCAACATGAAAAATTCATTTGAAGTGTCACTATGAAGAACAAAAGACCGAAGACATTCACCTGGAGCTTTGATAAAAAAAAAAAGTGTAAGCTAAAAAGTAAAAAAATAAAACAACAAAATAACAATAGAAACGAGTAAATTCCATCAATGACAACTTTCCCGCTGAGATGCCTGCCATCGTAGGTGTGCGTGTCTCTGACTGAAGTGTATCTGAAGACCGACCTATAGATGGGAACAATCACTTGCAGTTGTATCTTGTGATGATTTAATGCTACTTGATTTGTTAAGCACATAGAAAGAGCAAAAGTCATTTTTCAGAGAAACAGAACCACACTTGGGTATCGTGCAAATTGAATATCATTTCTCGATAGAATATTTTTATCCGGGTCAGCTGTGTTTTAAAATGTCAATAGCTGAGCTTAATTCCAAGTTATCGATCGAATGAAGGGCAGAGCACACAATCTGGTAACGAGATTTAAATATGTATGTAGATTAGTGGCGTTAATCCCAGAAACTCATAAGAAATTACCAACTTGTCACAATGTCCAGTGGAAACAGGAAGCATATCTTTAAGAAGGCAAGATTAGGAGACAGTGATTTCACCTAGAACCTGCAGCCTTAACTTCCCGCATGCGCATCTGCAGACGATTTGAAATAATGAGATCTCATCCATAGTTTGAATTTCCCTTTAATCTCGGGCCTATATTCAGGATAAGCTGAGTCGTCAAAATCACAATGACAGAAGTTCAAGTAATATTTCAACGTCCCCACTACTAAAAGGAAGATTACTTGCCAGCCCATTAAACTTAAAGCAATATTAATCTAGAACGAAATTGAGAATGAAAAAGTTAACGATATATATGTTTTTGCTCATTTGTTTTTTACGGTTTGTTAACACTTTGTCGAAACGCATTGTGGAATATTAGAATTTATTTTGTGAGTAAATATTGCATTAAGCATTTTTTTTTGGAATAACAATGATTTTTTTACACACTAAAAACCTAATATTTAACCCATAGCTAATGGAAGGAGACGGAATCATACTTTTCACAAAGGTATTTGTGCGTAAGTGAAGAGGGGCGAGAGAAATGTGAATAATGACTTTTATTTTTACATAATTATAAATTTCACATAATAAGAACGCATGCTAATATGCATGTAATGTGTATTCTGTGTATACTAAACTTAGACCCTCGATGGGTGACCACTTGGGAATACCAGGCGCTGGAAGCTTGGATGTTCGGGTGGGGTAGTGGATTTGATAATCGGAGAGCCCAATTCCAGTTCTCGTTAAGTCCCTTATATTCTTGGGAAAGATATGACTTCATTACTTCTCCTTCCAGCTATGTTTTAATTGGTAGGATTTGTATCAGTAAATCATTATTATCCACCAAAAATTGTTACAATCTAAGAAAAATATTTTCTGGCTTTAAATAACCTCCAAAGAGTTGATAAGCTGTAGAAAACGAATCACTTAAGCAGTGTAGACTTAAAATGTAAAATACAAAAAAACATATTCATAGCTCTTTTACCAAATATTACATATAGTAAAAAAAATTGTAGATATGTCTTTTAAGCATTATACACTTTTAACTATACATTTAATGCATTTTCGCACAATATTAGCATGCGTTTTTATTACGTGCAATTTATAATTATTTCATGTGGAGAATTAAATGTAAAATTTATAGATTAAATAAAACTGCATTCCTTTAATCACCACAGAGGACCATTTTTGCCTCTCCAACCGCATCTCAGAGCAACTCATTAAGCCGTCTTGGTCCCAGTTTTTTCCTCCTGGCCTGAAGTGGGGTGATTATATTGAATCAATTGCTAGATCTGCTGCTCGGAGAATTTGTTCACTGTGTCGTTCTAGACGATTTTTCTATTCGTTAGAATCCATCTCGCACATTTACAAATCTACCGTCAGTCCGAGCATTGAATATTGATGCTATATCTGGTTTGGGCGCTTCCGTTATATATATCGAAATCCTCGACAAGATTGAAAGAAGTTTCCTGACCTAATCACTTTCCTACCGGCGTGACGCAGCTTCTCTCTGTCCATTGTATAAATATTTTCAAAAAAAGCTGTTCTAATGAGGCTCTCTTTCTTGATACCTTAACAGAATGTCTTTAAGCGTACTACTAGATTTACTACACCATTCATCATTTTAATCTTGAAAAAGCTAGAAATAACTATTCTTATCGTTTCTTTTCTCGCACTTCACACCTGTGGAACACTCTTCCGAATTCTTGCATCCAATATTTATTTGCTCAACTGTATGTGTATGCAATCACTCACATATATGGTGATCATATCTCTTATATATATATATATATATATATATATATATATATATATATATATATATATATATATATATATATATATAAAGTGAGTGAGAGAGAGGGAGAAGGAGAGACTGTCTGCATAATGATTGGTGTATGTACCTTGGCGGGCTAATGTTTCGGACAAACTACGTAACGTCGTTACACACATTTATTTTATTAAGAGGTTAAGGTTGTTTATTTAGATGCTTTAATCATGAGTGTATTTCCAGGGTACATAATGAGGAAAGGGGGTTTAGAATATCCAACACCCTCAGAACATATTGAAGGCGCGAGGGACAGAGGAAAGCTGGGTATACCCTACTAACGAGCTTGTGTAAATGGTTGGCAGAAAAGGGTTTAGGAGCGATAGCAAGAAGAAAAAGCATTGCTTTGTTTACTGGTCGTCGGGTCCGATAAGGTAGTTTAATATATTGTCCTTGTTATCCTAAAAATTCTCAACGCACTGTTCGTACACGCAGTTTTATTTTTTTTGTGACCTGAAGAAGCCGAGACCAGAAGTCGGCGAAACGCGTCGTCTAGAAGCCTTTCCGCTTTGTCTCATTATCGCCATGTTTGTTTCGGATACTACTATACATCTTACAAACATATTTTTTTTTTCTAAAAAAAGACAAGTGTGTATATAGTAGCAGAAGAGAGAAATAAAGAAATAAATTAGTAGATAGATAGATAGATAGAGAGATAGATAGAGAGAGAGAGAGAGAGAGAGAGAGAGAGAGAGGAACTGAGTCTCCGTGTGCTAGTACAAACATTGTTTTATGCATATGAATATATTTTGTATTTCTAAAAACCAAATGAGCATACAGTAAGACAAGTGAGAAATAGAGAGACATATAGATAGACAGAGAAAGATAGAGAGAAAAATCAATAGGGAGTAGGTCCGACAAACAGAATGTTGCACGTCTGTGCAATCATATATATATATATATATATATATATATATATATATAAATATAAAAGTGAACATAGAAGTCAACACTTAGAGGCGACAGTCTGTTTCAAGCTATATGCAATCGTCAGGCCACGTGTGCTGTTATTTTTCTCGGCTATTTATATATATACGGGTTAGTGGTGCATTGTGGGTATTCTATTATGGCGGTTATTTCACCGGAAGTCGTTTGTTTATCTATTTAGGTCAAATTATATTGCTTGTTTTTATTTTTGTTTCTTATTTTATTTATTTATTTATTTATTAACGTAGTAAAAATTTGTTTATATCACTTATTTAACAGTTTTGTTTTGGTTTGGGAATTTAATTAAAGCTATTTGTTCAGTTTTGGGGTTGATTGTTGTAGTTCATTCTAAGTATTATTTTGGCGGGAACAGTTTTTAATTGATTATCTTTATTTTGGGATTGGTTTGTTTATTTATTTACTTGGATGAATTTAGGTTAATTTATTTTACTTGTATATTTTCTCTTTTTGGTTTTCGATTTTTAAGTAACATAGTATTTTTTTATGTTTTATTTCTTTTTTTTTTTTTTTTGTTATTTTTGCTTATTAGTATATTCATTTGTTTTTATTTTATTTTTTCCGTTTTTAATTTTTTAGGTTACGTAGTAAAAATTTATTTTCATGTCTGCATTTTGAGATGAGTTCGGATCTTTTGTTTAATAATTTATTTTGGTCGGGAAAAGTAATGATAGCTATTTTTTCCTCCGAGCAAAGTTTGCAAGTTTTTGATTGGTTATTGTAGGCTGTTGATTTTTTCCTTATCTTCCAAGATATTTTTGGTGTGATGTTCGTTTTGTTTTTAATTTCCCAGATATACTTAGAAAGCATTGTACTGTTTGCATATTTACTATTTGTGAAAGATGTTTTGTGTGTATAATTTCTTTGTTTCCAGGGTCCTTCAGTTACTCCTATGTATACTTTTTCTTCATTATCTGGTGATTTTATCGTGGCTTGGTATATTACGTTGTTTTGTAAACAATTTCCGTTTAAGGGACATTCGTTCTTTATTCTGCAGTTGCACGTGGGTTTAATTTGTTCGGGTGGTTTGTTGATAATTTTCCTATTGTGCTTTTTTATTATTTGTGCCATGCTCTCGGTGCAGCTGTAGCTGATTTTTACAGTGTTTTTGTTGAATATCTTGTGTAAGTTGCTTGATTCTGGGAAGTGTTTGTGTAAGAGTTTGAAGAATATTTTCCCTACATTTGTTTTTACGTTCTTGCTGTACGGTGGGTTGAACCATATGATATTTCTTCTTCTGTTGGCCTTTTTTGTATTCTGTGGTGAGTATGTGAGTGTTTCTGGGAATCCGCTATCTTTTAGGGATGTTTCATAGTCTTTCTTAGCTTTGTTAAATAGGGATTCATTGGAGGAATTGTCAGAGAGCCTGCGGTTAATCGATTTTGGTATCTGTTTGATTATAGAAGGTGGGTGGTTGGAAGATGTGTGTATGTAGAGTGGTTTGTCATTAGGTTTTCTATATGGTTTATGTGTGCCTTCTCTTAGGTTGAAGGTAACATCTAGAAAATCTACTTCGTTTAGGTTAGTTTTTATATCTATGTCGAATCCGTTATTTTTAAAAATCTTTATTATTGCTTTTCTAGTTTTGTCTGTGTTTTGTTTGTTACAATTTCTTAAGATTATGAGACCATCGTCCCTGTAGAGTCCTGTGTCATTTCTATCTATTATTTTGCTCAGTTCGTTTAGTAAGTAAATGCCTATGATTTCGCATGCTTCTGCACCGTCAAAGCTTCCCATTGTAGTGTCAAATATCCCATCTCTCTTTATCCATGCTTCTTCATTGTGGAATAATAGTGATTTACGGGAGTGCTTAATGATGTTGATTTCGCTTGGTTGTATTATTACTTGTTCCTGAGCTAAGTTGATGGCCTTATCTAGCATACGTTCTGTTATGGATGGGTAAAATTCTTTTATGTCTAATTGTAAGAATTGGCAGTTTTGTTTGTTATTTATGCTGTGGAACCAGTCAATAGTTGTTTTCGTATTTTTCCACTGGTTTACTCCTAATTTCTTCCTAAGTTCAGAATTAATTCTTTCGAGTATTGTTTTACTTATTTTACCTAGTTCACTTTTGGCTGGGTTTATGAGTCGACATGCAGGATTGGTTTTGAAATTTTCTTTATGGTCTTTTAGTGTGATAAAGGCTCCTGCCTTGCTAATACAACTTATTCGGTCATCCAGGTCTAATTTTTGGGCGATTGTTTTAGCTTCCTTATTGATATCGTGTTCTGTTGTTTGGGGTGCCTTTTTGTATGTTTTGGTTATGTTGTTCTTCAGTAATTTATTGTGTGTAGGAGGACTTAGTTTGTATAAATTTCTCGTTTTGTCAGCAGCGATAAATACACTTGCTGAATTGTTTATTTTAGTTATATCTGCTTTTAGTTTTTTTTGGAATGCATCTTGTTTTTTGTGGAATTTTATGTTTCTAACTAGGTCAGTTAAGTCTTTCTCGAAATTGTCTAATTCTTTTTGTTGTGGGGGGCATTTTTTTGTTTTGAAGCCGTATTTTTCCTTAAGTGTGTTGTTATTGTAAAGGTCCCGGTTTAAAAAGTGGACTTTCCATCTCATTCTTTTTAGGAAACTTTCTATTTTTTCAATTAATTTTAGTTTATATATAGGGGGGATGGGATGGGTATGTTTTTTAGGGAGTAGTCGAGGTTAAATTTTTCCATCTCCATACTGGGTTATAAATGTAGCGAAAGTGCTCTACTGTTTACCAGGAGCTGAATATAAAGAAATATAGTCTTAAGGTGTGCTATATTTATGGAATAAAGTGCTCAATATCAGAGATAGAGCGTGTGTAAATATAAAAGTGAACATAGAAGTCAACACTTAGAGGCGACAGTCCTGATATATATATATATATATACAGTCCTGATATATATATATATATATATATATATATATATATATATATATATATATATAGTGCAACCTCGGTTCTCGAACTTCTCACATATCGAACAAATCGGTTTTCGAACAGAAAATTCGAGACAAAAATGCCTCAGTTATCGAACAAATTTTCGGTTCTCGAACAACATTGTCGAACCGAGTTAAGGTTCGTTGTATACATTCGTGTGTTGTGTTGTACATTTTTTTCCCCAATTTTATTGTACTGTGTGTATATGTGTGTATGCGTACAAATGTGTTTACTAATTCCTCATAGTAAGACGGTGTGTATGTATGGAGAAGGAATATACGTATACATAAAAATTAATTATTTTTAATATGTGAAAATCTCCACGCTTTTGCTGATGAAAGTCACGATAGCGGAACCCCGTGTAGCAAAATTATGCTATCCAAAAATAAAGCATAATATATTAAAAAAAAATACGCATTACAACAAAAAACATTTGCGGTTTCTCTCTTTTTTTAATATATATATATATATAATGAGAACCCACGTATACTTTCTTATTATGTATATATAGGAAAAACAACTAAAAAGTTGCAAATTAAAAAAAATGATGTCTTTTATGAAAGTATTTATTTATATTTTTTTTATATCTTATATATATATATATATATATATATATATATATATATATATATATATATATATATATATATGTAGTTTTGATATTTCAGATCGACCTCGATCTTTCTTCAGAAATAACTGTTTTTAGAGGTCTCTTAAAAACTTATAAAAACTGCAAGAAATTTTGTACTATATCCAGTATAATTATTTATGAATTTGGATTAATCAGGGACACAATTCCTTAAGGAACATGTGAATTCGTAAATCATATTGATTCTCTGTAATTTGAAACTTGCAGGTGAGTTAGTATTGTTGACAAAACAATGAGGTCAGCACTTTTCAAAATTGTCTCATCGCCTCGCCTGTCTACTATTTACTTCACAACCGAGTAGTGGCCCCTGGTTCAACGCAGTGCCCACTTCATCTACCAGTACCCTTCTAGATGATGAGTGCACTCGGGTCGGAGTCACGATCCGTCTGTGACTCAAATTATGTGAGCGTCACAGATGCAGATGTGGAGCTTCCATCGATGAGTTTGGTTTGCATCCTCTCTCCTGTTGTTGTAGTGCCGGCCGCTTTCCACGGCATGCAGCAATAAACGACATCATCAGAAGACGTTTGGATGCAGCTGGGTTTCCTTCCCAAATTGAACCCGTAGGCCTCGACCGTGGTGATGGAAAGTGACCGGACAGCATTACCATTTACCCTTTTAAAATGGGGAAGTCGTTGATTTGGGATGCGACCTGTGCAGATACATTTTCGACCGGTAATTTGATCAAGTCTGCAGTTGAGCCGGGGTCTGTCGACCAAGACGCAGAGATAAAAAAAATATAGTTAAATATTCTTAGATTTTTTTTACTCATGTGACAGTGGAGACTTCTGGGGTTATTGGCCCTTGTTCGATGGCGTTCCTTCGGAGGATTGGCGTGATGGCGTCTCGATTAAGGGACGAGCCTCGCAAAACGGAGTGGCTCTTGCAGAGTGTCTCACTGGCGATGGTTCAAGGTAATGCGTTGTCCATCATTGAGGCTGGCAGAGGAAAAACAATAACATTAACATTTTCTATAAAAATCAAATGCATGTCAACTATATTCCCTTAGAAAAATTATTATATATATATGTATATATATATATATATACTTTTTTAAACAATAAGTGGGTATATCGAGGAAAATTGGGAGACAGTGAAAGATAGAGAAAATGTGTGTGCAATAGCTGTGTTCTAAAAGACAAGTGGGTATATAAAATAGGTCAGGGAGGGTGAGAGAGAAAATGTGAGAGAAATAGTGTGAAAGATAGATAGAGACAGAGAGAGAGAGGGGGAGAAGGATAAAAAGTGAAAGAGAGAGAGAGTAAAAAGATCCTGGCCTAGAGAATGTATTTGTTTGTGCAATCATTCTCTTATGTATATATGTTGTTTTTATTTTTCTAAAAACAAGTGGGTATGTGATATTGAAAGGGTACATATGTGTGTGTGTCCGTGTGTTTGTGTCGGTGTGAGGGAGAGGGTTAGAGAGAGAGAGAGAGAGAGAGAGAGGGAGGTAGAAAGAGATTGACAAAAAGAAAAAAATCACTGGCCCATTATTAAAAGATTCATCATGCACGCAGCTTTTACATCGTCGTTTGGGACACCAGTGTGGCCTCCCTGGAAATATGTCAGAATATTCTGATGGAAACCGAGCAGATGACTTCAATCTCGAAAATGGAAGAACGACTATTTAGTCAGTCGAGTGCATACGGCAGTGTGCACATAGAATTATGCAATGGTGTGCCTGCATATCTGACTGCACACTTTTCGAAGACGTCGTTTATTGCAGCGGGTATAACATTGCATGTATAATTGATGTATTTGATGGAACCTTATAAGAAGGCTTGCACATACTGTGAGCATCAGTTTTAGTGGCGAACTGCGTCCGTGTTTGGTCATCTGCTAAGCTATACACAATAACTGGCGTTTTCTTTTTTGTTTTTCCCCGTCTTTAGATGATTGGGAAAAATCGGCCGTAACTATGAGAAATTCAAAGAGCAGAAAATGCAAAACGCGACTTTTTTGCGGGGTTTTGAATGTATCATGCTGATAAAAGGTAATCTAGAGGTTTCAACTCTGACAATAAAAGAGAACACACGCACGCTCATGTGAAATTTATAAAGGCCAGCAAATTGGGCTGTATGTGCAAACGATGTCAGAATAAAGAGCTTTTAACTCTATGAATAATACATTTACACTATGTCAGATTTTACCTGTGTATATTTTTGAGATGAGATATTGTGAACTCTGGTAAAAACATGCAATGATAACAGCAAGAATTGCAATATGAGCACTGGTAAAAATGGTTGCTGAAGACATTAGGTTTATAATACCCAAAAGTTCATACACAGATGTCCTCAAGGACACATAGCACAGTGGATAAAGGTTAGATCCGGTGACAGGATGAGTTCAATACCCGGTTAAGGCAGTGGAGAACTTTCAGAGGGAAATTAACAGGAGATAACTGATAACTGACATCCATTAAAACATGGCACGTTGAACTAGAACAGTCTACCCCCAGTGAGCGAAATAAAGGGTTCAGTTCAACATTCCAACCCCCTGAAGAACACCGGAGCGTACAACGGCCGAAACGTTGTAATAAATATGGCGACAAAGATGAGGACAATAGTCCGAATGATGTAAATAATATCAGATTTTACTATGCAAATTAATGTTTTCACTTCATTTTTTAGGCGTGGCGTCCATTCATGCTACAGGTAATCATTTTTCTCTACAACTTCTTATCCACTGTAATTATAACCAACATTTGCCCTTTCTATCCCACCTGTTCTGTCATCTATTTATTCAAACTCGTTAGGTACGTTAATAACAATATTTTCCCCTGATTCTCTTACCTTCAATATGTCATGTGAGTGTTAAATTTCCCTAGGGTACTTTCCTCATTATATGTCCCAAAAATGTCAACTGTATTTTCTCGATTTTAAGTAACAGTGTTTTTTTTGTTTCCATTTTCCTTTAAAGTTCCTCGTTACTCACTTATGTTCATTGTTTATTGTTTAAATCAGTTCACCCGAAGCAGGGTGATGTCACTAAAACGCAAGGAGCTACTGGGAGTGAAAGAATATACAAAACTTTATAAAGAACCGTAAAACAATTCCTAAACAGGGAACAAGGGGCAAACCTCTACTCTGGTTCAAAGGACCTGAGAGGAGTGTGAGTTACGAAATATTTATGGATCTGTAGTTAGTAAGATGTAATCTGCAGTAGCAGACTCCGTGAAATAGAAAGAAGTGTAGGAATCCTTAAGTGGACCAGTAGATAGGTAGGGTCAAGCTTAAAATTGTAGACATTTATTAATATACATTTATCGGTATTCGCAGAATATTTACAGTCGACAGAAAAAAAAAACACGACAGAGGACTTAGCAACAGGACTCTTAGATGTTCACCTTATGTCAAAAGTCTGTTTTTATGTGCCTCCAGAGATGTCCTCAAAGTCATAAGCTTGAAAGGCTTCAAAGAAAAAAAAAATGTGGCTCTTTTCGGTGAAGTCGCTCGGAGAAAAAAAAACAAACTTCTTTCTCTGACCAACAGCAGTAGAGAAATACAGCAGTAAGTAATTGGCATCAATGCGACGAGTTTTACATAACATTACTTATTCAGAGTACTATTTTACTTTTATGTGCAGCATTCTTTGGGGAAATATCTTTAAAAAGGGCGGTAAAAAAATCGGAGATGAAGAATAATGATAGAAAGTTTCTAGTGTTGTAATTTTTTTTCTTTCAAACGTGGCTGTACGGAACGCAGGTTTGATCAGAATGAGATGATTTATTTAGATAAAAATAAATAGAACACTTGTTGAACAACCCACAAGAATAAGCTGGTATGAATCTGACCACATACCAAGAATGAAGTTATTGCATATATATATATATATATATATATATATATATATATATATATATATGCAATAACTTCATATATATATATATATATATATATATGCAATGACTTCATATATATATATTTATATATGTATATTTATATATATGCAATAACTTCTTATATATATATATATATATATATATATATATATATATATATATATATATATATATATATATATATTACATGAATGATTAACACAAAAACAGATTAGTGAAGTTAATAATATAAATGGCGAGAATACATCTTCGCAAACAAATTTATTAAAATTACATCAACCCACGAACCTCTAGATGAATGTTGTGACCCCTGATTTTAATAAGTTCAACTTGTATAAGGTCTTTTTTTGCTAGTACTTTCATCTGTTCATCCAGACATCATCAGACATGGAAATTTATTTGTTTTGTTTTTTTAAATCCATCCAGGTAATAACGGGACACGAAAGATTAGATGTGAATCGAAATATGTTTTTTAGAAATGTTTTATTATTAACTGCAAGAAATTTTGGTGCGTGCGGTCGCAACGCTAAGGTTGAATTTTTTGAAAATTTAAAAGAGAGTGCGTTTTTTTTTTTTTACCAATATGGTAATTGGAGAATTCCTGTAGTAGTTTTTTCAGTCGATGTGGCATGAACTAAATTGTACAATAAATAGAGCAATGTCGCAGCTATTATCCCAGAAGTTGCACGTCGGATCAGTTCTTTTTTAAATCAAATATGTGGTGCAGTTCAATTTATATTACATGAATCATTCATACAAGAAAAGATTAGCGAAGTTAATGATATAAATGGGGAGAATACATCTTCGCAAACAAATTTATTAAAATTACATTAACCCACAAACCTCTAGATGAATGTTATGATTAATATATATATATATATATATATATATATATATATATATATATATATATATATATATAAAGCATTAAGTAATTATTATAACCTTAGTTCGTTGTCAAGTTTTTGGAATTCTCGTATACTTTTATTTTGATTGGTCATTGCAACTTATGTAACAGCGTTTCACTTAGCGGGGGGTGTTTGACTGATTTGAACTTTTTAAAAACCCTTTATTCTACACCATCATTTCATAAGATACCAGAAGTATTGAAAGAAAATGGCTATTTTTGTAGTGATTTTATAACATATTTATGTTATAATTTTCGAATAAATAAGTATATATATATATATATATATATATATATATATGGGGTTGTTTGTGTCTCTGTGTGTTCTTTAAGTCAAAATTTTGCTAAAGACAACAGATGTTTTGTGTCGATGAATTCTAATGATAGACTATTTCAAATTACTAATAATCTTTCTTAGACAAGGAGGAAATTCCGTCAGAAATTGTCCGAAGTTCCTTTCGAAAGAAAAGGACGATTAATAGGGTCTAAACTTTCGATTTTTTTAAGTCATCATCAGGGTAGGAAAGTCGAAAGATGCGACCATATTTCTTAATGACCAAAATTGTTAATACAATATTAACTTCAAAAAATTCTTACAATCCAACAGTACACACATACACACGCACACACACACACACACATATATATTAGCACATAGTGAGTGTTGGTGTTAATAAACGGCACTTGAGGTAAAATAACTAGTACTAATATATATACACATTTTGTTCCTACAATTTGTATGTACATATTCACTTGGACAAAACCACATGTATATAAGAATTCAAATACTCACGCGCATAAATATGCAGTCATATCTATTCATAAATATAATGAAAAGATCCCCCTACACATACACACACACACACATATATATATATATATATATATATATGTGTGTGTGTGTGTGTATATATCAAATATGTGGTGCAGTTCCATTTATATTACAATGAATCATTCATACAAAAAGTAGATTAGTAAAGTTAATGATATAAAATGGCAAAAACTCTTCACAAACAAAATTTTAAAGTTGCATTAACCTACGTACCACTCAATGAATGTTATGATCCTTGTTTTTAATAACCACAAGCTGTATAAGGTCTTTTTTTAATATGCAATTACTTTCAACTGCCATTTTATATCATTAACTTTACTCAATGGGGAAGAGGTCGGGGGATTAAGGCGGTTAAGCCATGATTTCCAACACTTTATTCCTTTTTTGAGTCGAGGTAATTTTGACATAATTTAGAAGGGTGCATTGTTGTCGTGTTAAAAGTTGATTTTTTCCCAATTATTCTTAAACCAGATGGTATGACATATTTTTGCAAAATCCAATGACATTGTTTTTTTCATAATTCCCTTGACCTGAATGAAATATCCAGAGCTCTCTTCATTAAAACATCTCCACACAGTGACAAACCCACCAGCAAGCTTAACTGTTGGAACAACACATTCCTCAATCAGACTGTCTCCTGGTTTTTATATCGCATACACACTCTCCTCTTACTATTACTTCGAACATTTTGGTAGTAAGAGGAGCCTGGAGAAAGACTGAAAAAATAAAAGCAAATACATTCTAGTTAATTAAATTTTATCATCTATTATGAAAAATAGCTCATTTTAAGGTGTTTTTTAACTATCTATCTATCTATCTATCTATCTATCTATCTATCTATCTATCTATCTATCTATCACAGTCTTTTCACATCTATCTATCTATCTATCTATCTATCTATCTATCTATCTATCTATCTAAGTCTTTTCCATCTATCTATCTATCTATCTATCTATCTATCTATCTATCTATCTATCTATCTATCTATGGTGTCTCTATTGTTGCTTCTAATAAATACAGTGGCTAGTCTCTCTCTCTAAATCCTCATTCAGTTTAAGCGTTTTATTTTCTGTTCATCGGGGTGAACTGGTATATCATGAAACCGACAGGTTCATCCAGAGGGAGTTTTATGTTATTTTATTTATTCATGTTCCCCCATACAAGACCCAGAGCCACTCAAGGTAGAGAGTCATTAAATGATTATGCTGTGTACGGACGTAAGTGGAGGTAAGAAGTGCAGCCATTTTGGAAAGATAAGTTAAGATGAGGGAATCATCCTTTTGTGAGTCAGTTCTACGAAGTAGTGGTTCTTGGGAAGAAGCTGTCCGAGTAGAATATCATACGAAAGGAATGAGGCTGATTCATCCCGGACTACATGGTATGGAGGGTTTTAGATATGAAGGTCAGAACTAGTGGAACTAAGGAATGTATCTTGTCAAAACATTTGCCATGGAAATAGCGACAGAGTAGCGATAGGTTTGCATAGTTGCGTCTGTGAGGAAAGGGATTGTAGCGATAGAAAATAATTCATCAGCTACAAGCACGTGTAGACACTTTTGAACTATCAAGGGTGGCAAGTGAGGACTGGACATCTCTAGCCTAGATATGGCAGCAATACTCCATTTTTACTCTGGCTATCCTCTTGTAAAGATATGGCATATTAGGAAAACTCAGATCCTTACTAGATCGGTACAGAGAATCGGTTGTTCTTCCAACGCCTTTAGCGATGGATTGTTTATCATATAACAAAAAAGGAAAGAAAAAAGTAAAAGAGGAAAAACTGTTTTCAATCCCGTCTTCCGGTCAGCCTCTACTCATGACAAACCTCGCTAAGGTTTTTAGTTTTAGTTGTTCATCTGCTCACATGCAAAGAAAATGAATATCCATTGAAACCTGAAAAATTAATTTGGAAATTTTTCCGTCAATATGTTTGCTAAAGAAATTTATCAGTAATTTTCAAAGGCGTTCGTGAGAATGTTTGTATTTTCACTTGATGAGTCAATGTTTGCCTAAAGCGAAATATTTCATGGTCTAATGAGAACGAAATTAAAACCAGTGATCCTAAAGCAGAAAATATTCCGTTAAAGTAAATCAGATGCTATAATATCGTTGCCTCATGTAATCTTCTCGCTCGCAATATAAATTTAATAAATTTTGATATATTAACCTCTGCTTGTGAGTTTTGCCTTTGCAACATAAAATATAGTTGAATTATATGAATTTTTCACCCACTCAGATAGAGTTATCAATAAATAATAAAAGTAACAACACATAAGATTACTGTACGATCTCTGACGCATTCATATCTTTAATAATTTATTCTTTTATTCTTTTATGTGCGACACTTACGTTCTACTTTGTAGAATGGGAATATTCCGTCTGTCCAGGTTGACTAAAAACCTTCCCCCTTTTTACTGTAAAGCAAATCCTTCTGACAGATGATTCTGTATATTAGTATCAAGCGCGAAAGTATTGGAACAAACAGGGAGTAGAGAAGGATGGAAAAAAGAGGATGAAAAGTATGAAAGATAGACGGTAAAAAAAAAAAGGTAAAAAAAATGGAAAACAAGAAAATTGTACAGATTGGAAACAGTAATAAAATGCATTAAGCTGAGGAGAGCCGTGAATAGACTGAGATAGATAGATAGATAGATGTGAAAAGATTTAGATAGATAGATAGATAGATAGATGTGAAAAGACTTAGATGTGAAAAGACTGAGATAGATAGATGTGAAAAGACAGATAGATAGATGGTTATGAAAAGACTTTGATAGATAAATAGATAGATGTAAAAAGATAGATAGATGTGAAAAAAACAGAGATAGATAGATGTGAAAAGACTGAGATAGATAGATAGATAGATAGATAGATAGATAGATAGATAGATAGATAGATTTATGAAATTTGTTGCTGGGTAATATGTTCAAGTGGTTCAAGCTGAGAATATTTCAGCATCCTATTGAATCTCGGGTAATAGTCTATTTAATAATCTATTCTGTGAATGAAAAAATTATCTTCATTATTCGCAGAAGTCAGTTTTCATTTTCAGCTATACCGATCATAAATATTTACAATTAGATAGGTTACCTTCTTGTCTACAATAACTATAACTATATATCTATATATATATATATATATCTATATATATCTATATCTATATATATATATATATATATATATATATATATATATATATATATATATATATATATATATATATATATATATATATATATATAAGCTTAAAAGCTCAATACGGCAACGTTTCAGCTAGCTTCTGCGGAAAGCTCTTGATTGGGCTTTCATCACAATAATTAGGAAGGAGTAGATGCGATAGGTAACAATAAACTACAGAAGAACTCAAAATTGATAACCCAATATAAGTATTGCATTAATATTTAAGCTTACTTTTTAAAAGTTAAATAATAATTCTTTTGTCAACATTTAATTTAAAGCCAATTTGAAGTACGTAGGTCATTACTTTCCGTACAAACAATTATTTTATTTTTTATGATTGACTTCCGCTGGATTTCGTAATTAATTTCGATTATTCCTAAATTTATTTCCAAGTTATAAAAATTGTTATTGTACAAAAAAATTCGTCGCAAATTTTTTTTCTAAAACACGCACACAAAAACATACATTTTGCCTGTTTATGAGAGGCACAGTCGATTCAGGAAAGGGTCGGAACATGTGCACGATCACACTAGAAATGAACAGCCGAAAACACACAAAAATAGATGCGTATTTGAACACAGTGCTAACCTTGGCACACTCAGAACAAAAATCAAATGTGTGAGTGACAGCATAATAACTGTACATAAACCTGGAATTTGGGAATGAAAAAAACAAAAAACAAACTTTAGTAGTTAGTGATTTTTTGACTAAGAAACTCATTACAAACATGGGTCATTCATCTTATCAACCAGCCCTAATCCCCTGTGATCTTTGCTATTTTGGAAATTGAATAAGATTGGCTGGTATCTTTGAATCAACTATTACGTGACATGTTACTGAAAGGGATTCCGGAAAAGAATTTCCAAATATAGTCTGTCTTCTTAATTTCTGTTCTTTTATTGTTCTCCCTTCTAAATGTATTTTTCATATTCTCTCGGTAATTCCTTGTGTCTTATTGGCTTTATTTCCTTGCTTGGGGTGAAATGAGTTAAAAAAAAAAAATCTTAGCTACGGCCCTTTCGTAGCACGGAACTAATTTCCAGATATATTCTGTCTTCTTAATTCCTACTCTTTTGCTGTTCTCTCCTTTATAATGCTTTTGTTTCTCATATTCTCTAACACTCAGTAACGCATTGCGTCTTAGTGGCTTTATTGCCTTGCTTGGAGTGAAATGATTAAAACAAAATTCTATCAAAGTCCCCTTCATGGCACGGCGTACATAGCTACGTAAAAGAAATATTTTGAATGTGGTAGCAGTTAAATAATAAACAGGGTAAAAACTTTGATTTCACCGGTCAGTTCACAGTATTTGTCACGCCTTGTATATCTTTAAAGCATGAAATAGCTACTAATGTGAAACGCAGTATATTTGAAACCAAACAATAGATTCATTTTTTTAAAACTTAATTTAACCAAAAGTTGTAGTCATGACATTTTCAGGGGATATCTCTAGCAACAGACACGCTTTATCATTAGAAGAGTGAAAGTCAGACCCAAAATGAAACATTTTTGTCATGTCAAGGCTGGAAGTGTCCAGTCATCACTTTCTATCCTTGACAAATTTTAAAATCGTTTACGTTTTGTGGGAGGAATGGGTCATTTTCCACCATGCAGCCTCTTTCCCCACGGACACAGCGTCACAGGCCTATCGATACACTATCGTTGTTTCCATGGAATATGTTCTGACGAGCTCCATTATTTAGTACGACCAGTTCAGATCTTTAATCCGAAGACCCATCTTGCAACATCCACACGATTGAATCACCATCATTCCCTACGTATTCAATTGGTAAGAAGAATGGGTCACCCAGACATCTCCTTCCTAAGAACCGTTTCTTTGTGGTACAGTTTATGTGTGGATACTGTCCCGAATACAATAATCTTAACCTGTTCAAGTCTAGAACCAATCGTCAACTATCTTCTATAGCCTCACATTGAATTTAGTCCTATGTTGTATCACACACATCATTCAGTAATCCTCTACATTGAGTGGCTCTTAGATTTTGTATTGGATGAACGTTAGTATGAAAAATATAATATTAAAGCGCCTGATTTTTTCAAAGATTAGTGGACAGGCTGCCCGTGGACTGCGTGAAAAACTATTACCCAACGGTTGTTTTAACGCAAAAGGCAGTAAAAAGTCGATAGAAAAAATGCATTAAAAAATGAGGAAGCTGGGCTTAGTGAAAAGTTTCGTTTGAAAAATGTCTAATGGACAAAATTCTGTATATTGACCTTAAAGAACAGACGCATACAATCACAAATAATAAAAAAAAAAACATGTCTGAAGGCAAAATCCCCACAAAAGCACAATTTATAAGGCAAGCGCAAACTCAGTAAACGGAACATAACATGGAAATTACATTAGCAGTTGTTGGAAATCAATTGAGAAGACTGTTTACACAAAAGCAATGCACCTTCTGAAATATAAACATGAAAAACACAAAAAGCACTCAGAATAGTGGGAAATGGTTCAGAAAACGTTTCACAATCAGCGTCTTTATGAATGGTACCAGAAGGTCATACGTTTGAATGGAAAATGTCGTGTCCTTTTCTTTTGGGATAAAATTCATTAAGGGAAATCATATTAAATTAATGAAACGAACAAAAAATTCTGCTCTTAACCACACGTAAGAAAGAGAGGAACAATGAGGACAGTAAATACTGCAAATTAACAAAATCTTTACAATTTAAAACTGAAAATTTTGTTTAAAAAGTAAATGCAGTATATTCATTTCTTCTTCCATGGGCATCTGAATAGAATACAAAGAAAAATATAGATTCAATAATTAAAAATATTTTTTATTAAATTATTTTCAGTTACGTAAAACAACTTAAAAATATTATTTTACATCTAAAAAAATATTTTAATATTAAACATCGTGTTAAAAAAGTAAACACCAAGTACACAACTGTCATCCAACAACAGTTTATAAAAAAAAAAAACCCGCTTAAAATGAAAATCTATCTACCGTAAATTACACGTCGATTGTTCAGGCCTAAATCTTTCCAAAACTAGGGGTCGACTTATATGGGTGTAGCGATTTTCAAGCGTAGCTTAGATGTGCCACTAGGTCGAAAGTATGGAACACCCAGAGAGAATCAAACTCACTACTGTCGTAATTGTTCTAGCAAGACAAGCCTGCTAACCATTACACCGCCTTAAGGTGCCCAATATGGCGGGTATAAAATGCAGACCTTTACCACAAGTGGGACAGAACTCCTAACAATTACTGTACACCACTTACAGTACCTCCAGCAGGTTGCCACAAATATATGCAGCAAAAACTTGTATTTGGTGAACATATGTGGAATATTAACACAGAAATTAGTATAAAAAAATAAAATACTAACAAAAATTCAGTATTCTATTAACGTTACAGCTGATGTTGCGTCCAACACTGACTGAACTGGATTTTTTAATAGTCGATCTATACGATAGGTATAGGCCTAACTCAGAACTCTGCGGTAATAATTTCTCCTTCTCGTCCTCTTCCCAAAAATGAAAGGACCCTAAATAAATTTTTCTTTTTAAGCATTCTTTGGGGCAATAGGATATATATATATATATATATATATATATATATATATATATATATATATATATATATATATATAATTATATATTTAAAAATATGATTCCAACACGCTACATAAGAGGTCTCATGTTTAAAAAACAAGAGCCGAAAAATTCAATATAATTATTAGAATTAAATTGAGTTAACGTGAGCTCTGTTTCATCTTCAAGCGAAATCTTTTTGGGAATAACTTATTTCTGAAATTTACGTGTTTTAATAGTATATTTACAATTGAAATCAAAAATTCCCATGGAAAAATTCCCATGGTGACAGCCATGGCGAATTTTTGAAATAGGTAGGGGTGTTGTCTGCTAATGATATGTATCAACATAGAGTTACTTTCATAGATGTCAAGTCAGGGTAAGGTGGGGGTGTCTGAATTTAAAACGGAAGATGTTTACAATCAGTCAGGTTAACTTGTCTATGAAGATTTATTTATTTTTTATTTTATTTCTTTATGAAAGGGTTTTGTGTATATAAAAACATTCGTAACATTTGTTATTTGACAACTTCATAAAGGGCTATCATTTTTTGTAGGGTGTTAAAACTTTTTATTGGGGCCATGGATTATAAAAGTTAATTTATTGTATGTTAGTTTTTAAGCTAAATTATTCAATGCGTGAATTTGATGATGTCGGCAAAAAACCGTTAACTAATTTCTATTGTTTAATAGATTTTTATTATTTAGAAACTTGATAATGTGCAGTTTCTCATGGAGGCACAAAGGGCATGGGTCATCCCAAGTTTTACAAGTTCTAGTCCTGTTTATAATTTTCCATTTTACCTTAGGTGTCCTATTTATTTCCTTCAGATGCCAAAAATATTTAGATAGAGAAGTCTGATTTCTTTTATTTATATTGTTGAAAGAGCACTTATGCTGCCTACATCTAGCTTTAAAATAATTCTTCGTGGACCCAAAGTATATTATATTAGTATTAGGACTCTCAGATTTGATGCAGCATTTATTTTCTAATTGGCAATCTTCTGGGTTTCTACAATCACACAAATTTTCACTGTTATTGTCAGACATAAGTGTAGGGTTTTTATTAATACTATTCAGGCATGGGGGTTTGTTCAGGATTTTATTATTATGTTTTTTTATTATACTTTCTAGGTTTTCAGTGCAGCTGTAACTCATATATATGTATATATATATATATATGTATATATATGTTTTTATATATATATATATATGTTTATATATATATATATATATATATATATATATATATATGTATGTATATATATATATATATATATATATATATATATATATATATATATATATATATATATAAATAGTTTTCACAGCGTCGCAAAGGTGGTGACAACGTGACCATGTTTAAAACTAAACGCTGATCGCATAAACTTTTAGTTATCTGTTTGGATATGCCTTGTTCTTGTGTCCATCGTTTTTGTCATGTTAAGTTTGATAATGTTATTTATATTTTATATTGAATATGTCCTGAAGATGGTTTATTGACCGAAACGTCCGACGTCGACATATTAACATTAAAACAGCATTATTGCATATAAGGATTTTTGTTTGTTTTTTCCCGTATATTTTTCTTCATATATATATATATATATATATATATATATATATATATATATATATATATATGTATGTATATATATATATATATATATATATATATGTATGTATGTATATATATATATATATATATATATATATATGTGTGTGTGTATATGAAGAAATATAGTTTTAAGGTGTGCTATATTTATAGGACAAAGTGCTTAATATCAGAGATAGAGCGTATGTAAATATAAATATAAAAGTGAACACTCAGAGGCGATTAGGCTGTTCCATGCTTCAATGTTCACACACAGACACACACACACACACACACACACACACACACACATACATATATATATATATATATATATATATATATATATATATATATATATATATATATATATATATATATATATATATATATATATATATATATATATATATATATTAGTAACAAAAAAGACACGGAGGTGTAATGGATTATGTCTCGGACTGAGTAATCGGAGAAGCGAGTTCGAATTCCAGTCGAGTTCATTACATTCACTTGGGAAAGGTATTGAATTCAGCTCCTCTCCCCATGACAGACTGAGGTCTATAGCCTTGGATAGTAAAGAAAAAGAAAAACTCTGAATTCAATCCAGCCTAGAGAGAGTTGTGGTTTTAGTACATGCGATGCCCCTACGGCTCTGATCAGTTACGGGACTCATGACCGTTAATGACAAAGTGAAAAACAATTTTAAGACGCGTTTTGTCTTTTAGGACTTCATCAAGCTAAAGTTATGCTTTTCTTTATGGAATTACATTATAGCAAGGGGGGAATATAAAAACGCAGGGGTTTGTTATAATTATGCACAGACAGAAAACGCTGAAGGTTTGGGAAAGCTAAATATTTAATCTTTTAATTTTTTTTTCTTTTTCTTTTAGTTATGTCTGGCTATGCAGTCCAACTAATTTAATTGAGTTTCCTTGTACTTTTTTCTGTTTTTGTCACTTTTATTATTAAGTATCTCACTATGTTCGCCACTTGTTCTCTATTTATACTTGTCTATATAATTAGCACACGATACTACACCTGGCAAATATTCTATTATCACAATGTGGGAGCTTTCACATGGCTCCTTTCTTTCGGTTCTAGTCATTTAAATATCCATTTATATTACATCATTTAATGTATCTATTTATTTATTTTTATATTATTTAAGCACTATCTTACTTATTATAAAACGCAGATTGTGTGTGGGTGTGTGTGTCTGTATGTTTATATATTGGATTGGATTTCCTACATTTTTCAACCGATTTCAACAAAACTTCACAGGACTGCGTAAAATTACCTTTCTGACAGCGCCAAAAGTTGGAAAAACACAATTGTTTTTGCACGAAATCAATTTGAAAACACGATAAAACACGATTCTGTCGCCAGAATGAAAGGGAGACAACTCATATCGAGTTATACTTATTATAAAACCCAGGTTGTTTGTGTGTGTGTGTGCGTGTTCGTTTATATATGGGATCGGATTTCCTACATTTTTAAACTGATTTCAACAAAACTTCTTTTTTTTTTTTTGGCAGGTAGTGTTTCTTATTGTCTTGCACACTTTTTTCTTTATTTTTACATTCAGAATGCTTAAAAAATTCCATTTACAAAACAATTGTTTATAATAAAATTCTAATCAATCGATAGACTCATAACGATTGAAAACAATGTTTTTGTTTGAGTTTGGGTTTGACCAATTCATAAAAAACAAAAAAACAAAAACCAAAAAAAAAAACAACAAAAAAAAATAAAACGAATTAAGACATGCGTGTCCGTCAACCTTAAACAATAATCTTTGTCAATTTTATTTTTCAGTCTTTATGATGGTCGATACTTGATCTATCTCTTACTGTTACATCGCTGGGCAACGCCGGGCTCTACTGCTAGTAATTAATAATTCTTTCTGGTTTGATCAAGTAAGGAGAGAAAAAAACGGGACACTTGAAACATTTTCGTTAATTTAAAAAAAAATTCTGTCTATATTTCTAAGATACGTTATTGTAATGATTTTTACATTATTTACATTGTTGGGACTGTTGATCTCATCTTTATTGGCATATTCACGACGTTTCGGCCGTTGTACGCACCGGCCTTCTTCAGCTGATTGAAATTTCGAACTGAAATTTTCATTTCCTCCATCGGGGTAGATTGTTCTCATTTCACATACCATGCCTCTTTCCGGATGACTCAGTTATCTACCTTTAACTCAACTCTCCAAGATTTTGTTCAGAACTGCAGTAGCCAGTCAGTTGATCCAGTCAACGCTTTTATCCACTGGGCCATGTGGCATTGAAAAAGAAATTTAACATTTCTGGAAGTATTTACAAAAACTGTTGACAGAATTATTTTTTACTTAAAAACTATAGTTTATGTGTATTTATTGTTCTGTATTGTCTGTTAATTTTTAATTTATTATTTATTATTGTTTACTTGGGATATGTTGTATTTATTTATTAATTATTTGTTGATTATTATTATTAAATTCTGTTTATGTGTGCATTCGTAGATTGTTAATTTCTTTTACTTTATTTGTATATTAGCCAAACAATACTCATAGCCTGAAGTATTAAACACACAATGCTCATAGCCTGAAGTATTAAACACACAATGCTCATAGCCTGAAGATTCTGTTCATACATAAAACAGACTGTCGCTATTAGTATCTACTCGGTGCCCACTTTTATATTTACATATACTATATTTTATCAGGGATAGAGCCTAACTTAGAATTATATTTTTATCATATATATATATATATATATATATATATATATATATATATAATGAAAAGTCCAAGAATTATTTTAATGTATTTTCTGTCTATACGTTAATATTATAGATACAAATATTTATGTAAATCTTTTTTTTTTTAATTATAAACAGTATTAACAACATTTAACTATCTGAATGTCCGAGAAATTTCATAGAAAATATGTGTCCTCCGACAGGAATCGAACCTGTATCCTACACGGAACCGTCATATAGCCTGACGTCTTATGCCATTTATCTACAGCGGAATCGCCAATGGTATTTCACAGTTGTTAAACTACAAATTTCCCATGAATCCGGTGTTACCCCCTTTTCTATAGTTTTGGTGACACTTCTAAATAATTGCGGGAACAATCAATCGGAGACCTTCTACCCTCACTGGGTAGGGTGAGGATATTTTTTAACCGTACTCCACCTGCAACTTTACGTGATGTGGTAACCCCCCCCCCAAAAAAAAAAACACCATCACATCGCGCCATTTGTGTTGTGATGCATGTGCCTTAGACGGGATTTCGTGATGGAAATATTGGGCTTTGCATATTTTAAAATCAGCGTCTGTTTGTTAGCAAGCCGCTCTATTACTCACTCAATAATAATAATAATGATAATTGAAGGGATTCCTGGTATCCCCTGCCATGAAGAAATACAAGCAATTATACTCATAAATTCAGTACCCACATTACGACTGGCTTTACCTATGTAAATTGTGTGTGATATTTTTTTGTTGTTTTGCAGTCAGTGTACAATATCACGAAGCCATTTCTGACCTTAAGTCTCTGGTTGGTAAGCAAATAATAATAATAATAATAATAATAAAAGACAGGAAATTCAGGAAGTGTATGTTTATAGCAGGTACCATCTGAGACAAACACCTCCATGAAAAATATCGAGACATTGTCCCACACTATGGCCTGGAGATCGAGATTAACAAGGTGTGGGGAATAAAGACTGAAACTGAGCCAATAGCAATCTGATCGCTGTGCCTCGTGAGAAAAGGAATGAACAGTTTTATTAACAGTGCCATAGGTAACATTAACATACAATTTTCCCAGAAGTTTGTCCTACTAGGAACATCCTATATATTAAGAAACGCGCTATCAATTAAAGGTCAATTCTCCTATAGGTACAGGATACAAAGCAAGAAACATAACGTACAATAGTATTAATAATAATAATAATAATAATAATAATAATAATAAAAATAATAATAAAGTGCCTCCTTATTGATATGGCAGTCCCTGCAGATTCCAATGTATCTTTGAAGATATTAAAAAAGTTGTCAAAATACAAAGACCTTGAAATAGAAATGTCAAAAATGTGGCACATTGGAACAATCCCTGTTGTAGTTGGAACCCTAGGACTGGTTGGAAAAAATTCCAGTAGACTAATTGAAGAGATTCCTGGAAGTCCATGCCTCAAGGAGATACAAAAAATTGTTCTGACAATTACGAAGGGCTTTATCTAGGTAATTTTTTTTTTGGCAGTGGAAAGTGTATTGATGCCATTTCTAACCTTAGGTCCCTGGGCGGGCCCCGGAAAGAAATGTGTAAACGCCAGGAATCAAAGGAAATAATAATAATAATAATAATAATAATAATAATAATAATAATAATAATAATAATAAATAAATAAATGAGAGAAGCAACAAATAATATGACAGAGGATGAGATAAAATCTAAAATAAATGAAATACGAAATAATAAACTCCCGGGAAATAAAACCAAAGAATCTATCTGCAGCATAAACTGCAGTTATCTAGAAGATTAGGGTAGACTTCCTTGAAAACAATAGAGGTGAAATCACTGAAGCAAAAAAACACATTATCTCAGCAGAGTAACTTTCACACAAATGTCAGACAGAGACCAGCTCACAGAAATTCACATGACAAAGTCCAATAAACATATTGTGTAAGCATACAATGCTGCGCTGCAAACACTGTTAACGGACAAACCACTGATAAACATTACAGAAGTAAATAATGTTATATACGCAGTAGTTTTAGTAGCTACTGGGAAGCTTGGGACCAAGACAATGAAAAGATCAAACAACAGACAAAAAGAACCTGGAAGGCAAAATTGATGCGAGAAAGAAAGGAAATCAGATGTGAGATATTGATACTGGACGAGATCACAAGAAACCCAAATGTCTCACCACGCAGCTTCAGGAAGATCAAGCACAGATATAAAATTAAATTACTACATGAAATTCCAGTAATCAAGGAAATCCTAAAATGGAAACTAAAGTTATAGGCACAGAGAACAAGACGATAAGAAAAGCATGGTAAGTTCTAACGCCAAGATAAAATATTCCAAAAGGTCCTTAAAAAATGTTACAGGGAGATTGTAAAAGTAGTTATACATGTTAAAAAGTTACCATTTATTGAAAAATGCGTGCATTTTGGGAGAATATTTGGAGCAATCCAAAGAAATATAATGGATCCAAAGAGAAGAACGAATGATGGATAAACTTCTACAAGAATGGGAAAATATAACCACGAATAATGTTTGGCTAACGAAATCCCCAAAATGAAAATCTCCAGAAAATGACAAGGTACACAATTTTTGGTTCTATCATCTGTTATCAATCCATAAAACCTTTGCACAAACACTATCAATACTTATTAATAATCCCGATGAAGCCGTAGAACGGAATATTGAAGGCATTACATATCTCCAGCCCAAAACAGATGATCCGAAAAATTATAAGCCAATAACATGACTGTCCACCACGTATAAATTGATCATGTCTGTCCTGACAGAACATACTTAATATTTTATTGAACCAAACATGATTCTTTCCTTTGAACAGAAGGGATGTCGGAGAGGTTCATATGGTTGCAACGATCATAATTGATAAACAAAATGATCTTGGAAAATTGCAGGAAAAGAGCTAGAACTCTCAGCATAGCATGGATAGATTACCGTAAAGCCTTTGATAGTGTGCCACACTCTTAGACATTTCGTCGTCGTCCGTCCGTCTCGAGAGACAATGGAGTAGCGCTATGAGCCTGGGCGGGATATATGGAGAACTAGGGCTGCCCAGAAGTCTAGTCTCCCCTTGCTAGCAGAGTCCAAAGGAGAGGATAAACCAATAGAGTTTGGTACCAGCTCGGCTGCAGGAGTTGCCGGAAGGTAGCACAAAGTGCCGTCCATCCACCTTAGGGGATCCACTCCAGGTTTCAATTCAGAGTTGTCCTTCTCATAGACTAGTTGCCATCCAAGGCTATAGAACCCAGTCTGTCCTGCTATTTACCCATATCTGTAGGGAGAAGAAGAGGATTCACACCTTTCCCAAGGGAATTAGCACGTAAGTGAATGTAATGGATTCGACTGGAATTTGAACTCGACTCTCCGATTCCTCAATCCAAGCCGCTAACCATTACTCCACTGTGCCTCCTCCGTAGATCCTTTGATAATGTACCACACTATTTCGACACTTAAGACTTTAGAATTGTGGTATTAGATTTCCTTACACACAGCATGGGAATGTGGAAAACCACATTATACCTAAATCACACAAAAGGCACTGCTACCTCCAACCACCTGAATATCCGACGAGGAATCTTTCAAGGTCACCCCTTCTCTTTTGTCTGTCCATAATCCACCTCACGCATGCACTAAACAACAATATCTATGGATACAAATTAAACAAGAAACTATTCAATCATCTATTCCACATGGCTGGTGTCAAACTCTTTGCCAAAGACGACCATGAGTTGAAGGGTCTTCTTCAATAGTTTCAGTGACGGTATAGGTATGTACTTTGGATTAGATAAATGAGCAAAAGTAGCATTCAGAAAGGGAGAATTACAGAATCACACTCAATAGATCTATATTTAGTCATTAGGAAGGAGATGGAATACCGTATAATGAAAGGAAGGCGAAAGTAAGAAAGCAGTGCTACAAGCGTGTGTGCTTCTGGTACTGAATACCGAGCTGAATTACAAAAATCAGAATATCAGCCATAAAAACACTTGCTGTCACTTTGGACCATAGCTGACATTAAGCGAATTGACACCAAAACGAGAAACCTTCTCACTTGCCAACGCAATGCATGCATCACCCCAATGATGATGTTAATCGTCTGTGTGTGCCCAGATCCGAAGGAAGCAGAGGATTAGTTCAACTAGAACTATCTTACAAAACTACAACAGCTGGCTTCAAAGGTACCTGGAAACTACAGAAGACTGGATTATCTGTGACAAAGAACATGAAAGAAAAAAGAAACGTTATTCACTAATAAAAGAAGCTAGTAAGTTCAAAATGAAGTTTCAAATGGATGAAGAAAAGCAAGCAAAGCATAATACAGACTGCAGCTACAAAATAATTTAAAAAAAAAAGCAAAGGCAAATGCAATCGACCAGATACAGAAACGATGGAAAAATAAACAGCTTCACGGTCAATATTCTGCCTGAACCAAACAATCTGATATTGACAAACACCGTACCCATCAGTGGCGACGTTGTGCAAGGTTAAAAGCTGAAACCGAAATTTTTATTCTTGCTGCATAATGCCTGCTAACTAGAAATTGACAAGCACATATACTGAAAACCTATGTTAGCCCAAAGTGCACATTCTATGATAAATATGCAGAAACAATGGACCCTCTTGTATGAGGTTGCACGGTATTGACACCCACTGAATATAAAACCTGGTATGACAAAGAGAACCAATACCTGCTTTGGAAAATATGAAACTTTTACGGAAAGGAAACTGCAAGAAATTGGTACGAAAACTAACCAGACCCGGCTATGGAGATAGAGACTGCAACAATTTTATGGGACTTTTCAATAAACATAGAAAAATGAAAGCTAATCGCCCAGACATCGTGATTAGGGATCGCAAAGATAAACTGTGCCTTCTTATTGACATGTCAAGGACTGATATTAAAAAAAAACGATCAAAATCCAAGGACCTTGAGATCGAAATCTCAAAAATTTGGATCATGAGGGCATCATCAATACTATTTGTAGTTGGAGCCCTCGGATTGATTGGAAAAGATTTCAATAGACTCATTGAAAGAATTCCTGGTAGTCCATGCCTTACAGAAATACAAGAAAAGTTTTTTCACAAATAGAGGCCATACCTTACGTAGGGATTCATCTATATAAAATATATGTGACTTTTTTATAAAACTGCTCAGTGAAAAATGTCATGGTGACATTTCTGACCTTATGTCTCTGGTCGGGACCCGGAAATAAATGAGCATGCATTAGAAATCAAAGGAAAAAATGATAATAATAATGGTGACAACGCACACGGAAAGATTTTATGCGTATAACCCACCTTAGAAGGTGTGATGGTATTTCTTCATTATGGGATTCACAATACACCCCACCCAACAACAAATGAATAAAGAGTTATTGTCATAAAAATAGAATTACTCCAAAGGAGATAAATTCTCTGTTACTGTCGTGAGCATAAAACCGTTTATATTCAGCGAAAGAATTGGATGACCCATGCAGATCAAAGAATTTTGAATTAGAAATTACAAGTATAAGACCTTTAAGAACAACCATTAATCTAGTCCTAATTGGAGAGCTATGAAGCATTATTATTATTATTATTATTATTATTATTATTATTATTATTATTTTATGTCATCTCTTGTTAATGGGTACTGTCCTCATACTTAAAAAGACTCTTCAAGCCAATATGTCTAATAACTTTAACTTTAAGAGAAAACCTTTATTTGCCATAGTTCTCACATGAAAGCCTTAGTAAATGATTCTATCAAACAGAAAATACCAAGAAATAATAATAATAATAATAATAATAATAATAATAATAATAATAATAATTTTGTGTGTTATTGGCACCCACTGAATATAAAACACGACACTAGAGAGTGGGCCAATATCTGTACTGGAAAATCTGCAACACTTACGGAAAGGAAACTACAAGAAAATGGTATAAACACCACCCAGACCCGATTACGGAGATAGGAAAGGTAACTTTTATGGGACTTTACAGTACACACAGACAGAACACTCAAAACTAATCGCCGTGACATCGTGATTAGAGGCGGCAAAGACAAAATATGCCTCCTTATTGACATGGCAGTCCATGCAGACTGCAATGTATCTTTGAAGATCTTCAAAAAACTATCAAGGATCTTGAAATTGAATTCTCAAAAATGTGGCGTGTGAGGACATTAACTATTCCAGTTGTAGTTGGAGCCCTCGGATTAATTGGAAAAGATTCCAATAGATTCATTGAAAGAATCCCTGGTAGCCCATGCCTTAAGGAAATACAAACAATTGTACTCACAACTATAGCGCACACCTTACGAAGGGCTTTATTTATGTAAAATATCTGCGATTTTGTTTTTCATGACATGAATGGATAGAAGGAACGAACCATTGGAAACTGTGCAGATGTCAGATTTTTCACATAAAACAATGGTTATACTCAGAAGATAGAACACGTCTTTGTCAGTCTTTTAATATAACAGCTGCTTCTTTAAGTGGCGTCAGTTGCCCTTTTTGCATTGCTACAGTAATATTTTATCTTCATGTCTCAAGATGAATTGCTTTCATTCGTCGCCATAGAAAAGGTTTCTTGTTGGCTTTACTATACTACCTTGTGTTAGCAAAAAACTTGAGAAGACATATTGCTCAAAAAAGTTTAAATCATCCATCTTTTATTTTCTGTTCGAATTCTCTTAAACTGTTAAAAAAGTTCTATGAGGTTGTTTGGAAAATAATACACGATTTTACAATAAACCTTTTAATTGTATTCTAATATATTCTTATAAGAGTTGCATAAAGATATATTAAACTATTGATTACCCAATGATTGAAGTGATCTCTTTGTTAATTTTATGTCAATCTCCCACAGAATTAAACTTAAAAATATACCCCTCAATCTTGAACGCGAAAAAAGAAGAGATAGGTTTACTTTTCTTTGTATGAGTTCAGATTGGTCATAATTCATTTCCCTCTGCAATCTGAAAATAAAAAAAATTGGCAAGTTGAAATAACTCCATAAATGGGTTTCACGTGAACTCAGTTAAAGGCAAAGAATTCGGCGTTTTGAAGTGTGTTCGATGCTGCATCGACTAAATTCGAATGATCTATCTTTTGATCGAATGGTCACCTGTGATGAAAAATGGATCCTTTATGACAATCGTAAACGGTTGGTTCGATGGTTTGATCCTGACGAAGGACCCAAACACTTTTCAAAACCGAAATTGAACCAACAGAAGATTTTGGTAACTCTCTGGTGATCCGCCATTGGGGCATCCATTACGGATTTTTGGACTCTAAGCAGAACATCACTGCCGAAGAGTTACTTCCAGCAACTAGATCAAATGCACATTCAGTTAAGCAAAATGCAACCGGCACTGGTTAAACAAAGTCCAATTCTGTTTCATGACAGTGCTCCGCCACATGTTACCAGCATGACACTACAGAAGCTCCCTGACCTGGGATATCAGACATTGACACACCCATCATAATCTCCAGATATCTCGCCAACTAACTATTACTTTCTCAAGCAATTTAACAATTTTTATGCCAAAAGACTTTCTATTGTAAAGAAGATGCAGAAAATGCATTCAAAGATTTCCAAACCGTTAGAATTGTGTCGAAATGTAATCAAAAATGCCTTTTAACTCGATGACAGAAATGGATAGATAGTTCTTATTTTGACTGATTTAAACTCTGTCTAAATACATTAATTCTGTAATAAAACTTTATTCTAATAATCGGACGTTATTTTCTGAACAAACTAATATAAACGCAGTTCTTGTTAAGCACCACTTAATATTAGAAGTTGTGAAAAAAGGAATCACCCCCATGAAAGTATATGTTTATATTTCTGAGATGAGGTATTATGTACACTATTTACATTATTCGGATTATTGTCCTAATCTTTGTCGCCATATTTATTACAATGTTTCGGCCGTTGTACGCTCCGGCCTTCTTCAGATGGTTGGAATGTCGAACTGAACCCTTTATTTCGCTCACTGGCGTAGACTGGTCTTATTCAACGTGCCATGTTTTAATGGATGCCAGTTATCAGTTATCACCTGTCCTCAAGGACACATGGCACAGTGGATAAAGGCGTTAGTTAGATCCAGTGACAGGACACAAAGAGTGTAAGTTCAATACCTGGTTAAGGCAGTGGAGAAATAACAGGAGATAACTGACATCCTTTAAAATATGGCAAGTGGAACTAGAACAGTCTACCCATGTGAACGAAATAAAGGGTTCAGTTCGACATTCCAACCACCTGAAGAAGGTGCAAGTACAGCCCGCACTTTACGGAGGGCTTTATTTATGTAATTTTTTTTTGTCTGTGGGAAGTGCCATGATGCCATTTCTAACCTTAAGGGCTGGGAAAGATATTGTGTAAACGCCAGAAATCGACGACGACGAAGACGACGACGAAGACGACGACGACAAAGATACAGAAGCGATGGCAAGATAAACCACTTCATGGCCAATACTCTGCCCGTACCAAACAAGCTGATGTAGACAAAACCCGTACCCATCAGTGGCTATGCAGTGCAGGGTTGAAAGTGGAAACTGAAGGTTTTATCCTTGCTGCGCAGGACCAATGCTTGCTAACTAAGAATTATCAAGCACATATACTAAAATATTGTGTCAGCCCAA